>JAAOAY010000040.1:0-77622 GCA_013396255.1 Fusarium sp. NRRL 25303
CCCCAAACAAGAAAAAAGACATCTGGCCCACCTCCCCCATGCGCGACAAGCACATACATAAAACAAAGGTCCCGCTCGCATGCCAGTGGTGATAATAAAAAAGACGAGGTATCTGCCGGGAAAAGTAACCGCCTGCGAGATTCAGGAGGTCCAAGAAACCATGGGCTCTGCCGACAAGAAAACCATCAATCCAGCGAGAAGGGTCGGCGCGTAGGCCGATGGACCAGACATGAGCGAGACGATATCAAACTCCAGATTCCGAGAAAACCGATGCATGCCGACAGCCTTCTTCTTCTTGGCTGCCACGAACCCGTATCCGAACTGCCGGGGCCAAGTTGAGGTTGAACTGGAACGACAAAGGATTACAGCGCAGGGTCAAGCCACGGCACGCGTGCGTGGACTGCGCTCAGAGGGCTTCTATATCGCCCTTTACAGAACAAGGCACTTCTTGTGCTTGCTACCACGGGTGCTTCGCGACAGCAGAGCAGCGCGAGTAGCGTGCTCAAACACCTCGCGGACGCCCTCGTTGGTCTTGGCTGAGCACTCAAGGTACTTGTAGGCAGCGATCTTCTTGCGAACCTCCTCACCCTATCGATAACTGTTAGCATGTTTCAAGATGACGTGCAGTAAGCTGGCCAATCAAGTGTCGAGAGCTTGATTTGGCGCTTGTTGGGGCAGTGTCTCGTACCTCCTCAGGGGAGACAGGCTTCTGGCTGGTCTTTCGGAGCTCCTCGATGGTCTTCTGGTCGTATCGCAAATCCTTCTTGCAGCCGACGAGAATGATAGGGAGACCTTGGCAGAAGTGCAGGACCTCAGAGATCCACTGTAAGAGCACGTGTCAGCAAAACTGTATGGAAAGCAACCGGCGTCCAGCCATCTGGCACTGGAGGGCAAACAAACCTTCTCCTGGACGTTGTCAAGAGAGTCGGGAGAGTCAACAGCGAAGCAGATCAGGATAACGTGGGAGTCGGGGTAGGACAGGGGTCGAAGACGGTCGTAATCCTCCTGACCAGCAGTATCCCATAGGGCGAGCTCGACGTGCTTGCCATCGACCTCGACATCGGCGACGTAGTTCTCGAAAACGGTAGGGACGTAGACCTGCAGACGGAATTGTCAGCAAGAAAGTTGTTGTGGTGATGCCCGTTGCATGATAAGGCTGTTTATCAAGCCGCGTGGCTAAGCGTGCGAAGGTTGAAGGGCAACGCCGCAACAAAGTCAATTCTTACCTCGGGGAAAGTGCCCTTGGAGAAAACACTGAAGGATTGATTAGCATTGTGTTGATCAAGTGGCTTAGAATAATGATAGCGATGATGGTAATGAAAACGGCGACGGAGGACGGTGAGGTGAAGCAAGGGGCGTGTGCGTCTATCACGGTAACGATAGAGCTGATGGCGTCAAGCGATGTGAAGTGCTGGAACGTCCAAGAGGCCAAGAACTATCGTATCGCCCTCTTCTTGAGACTCCGTCTGATAGACATTGTGATGCCAACGTGGTGATGGATAGGAACGTGATGGGCGACGGGAGGTCGACATTGAAGTCGTGTCGTGTCGTGATAGAAGGCCAACTCACATCAACAAACAGGTTTTACCACAAGCACCATCGCCGACAATGACGAGCTTTCGGCGGATCTCAGCCATGGTTATTGATTAGATGTGGTTTGTGGTTAAAAAGATGAGAGAAATGGACAAAGTTGCTGGCGTGAAATGCGAGCTTGAGCTTGAGCTTGGGAGATGGTGCAGGTTGTGAGTTTCGCGGAGAGCGGCGGCTGCGGGTCGATGGGGATGGGAGATGGATGGATAGAGAAAGAGGAGAGTTATGAGTTGGGTTAGGTCAGGTTGGGACTGGTAGTAGAAAGAGAGAGCGAGCACCTCAGCCAGAAAAGAGACGCGAGGAAGAAGAAGGGGCTTTGGTTTCTTGGGTGAAATAGGCTTGGACTTGGTTTTTTTCTCGCTAGGACTGGGGGCCCGACTGCACTGCAGGCACTGGAGCGACAGTCCGGGGCGGGCGCCAGGACAGGATAGGACCCAACAGCAGGTGGGCAAGCACAGGACAGCAGGCAGCCAGGGCAGTTCCAAGGACCAGAGGTACCTTGGAATAGAGCGTGAAGAGTGCTGGAATCGAAGTACCAAGTGCCAGTGTCAGAGGTCTTGGTGCCGGTGATGCTGGGGGTTGGGCAGGGTTGTTGAGTTGAGGACAAGTAAGGCGTCTGCAAACCGCACTGTGTTTTGATAGCCTACCTAGGTATCTAAGGGCTTAGAGCAGACAATGGCAGCTGAAAGTAGGTTTCGGCTTTGAATCAGAACTAAGTTTGGAGGTTGATTCACTTGGTTAATGCTATATGCCTCTAGCCTGTCATATATCCTTTGTACTTATTTGAACTATCATATTGAAGGTGTCGACAGCCGTCCGCGTAGATAAGCCTCCTGAATATCGCATCACATCCATCTTCAACCAGGGATTGACAAGGCTGCAAGCTTTTGTTGTTTCCCTCCCGTCTGTTGCTGGGGCTGCGAGCTGCTGGGGCCAGGACTGGGCTGGGCTCAAAAAAGAAACACTCACTTGGCCAAGGTACACTTTCACCGATATTCCCACACAAACGGTACTTCGGCTCCATCACATTACGCGGAAAGGGTTCATCCTGAGGCAACCAACGGCGTGGCCCTGGCTTCGGCTGGTGGGTGGCAACAACCGCTAACACCGTCTCCTTTTCAGTGAATGTTTAGTGGAGTCTGATCACAGTGCGAAAGATTCTGGGCAGTGCGCGTCACAAGCCTCCCTCTGCTAAGTTATCTCCCAGGAGGGGAATTAACTGACCCAGTTTATCCATCTTACCGAGAGTGCTCCGCCAAACTTTCAGTGGTAGATGCAAGACGGGACAGATTGGATGGATAGATGTGCGGGAGGCCCGTTGTTATTTGGTAGGTCGCTTGCTTGCTTTCCTTTGCTTTGCTTGCATGCGGTGGTTGCGTTGTGTTGCGTCGTTGACCATTTACGGGAGTTTGAAACAGACAATGCCAGTGATAATGATGACGAGATGAGATAAGAGCCGGCCTGCTTGATGAACTGGTCGATGACATTGGACGACAGACAATATCAAGGGCCAGGGTAACGGCGTTGGCCGTTTGGTCAAGCCGGTTTAGTTTGATTGACGGACTGACGGTCAATGAGAATGAGCTGCAAACTGCAAAGATGGCTTCTTTGAGCTGTACTGTACGGAGTAGGTAGGTACCTACTAATGTTGTCATTCTTCACAAGTGACCAAGGTAGGTACTCTTTCTGACTCTTCGCCGGTCTATCAGCCATCCTCCTGCACAATTCCTATCGGTCTGACGTGCTCACCAGCCAGTCTTTGGTCCATCAAACTGTCCTGCTGCGGTGTAGCTTTTGGCTTTAAGTTGCTTGGTGCTCTAGGTGCTTCACTATCATCCCATCTAGACACACACGATGGAACATTTTAGGCTCCATAGCGCCGAGGCTGAAACCGTGGCTCGGTTTCTATCATTTGAAGAGGATGAGGCTAATCAACCAGCCAACATCAGCCTTATAGGTCCGTGATTGAACCTGTCTTTAATGGGAAGCATTGGAAAGCCTTCTTCTTGACTGCCTAGATCTGCCTTTCTGTGATTTCCAGCTGGGATCTGGTGGCTATCGCCAACGGCTGTTCGAACTGATGTGGATGGCATAAAGATAGCACCCATTTTAAATTTTTGATAGACGTTTGAAGTTGATGGCCTTGATTTCCGGCTGATTAGGTACTATCGGGAAGTGGATAATGCTTCTGTCTCCTGCTTTGACTCCTCTCTACCTCCATCGCTAACACATTCTCATGTGTTTCCGCGTCATCAATCACCGCCAAAGGTATCTTCACAAGACAATCTATGCAAAGAGATGTGAAGCTGGCACAAGCTTCTAACCCCTGGTCCGTCATGCAATGCGCCCTGTGCCATCCCGCCTCCGCGTGCCAAAGCCAAAAGCCCAGGGCGACTGAATGACCAGTAATAAGAGCTTACAGTGGGCAGAAAAGTCCTACGCTGGCCCAAAAGCGTAGGACTTTCATCCAACCTCCTCCCCTGATCAAGCCTCAAGGACCCTGATTGACGGGATATGTACAGAGTATCACGGATGATTATGGTCAGTCATGATACCTGGACATCTGTATATCCAGTATATCCAGTCTAGAGGCACGAAAGCTGCAGCTCTCAACCATAAGTGACAGAATATTTAGATAAGTTAGTCTAAACTTGGGCGGTTCTTTGATGGGTTTGTCTTCTAAAGTCTTGGATTTTCTCGCTCCCTGGGGCCAGAACCTTTTGATCGTGTCTGTCACATTCGTGATTCTGACCGCCAAATGCGTGCTGATCTTGAAGGTCATCCTCAGAGGCCTCTCAGCGGCAATGCAACCCCAGCCTTGATGATTGATCAATATGTGAGCTCATGTATGATATATTAATACTTCGTTGTTATTCGGGGTGATACTGGATTGGCAAGTCATTCTGTCATATCTGCATGATTCTCGTCCCAGAACGGTTTCAATAGAGGCTGCATGACGAAAGAAAAACGATTATTATCATAACATAGAGTCGCGGGATCATAAGAACTGGAATAGTGGAATATTCATAGAAAGAGTCACTGAGATCTCTGTGCCTGATCAAACATGATTATCACAAGTTGAGTGGAAGTAGACTGCTTTGGTTGAACATGAGAGATCTGCCTTTGTGTTGAAAATTGAATAAGAAATAGGGGGACCTTATATATCGTCAGAAATAGAAGCGAGAGGCATCTAGATAGAATTGCAGCCAGACATCACACTCACAATAATACAACATGAAGCTATCATGAGCATAGTGCGGGGTACAGTGCTTGGCCATTATCCGCACCTACATTACTGCGGCTAATTCCGTTGGATGTAGAGAATTTCCAGCTCAACCACGCACTCCACAACGAATTGTCGTAACGCCCAGCGACAATTCGACGCCAACAGCTTCTGTCCGCTCAATGAGCTGCTAGAGCCTGCCAATTCCCTCGATCAATCGTCGCAGCTCATTTTCTGCCATGCAGAAGCTCGCCAAGCGGGTCGCCCAGGCCCAGCGCCAGGCTGGCCGACGAGCCCAAAAAGCCGCCAAATCTGAAGAGAACAACTACAAGCTTCGAAACCGACAAGCCATGCGAGCGGCTGTCTCTGAGGTCCGACAGAATCTGCAGGATGCGCGCAGGGTGAGACAGGAGGACTGGGCGCTGGGCCCTATCGCTCCCAAGCGGGATCTGGGCTTCAATGGTTATGGCATGTTTTCGGAGGGTGTACGAACGGATTGGTCCAACTATGGTCTTTACCGACCAAGGCCTGAGGTTCTGGCTAAGAGATGTGCTTGGGCTGGTGGTTTGAAGCAGCTTAACCTTGCTATTTCAGATCGTGTGGTTATCATGGATGGACCAGACAAGGGCAAGATTGATCGCATCAAGACGATCAATCCTCAAGGAGGATATGTTACTCTCGAGAACTACCACCGGGTAAGCACCATGCCTTGCGAGGTTTGAGTAGGCACTAATGGTTCTTAGGCTATCTCTGCTGGTATGTTTGGAAACGACAGTCGTTCTCAGCCCATGCCCCTCTCGATTGGTTCTATTCGTCTCGTCTATCCTATCGCCAACCCCGAAACCGGAGTCACAAGAGACGTCATTATCAACGAGCTTAAGGCTATCCCCCCGAACATGAAGTCGCCCAACATGAGCTTCGACCGATGGGAATACGGAAACAAGTGGGATCGAATTGTTCCTGGAATCAATGTTGTCATCCCCTGGCCCGAGGTTGAGGCCCCAGAATTCGAGACTTTCGATGGTGATACCATCCGTGAGACTGTCGACAACCGAACGTTTTACTACAATCTCCTTTCTCCTCCAATGCCCGAGACCGTTATCGACGAGTTGCGAAACAAGTTCTCCAAGTTCCGAACACGCCACGAGGAGTGGTACGTGCAGCAGAAGGAGGCCGAGGCAGCAGCAAAGAAAGCCGAACAGGAGTCTATCAAGTCTATGCAGACTCCCCTGCAAGAGTTCCACGAGATGCAGCGCGAAAAGCGTGCTGCCGAGGGAGAGCCCGAGCTCAGCCCAGAGATGTTGGAGAAGCTTGGTGCTATTCTTGCTCAAAGGAAAGAGGCTGCTGCTCTCAAGAAGAAGACGGCTGGTGTGCCACAGGTGGCGGCTGCAGATACTTCGATATCCCTCTCAACAACAACACCTCCAGCTCAATGAATGAAATCAGAGAATGGGACGTTGAGAATTGGATAGAGGATGGCGTGCCAGGGGTGGTACGAATAACGTGTAATTATATCTGTGCAACAATGTACATCATGAAACGTAAAATAGACGCATGGTCTTGTCTCTTCCTTAGAACTGAGGGCTGGTCTAGACGTGTGGTTGCAAGCGGTGAGCTGGTTCCCATGACCCCCCAAGAAAGAACCAGGCAGATATTCTTCAAGATTTGGTATCTATGCCGGAAGATTACGGTTGAGACTAAAAGCTGACAGCATTGAAACTCGACTTCAAGTGCTACAATGGGACTCCATGTTGTGGACCAAGCATAACGAGATACCGATGTTGGTTCATTCGGTATGTCTGTATAGAGGCCACTCACTATACCACCTTGGTATGCACGGAGCTCAGTTTCAGCGTCGATAAGTTCAGGGTGTCTTGGACCATTCGTATGCCTGGCAGCTTGCAAGGCTTCCCCTGGCACGCGTTGTTTAGTAGTTTGAACAAGGGCGATGGTTCATCCATTTGCCTAGAATTTATATCCACAGATCAAAACCTAAACTAATCTTACAAACTAACATATAGTATGTTAATTCATGACCAATATACTTGAACGAGTCTTCTTGGAGTCTCTTATAGCTTCGAACCTTTTGGTCCTGAATAGCTGGCCCCATTTCCAGTTGCCTTGTTATCCTCAGCCATGGACCTCATCAGCAAGCGATCCTGAAGAGAGGATGTGTCGTAAATGTAGGGCTCTAACATCTTCGTTTCGGTTGTGTTTCTGCGGAGTTCATCTATTAGCTCAAGTCATGATACGATCAAGTATGTGTATCTCACGGTGGAGTGTCACCCTTAGGGATAGTGTCAGTGTGAGTTGAGTCGCAAGGCATGGCGGAGGTGAAGAGGATATCGTAAATTCACTGAATGATAAAGTGCCCGTGTTGGGATGTGTTAAGGAACGTGGTGAATAGAATTAAAAGATAAAAGTAGGAGAGCCGTTCAGCGGCACTTCAGCATTAGAAGAAGTCAGAACTCAAAGCTATGTCCTGAAAGAGCCATGCCTCAAAGCATGAGAGTTAGAAGAACGAAACGGGACTTTATGACCCTTTATAACTGCTTCAGGGGACACCTGAGGATCGGCAGGCTTGAGTTACGTCCTGTCGAGACAAGACACACACAACAGCCTCAACACCATCAAACAGTCCGGGCACCGAAACGCCCGCATTTCCAAACACAGCCTTTCTACGCCGGCGATCCTATTATGAGCCCAGACACGAGAAAGTGCAGGCGGCGCAAGGAGACAGAATAGGACTCGAAACCTTGGTCTGTTGCCACAACCGAAGAAGCGGTCTCGAAGTTGATGCCAATTTGACATCTGCATCAAGATGTAGTGGTGTGAAGACTACCTAACCAGGTATTTGGCTCCAGAATGTCTCAATTATCTACAGAGCCGGTATCTTTTTCACGTTGTGTATTATTGATCTGTGGCAAGAAGTGGTTGGGACAGGAACAGAACCAACACAGGCCAATAATTACGAACCCACCCTCCCAATGTGCACATTCGTTTTCAGCCTGCTGCATACGACAGAGAAGCGGTGAGCTTGCATCAATCATCTGAATGGATAAACTCTTGTCAATGATGCATGATGTATTCGAAAGGGGGTGACATTCATGTAGGCAAGTGCCGTATCTGATTTTTCTGCATCGATCCTTTGATGCATACACGATTCTGCATGCTTTGCATCGCTTAGTTGATTGACAGCTGGGACAGCAGAGAGAAGAGACAACTTGGCCATTCAGGTCATGAGGCTCTTCGGGGAAATTTCCAAAGAAGTCAGCCTCGTGGGGAGGCTCGGCCTTGTTTGAGGCCACCCATTCAAGTATTCCGATACAGAGCGGTGTGTCCTATTCACAGCCATTGACGCAAGCATGATAACAGAAGATATCATCTGGACACAAGGACGCGGCCGTAAAGAGCCGGGCGTATTTTCAGTTGATCTCCCGTATGCTTGCCCTTCTCCAAAGATATCCTTAGCCTACGGATGCGATCCGGCTCCAAGGATATCCACTTGTGGTTGCTGACACTTGAGACAGACGCACCCCAATCCCAATTCGTTAAGATTAGCATATATAAGGATAATTAATGACTCGTTCCAACCAACGATATCTCGAGAATCTTCCCCCCTTTATGTTTTGAACCCCGGCAGATCTTACATGCCGCGCATAGCCACGTGGAATGGAAGGGCCGTGCCTTGAGCTTGGATTCAGCTGGAGAACAACCCTGTTGCGTACGCCATATGAGTATTAGTAAATCTACTAGTAATAACAAACACGAATTCGAGAACCGATCGACATGTCTGTGAGTCTTGGTAAGTTTCAGATTCATCAAGACTGATTTCCAAATGTTGTATGGATATGTTTGAGGGAGGCATACGACCTGCCATGTTGAGTAACTTGTGCGTAGCTTACAAGGTTGTGGCAACATCATATAACAAGAAATAGACAGCGAACCAAATATTTTAGTCATTGTATTGCAATCTATCATCGTTTGTTTAGCAGAACAGAAGAAGAAACGCCCAATAAGATGTCATGTCATGTACACCGATGATGCTAGGTCCGGAGGGCTCATAGCTCTTGTGGCAAAGGAAACAATGTGATCTGTGTATCTAAGATGAAATCAAACCATGGCATTGTAGAGACCTGTTGCCGTCTAGACAGGGAGCCACTGTGTCAAAGCTTGCCCTTATCCTCCGGGGGGTCAGCCGCCTTCATCTTTTCAGCTGAGCCCGTCGCTAGCACAGCACCAGGATTCTTCACCACAGGAAACCGAAGCAATCGCTCTTGAAGGGAAGAAACATCGTAAATGAATCTGTTGAGCATGCAAGCATCTTCTGGAGGCCTGGATGCAACAAGTCAGTTGCCTGGTGGCTGGTGATTGCTGAGTGTTACTTGCTCGTCTCGAGTTTCCAAAGCAGGGACTTGAAAATCAATATCTTTCGAAGGCATTGCTTATAGATTGGGAGTTATTGACTGGGGAAAGGGAATGAAGAAGTGATGGGAGAGAAAATTCAGGAGGGCATCTGGGAAAATGGGTTCAACGCCTTTCACGGCTTAGATCTGAGGAGGAACTTCAAGAAAAGGGGTGTCGGGCCTAAGCATGAGATGAACTAGTAGTTTCAAAGCATAAAAGGAGAGCAGAGAGAAGTATAGAAAGGGAACCTGGGAGAAGAGGGGAAGTTTTCATAGCCCTGGAGTCAATGCTCCGGGGCTGTAGCCAGTCAACTCTAGGTCAACTTGGTCAGCTCGAACACTGAGAAAGCCGGGGGAAATGGGGGAAGCGGAGCAAGATTGGGAGAGCTCCGTGACGGGACCCCAGAGAACATAGAACGGGCGCTTACAGACCACAGGCTTGAACCAATGACTCCCGAGCATCCGGGCCGAGATGTGGGTACACATACAACTCCGTGTGATTCGGGAAAAGCGGGGATTCCGGGGCTCTTCCGGCCAAAATCCCGGTTCATGGCGATGCGACTAGGCGGCCTTGGGTTAAGTGGAAGACGGATACGGAAGGTCTCAAGAATTGAGGTGGGATTTGAGTAACACTTTTCCTTGGAGAGCTACAAATCTTCGCATGGTGTTCAGGGGTTGGCGGCCATGATAGAAGTGTGTAAGATTTATACTAGGAACTACGACATATATGATGTGAAATCGCAATAAAGAATAGCCCAATAGTAATACACCAAGGTAATATCGCAGCTTAATCCATTTGTATGACTGGAAAAATCGAAATCAGGCTGTAAAAGCCGTCAAACAGTCTTAGGAGGTCTAGTATGCACTGCGACTATAGGAGCTCAAAGTCGACTCTTCATGGAAGAAGGTTCTTGCATCATAGAATCCAGATCTTGGACTTGAAAGCCTCCATAGTTTTCCTGTCCCGCAATTTCAGACACGTTTTTGGCTGATTCTGGCGCAGTGTTGGTGGCTTCGGCTCTGCATAGGAGATGCTCCTGGACAGAATTGGTGTCGTAGATGTACGGCGCCAGCATCAAGCCGCGACATTTGGCCCTATAGAATGTTAGGATGAGACATCTTGGAAGATATTTTGACTAACGGCTTCTGCTCGTCTGTGCTGTTTGTTGGAGTTTGTGGATCCTGGGAAGCCATGACTGGTAGAAACACACTGCAGTGCTCTTGTCGTGATAAAACATAAGAATGAGAAGAGAGATGGTCGAACGAATGAGCTAGGTCACCGCTTCTCAAAGCCCAAAATGGCGAATAGGAGAGAGCAAGAGACACAGAGAACACAATGGAGATCGGACGTTGATAGCAAGCAGTCAGAAGGGCGGTTCATTTCTTCAAGTTATATAGTTATCAGGTTCTGTATCCTCACAGCGATTCCTACCATCCCAGTCTCTGTCACCTCTTAGCTCAATCATGAATGGCTTGATGGACAGATGAGGCACCTGCATAAATCGAGATTCGAATGCGCATATGCCGACTGGTAAGAGGACTCGATCGGATCTATCATATTTCTTCGATCGAGAACTGTTCCTGTTCAGGTATAGTGTGGCAGCAAGAGCATGACTGGAACCAACTGTGGTATACGAGGTGACTGAGAGAAGAGAGACAATTGACCACATATCATGTTGTACAACGACCAGCCCCCCCTGGTATTGCGCCAAGATACATTGTGGTATCGACTTATGGACTTTTACAGCTAGGTGTGTGCATGTAGGACTTCCCGCGCCAGAGTGAGACATCGTGCAGGTTTGACTGTCAACGTACGATGTAATGCAGCCCGAGATGAGATTGGGCATTCATAATGACGGGTTAGAGATGAGGCAACTGGGCCCAGGCATCGTGACTGGATGTCTTGTCCAGTCCCGGTAGTGTGGGCGCCAGGATCTAGATAAAAGTTTAGGGGGATGCATATGCAGTCATACAGCCGACCTCCCCAACATGGTACCTGCAAAGACATGACTCGACAACAGTTTAAAAGCAGATCTTTATTACTTCCGAACCCCTTGACCAGTTGTTCACTCCCCAGAGAGTTGGGACGCCACAGTTGTGTTTGAGACCAACTGGTTGCCATCGACTTCGTAGGAAGTCGCTCTGGTCTGCGATGACTTTACAGATCAACAATAGTATGATCATAGTGCAGAGGACTGTCAGCGACCATATAAAAGATTTAATTGCTTACCTTCAACATTTGACTGACACTGGTTTATCAAGAAGTAGAATGTGATAACTGATTGACCTTACACAAAACACAAAAACCACCCCACAAGTCGACGTTGAACACGTTGGTGGCAGCTAGACTAACTAAGCCGTTGTGCTAGTTTCGGAATTGTAAATATCGATCGCGCACTCTCGCGAAAGAATGATAAGTGACAAGAGACAAAAACATTGTAAGGTCTTCCGTAGTGACACCCTATCACATCTCAATTTTGTGCTGCAGCCTCAAAGAATGATTCGCTGGCTCCCCTGTCTAAGATCAGATCATGCTGAGGACACGGACGCAACCTGCATATAAAATGCCTGTCCCTGTCCACTGCCAGGTGCAGTTGTTCTCGCGTTATCGCAGCAGCTGGAATTGCCGGATCTCATCATGCATCTGGCCGTATGGGGCTATGTCCGATCTGCTTGTGGAGGTATGTTGTATTCGGTTGTAGACGTCTGATATACATAGTAACTGTAATCTCTCAATATTTGCTGTGGCTTGTCCCGAAGCCAATGATGGACGAGCTCGGTTGTTCATCCGCTCATTCCTCCGCCCGGCACGTATGTCGTGTGCTTTCTTTTTATGACAGCTAATCCGTTCCGTTAGAATCTATCATATTTACCTGTTCGAAACGTGCTTCTGTCATTTTCAGTTACGAACAGGGGCCCGACGGTTTTGGAGGATCACGTAATCGGTTGCCTTGTCTGCTTACCGACTCAGCAACAACAGATGCGTCTCCAAAGAGTAGCAAAAGTCTCTCCCTTATGAAGACATCTTGTGCAGTAACTCTCAACAATCAAACCTAATGAGGTGTAGTGGCCAAGCATTCCGACATGACACA
Source organism: Fusarium sp. NRRL 25303 (assembly GCA_013396255.1). NCBI lineage: Eukaryota > Fungi > Ascomycota > Sordariomycetes > Hypocreales > Nectriaceae > Fusarium > Fusarium sp. NRRL 25303. Next base: position 12,312 of record JAAOAY010000040.1, read on the forward strand.
CGGAGACGCGCACTGCGCAGAACCGTGCCCAAAAGGGAGGAGGAGACCTAGGTTCGAATCCTGGCATTAGGATCTCTTTTTGACTCTATTCATTAATATTCCGTCTGATTCTTTGGCTGGCCTTAAGGATATGTGTTGTCTTCAAGCGAAACCTCGTCACTATGTAGGTTACAACAGCAAAGGTTAAAGGACCACAATATAAGAAATGGGTATTAAGATAACAGTAATAACCTACTAAACGCTCAAATAAGACTGAGAAATTCAAGTCTAGAGTGATATGAAGCTATTTGGCGTATGCTCCTCGGACGAGGATTATAGCATTGTATATAGTGTAAGAAGTGTATTGTCGATGGGCTCAGCCTGAATAGAGCTGTAGCCCCCGCGAACATGTGTGAGCCTCCATTTCAGTCAAGACACTCACATATCCAGTAACTATGTATGGAAATATCCGAAATGCATTGAGAAACAAACCATGATGGTTCATGTTGAATGTGAATGTCCGTATAAGTCGAACAAGTCCCACTTTTCCCGGAGTGGCCCGGTCGCCGCCGGCCGCCCGTGAATCTGTCTCCACCCACTTAACCCCTCCCCCACGTCAGTATTTGGAGCTTCAAGCTGATAAGGGCAGCCTCTGTATTCTTATCTGAAGCCCCCCCTCCCTAGTTTTAGCAACAAAACTTTCCTCGAGCTAGATTTGCTCAAGAGCTGTTCATTATGTCACACTCTCACGACGGTCACTCTCACTCCCACGATGGAGGCTTCAATGCTGTTGAGCATGGCCACTCCCATGAGATCCTTGATGGCCCTGGAAGCTTTCTGGGTCGCGAGATGCCCATCGTAGAAGGACGAGAATGGTCCGAGAGAGCTTTCACTATCGGCATTGGAGGGTGAGACTTGCAAACTCAATCGTGATAGCAAAGCTGACTCGATTAGTCCCGTCGGTTCCGGAAAGACTGCCCTCATGCTCGCCCTCTCCCTTGCTCTCCGAAAGGAATACTCTCTCGCTGCTGTGACCAACGACATCTTCACCCGTGAAGACGCAGAGTTCCTTACCCGAAACAAAGCTCTCCCACCTCCTCGCATCCGTGCTATTGAGACCGGTGGCTGCCCGCATGCTGCCGTCCGTGAAGATATCTCCCAGAACCTCGCTGCATTGGAGGACCTGCACCGCGAGTTCGACACCGATATTCTTCTTATTGAATCAGGAGGCGACAACCTCGCTGCGAACTACAGTCGTGAACTTGCCGATTTCATTATCTACGTTATCGATGTCAGCGGCGGTGACAAGATTCCTCGGAAGGGTGGCCCTGGTATTACGCAGAGTGATCTTTTGGTTGTGAACAAGACCGATCTGGCTGAGATTGTTGGTGCAGACCTTGGTGTTATGGAGAGAGATGCTCGAAAGATCCGAGAAGGTGGGCCAACGGTCTTTGCGCAGGTGAAGAAGGACGTTGGCGTCGATCACATTATCAGACTGATCAAGAGCGCATGGAAGGCCAGTGGTGCAGAGGAAGAGAGACGAAGCAAGGGAGGTCCCAGACCAACAGAGGGTCTGGAGCAGCTGGAGTAGACATTCACATATACATCAAAATGGACAGTATTGGAAATAGTCATATAAGAGAAAAGGAAAAAACGCCAACTTTTAATTCTAAAGGTATACTGGGTGTCATGTCTATGCCTGGTCATCCATCATCATATCGCCATCAGCTTGCACAGCGCTCGGCTCGATCTCCAATAACGGTCCCTCCACAGGAGTAGCATTTCGTGGCCACACTCGCTTGTAAAGACTGACGCCGATGGAGTCTTGAGGGTTGATACGCCCATCGAATGTTGCCTTGAAGTAACCATGTGTACCAAGAGGCTCCTTGACGAAACCACTGCGGCCACGCTTGGTCCATAGAGGCAGAGCCTTGAACCACTCGACATCTTCTCGGTTGAAGAACATGTATCGGATAGTGACGATCTTCTTGTGAATGTGGTAAGGATGGCCAGTGAGAATGATGCGCTTGGCGATGACGCGAGATGTGGATGGTGGTAGAGCGGTTCCTGTACCGATGAGTGAAAGACCAATGTGAGGGCCATCCTCGTTCTCATCCTTCTCAACCTCCTCAGCTGTGGTTCGCTTGAAGAACAGAACAGGCACAGCACCCCATGTTAGGGGACCCATGAAGGTCGCAATAGCTGACTGGCCGGGGTGGAGGAACCGGCAGTACTTGTGAACATCGTTTGGTGTTTGTCCGGGCTGGGAGAAGAGAGGCTTGATAACCATTCGGCGAGGTCCACACTGGACAATGAGCTCCTCCTTGGCCTTGATAGACTTGGTGAAGTCGGAGCTGAGATTGAAGAGGTAGTTGACAGCCGTCTTCTTGTTCTCATGTCGTAGAAGAGAAAAGACGGTGAGTGGCTTCTCGGGGTTGTAGGTCTTCTCCTGAATAGGGGAGATACCCTTGACGTAGATGTGAACACGGGTACCAGGCTCAACACCACCGACCAGAGCCTCTCTTGTGGCTTGAGATTTTGAGGATTGATAGTTTGGAACTTGAAGAAGACGTCTCCACTCCTCAGGCTCATGTGCGCGATCCTCATCCTCCTGCCAGGTGCTGGTTCGCAGACTCTTCAGACCACGATATCTGGCCAGACGTTCTCGGGCCAAAACATGAGGGTGCAGCTCAATCTCATCGGGAAACTCCATATCGTCCTCAACTTCATTTCGCTTTCCAGCTCGATATTGCTCAAGTTGCTTAGCATCCTCCTCCTCATCTGGCTCAATCATCATCTCCGATTGAGGATATTCTGAGGGAGCACCCTCAGTGGCGGGTGCAGGGGCATAACCCTCAAGACCGTCCTCAGGACGGGCCTCCTCATCGCCGGCCTCATCCTTCATCTCAAAGTCCTCCATATCGGACTCTGAGTCCGAGACATCCTCCAGATACCAAGCTGACTGGTAGTTGGATGTACCCTTGGGAACCTTCTTCTTGATCTTTCTTGCCTCAGCCTCCTCATCTGAGAAATAGTGGTGATCATCCAGAAGAACACCCTTCTTCTCGGTGGCATCAGTTGTCATAGCGTCATCAGCGTCGTCCATCATGACCTCCTCAGGAGCCAGCTCCACCAAGTCATCACGATCCTCAGAAGGCTCCTCCAGAAGCTTGCCAGCCTCTTCGGGGTCAACGGTCATCTCTTCTCCCTTCTTCTTGATCTGCTTGGGCAGAGGGGCAGCCTCAATCTTCTCGATCTGGAAAGTTCCCCAGTCGCCAACCTGAATAAGACGGTCGGCCTTGAGGCCCTTGCCTCGGACAACACCAGTGATAACTGTTGAATCGGACTCGGAGTAGGCGAACTTGACATCCTCCGCAAGCATCCAACTCCTCTCGTCTCTCCATCGGATGCCCTTTGGTGTTGTGCTGCACAGTGATCGCATGAGGTTGGCACAATCTTGTCGGTTCTCGATGCTATAAAGCTTCTCTTGCTCAGGGTGGAAATGTGTGATGAAAGACTTGAGGGAGACTAGAACGCTTTGTCGCTGCTTCGCGGGCTCAACCTTGTCGAGACCTTCAACGATAGTGAAGAGGGTGGACATGCCCTGGCTCTCAACACTTCGCAAGATCAACTCTCCAAGTTCATCGACCTCAACGTTGGCGGACAGAACGACAATGACGAAATCGGCAACACGGGCAGCGTCGAGACAGGCGTTCAGGTCTCGCTCGATAGGGATGTATTGTAATTTTTGCTTGAATCGATCGACTGTGACTCGGTAGTTGCCACTCTCGGTGTTGTCCTCGATGTCGACACTGCTGTTCAGCTGCTTGATCGCAGCGTTAAGATCGGTTCCAGCGCAAAGAGGGATGACGGCGACATGTCGGGGAGCGCCATCCTTTCCAGCAAAGACAGAGGTTTCCTTAACATGTTCCTTGTGCTTGTTCAATCGGGCCTGCTTGGCCTGGTTTCGTCGGTCGAATTTAGACATGACTTGTTGATGGGGAGTCTTTCTGTTTCCCTTTTCGTCGGCAACTCGGCCTGTGTTTGCGTTAGAATTGGAGAAATGACAAAATTTCGGGAGTCTTACCCTTTGCGCGATCCCTCAACTCATGCTTAGAAGCAGCCCGTGACTTGAAGGCCTTGTGTGTAACCTTTGTGGTTGGCCTATGGGAATGAGCCACAGCGACGGGCATTTTGCTCTCGCCACCGGCTTTGAATCGAAATGGTAACGAAGCCAGATTGAGAAACAGAAATATCGAATTGAGATTTCTGTACAAATTGTAGGCAAAATGATGGCAATATCGTCGATATTCTTAGGCGGTGATGGTGGGGTTAAATCCAAAATAATTTTTGTGCCTATCGATAGTGGCGTATTAGTGGATGACAGAAAGAACCCTGATTGTTAGATGGATGCTGAGTCTCCGAGGTACAGACTTATTAGTGATTGATCTCACGATCCTACACTGTGAAAGCAAAGGAATATCTTTTTTTTATATGCAATTAATTTAAGTCTAGATTTTCTAATTCACATGATATTTCAAGTCAATGAGAATAACGTTGCATCCATTGAACCAGATACTCGGAGGTCCGATTATTCTGTCAACCAAGAGTGGAGTATCGCATCCAATAGGCTCAGCACGATAAGCGGTGAATTTTTTTGTCGATAAGGAAAGTTGTATGCCAATCCATCCTCCATCTAATTCAAAGTTGCCCTTCTTCCAGTTGAGCGCGTTGACGATACCAAAATATGGAGGTCGACACAGTTGATGCGCCCACGTCAAAGGTGCGCGACAATGGCGCACTCGCCGTTCAAGGCGCCAGAACAGAACTCGTTCCTCGTCAGGAGCGAGAACGTGCTCGTCGAATCCGAGAAGCAAACAAAGCCTACGGTCGAGGGAAGAAGGTCAACATCAAGGCCATCAAGGACAAGAAGCTTCGAAGTAACATGAAGCGCCTTGAGGGCAAGTACCAGGATGCTGCGCTGAAAGCCAAAGACGCCGAGATTCTGCTCGAGAACACATCTGGCTTTCTCGAAGCTGAGGACGAGCTTGAACGAACATACAAAGTCCGACAAGACGATATTACTTCGGATATTGCTGTGGGGACTGCGCAAAAGCGATTCGAGCTCAAGCTGGACGATCTGGGACCATATCACTTCGATTACTCGAGGAATGGGCGGGACCTGTTGCTCGGTGGTCGAAAGGGTCATGTTGCGACAATGGACTGGCGAGAGGGAAAGCTTGGCTGCGAATTGCAGCTGGGTGAGACCGTGAGGGATATCAAGTGGCTACACAACAACCAGTACTTTGCTGTTGCGCAAAAGAAGTACGTTTACATCTACGATCACAATGGCGTGGAACTGCATACTTTGAGGAAACACCAGGAGGTGTCTCACATGGAGTTTCTGCCATACCACTACCTATTAGCAACAATTGTGAGTTTCGCCTTTCCCGCCCACTACATGCACAACTAACAGTGGCAGGGCTCTGTCGGTTTCCTCAAATACCAGGACACCTCAACAGGTCAACTAGTCGCCGAAATTCCCACCCGATTAGGCCAACCATGTTCCCTCAAGCAGAACCCCTGGAACGCTATTCTACATGTCGGTCACCAGAACGGAACAGTCACACTATGGTCGCCCAACACTCAAGATCCTCTTGTTAAATTGTTAGCGCATAGGGGACCCGTACGAGACTTGGCCATTGACCGTGAAGGTCGATACATGGTGTCAGCAGGTCAGGATCAGAAGATGGCAGTCTGGGATCTGAGAATGTTCCGAGAGGTCAACAACTACTTCACACGCCAGCCTGCTTCTTCTCTGGCTATTTCAGATACTGGACTGACAGCTGTTGGATGGGGTACTCAGACGACAATCTGGAAGGGTCTTTTCGACAAGAATGCCCCTGTTCAAGAAAAGGTCCAAAGTCCTTATATGGCCTGGGGTGGTGAGGGCAAGCGCATTGAGCGCGTGCGCTGGTGCCCCTTCGAAGATGTTCTCGGCCTCGGCCACGATTCAGGATTTTCTTCCATTATCGTCCCTGGCGCTGGTGAAGCCAACTACGACGCACTGGAAGTCAACCCCTTCGAGACCGCCAAGCAACGACAGGAATCCGAAGTCAAGGGTCTGCTGAACAAGCTCCAGCCCGACATGATCGCCCTCGACCCCAACTACATCGGAAACTTGGATCTGCGATCCGACAAGCAGCGCCGCGCAGAGAAGGATCTTGACACACCAGCCACAGATATCGCCGAGGAGATCCGCAAGCGAGCAAGAGGCAAGAATGGCGCGCTCAAGAAGTATCTGCGCAAGCAGCGAAAGAAGAACATCATCGACGACAAGAGGTTGCAGGTGGACGAGATCTGGAAGGAGCAGCAGGCCAAGAAGGACAAGAAGCAGCTCGAGGCGGAAGCGGATCTGGGACCGGCGTTGGCGAGATTTGCGAAAAAGGAGTAATAGACTTGGATGTGCAAATGCGAATAATACCCTTTATCACAGAAAATATGCTTCTTTTGAGTGAAAAATGCGGGTTTGTCTATCAAATTCCCATGTGTGTGTCTATTTTGCAGTACTTTTACATATCCGACCCAATTCGTAATCCCATGCGTGTCTTCGTGTATCCCCAGAATCCTTTCTATTCTTTGCGAGTGTTCGCCATTTACAGCAGCTTGAGTCCACCAGTGACCTGGTCAACGAGGCTTCTAGGCGCAGGTCCAACGCCCAGCACTGTCATGCTGCCCGCCTCAATTTGTGTTCGGCCAGCATCCTGGATAACCTCAGCTGTGATACCGAGAGACCGGGCCTTGCGTCGAAGCTCGAGCATTTCGTCCTGACTCTTGACTTGCACGGCGATCTTGGCCTGGCCGAGACGTTCCCAGCGCTTGAGGATCTTGGACAGGGGAGAGTTGGCGGGGGCGCGGGAGAGGGCCTTGTAGCATGCGAGGGTAGCGTGGGAGCATTGAGCAGCGATTTTGCCTACAACACGTACTGTTAGCGCTCTGCATAGACAATTTCAAGAGCAAGCGTGGTGACATACCCTTTGTCATGCCTAGATCTGTTCGCACAACGAGAACAAGCTTGCACTCCTCGCCATTGTCCTTCAGAACAGGCTCCTTCTCCTTCTCAACATTCTTCAAACCCTGCTTCTTATCGGCATCAGCGCCATTAGCCCAGTTGGGAGCATGATCGAGAATAGTGTCATCTTCGTCGATATCGCTTTCGTCACTCTCGACAGGATCGTGTATGTTGCGCCGGCGCTCTTCGAACAGAGAGGGTGGGATGAGGTAGCCTCGGATAGTATAGATACCGAAAGCGTAACCGGTGAGGAGGGCCACGACGGCCGTGGAGATGATTACTCCTGTTTGTTCACCTGGGTTCATCGCCATGGTTGGGTGTGAGGAGGAGGATTTGAGGTTGCGATGCTGTTTTCGGTGGTTTTGCTGATGGATCCAAGTGCTGTAGGTTGACGTCGGTTACATCACGTGGGGCAGCAGCGAGGATCGATGAAAATCGATTTCATGGGCGTTTCAAGGCCCGGCCAAGATCAAGTTTTCAGTTTTATTCATTGCTTGACTTTCTTACCGGCCGTTTCAATTTTCAGATTATTCGTCAAATTAATAATAAGCATGATACATTGCTTCCGGTGCAGCCGTCTTCGACTCTGCCCAAGGTAGCCAACTGTTTAACCAACTATAGTATCTGGTCCTGGTCCCGTCTTGTTATACACTATTCACATGAGACTCGCCTCGTCACAATTCAAAACGCTCAAAACGACATATTTTTTTCTGAAGCTCCTCACATTACCAGTACACCACGCTGGATGTATCCAGACTCGTCGACCAAGGGGTGACATCCAAACATCTTGGAAAAGTCATTCAGACAGGCACTTCGGGCCTCCATATGACCCTTCTTCATGCTGATCCCAACTTTAGGAACAAAGTTGACATATTTCTCATGTCCATTAATTAGGAGAGGACCTTCTCCAGTGAGAAGTCCATGGACGTAGTTCATGGCAAGATCCTCGCAGTTGAAGCCCTCATCGACATACTCTCTGATCTGTGTCATGATTGTGTCATTGGAGGAGTAATAGTCGAGGAACGACACATGTGAGAAAGCGAGATTGGTCAGAACCATATTATACTCGTCCTCTCCCCATCTGCTGGAGCAGAACGTGTACTTGTGGTATCCAAACGTATCGACAGGCGTGCATCGAGCGAGAGCGCCGACCATCCGATTCCTGCCAAACTTGCGCCATGCCTGAAAGACGAACTCGAGATCGTTTGGGTGATAGTAGACATCATCGTCCGACAGCAGAATCGCTTGTGTCTTGTAGTCGGGATCTGGCCAGAGCTTTTCGTTGAGACTGTTGCGCTTCGACTTTCGGAATCGGACGGGGACACCGTGTTTCGAAACATAGTCCTCTGGGGGGTAGTTTTCGAGGTCGTTCCAGACGACGACGATTTCAAGGAGCGAGGGGACTTCCTCACTCAGAATGATGTTGAGCGTTTCTTGGAGTTCCTTCGGTCGACGATACGTTTGCATGGCAATTCTGGAACACGACCATTGTTAGCATTCTACCAATGAGACCGGAACGATATCCAGAAGCGTACGTAAACTTGTCATCCATCAGATTCTCGTACTTCTTCTGTGAAGCTTCCCAGATGTCCCTCGTTCCATTGACCCCCTTGCTCTGACATGTAGGATATCTCGAGATATGGCTGACAAGTTTTGGTATAAAGAAGCCCGCATTCGTCAACTTTGCCAAAACGATAATGAATGTGAGAGCAAAGAACACAGCAGATGTAATAGTCGCCGCTCTTCGAAATGCTCTCGATTTTACGATCTTTGGCGTACGAAGTTTCACCCACTCAATCTTGTCTGCCACCCTATTCCTCAGGGGCAGAGTCTTCTCCATGAAGGAGGAGTTTGAAGGCTTCAACATTGTTGCTTGTGGCAGAAGCCGGGAATGCTGTCCCATGATACCGTTGAGTAAACCTATATACTATATGAAGGGGAAGCGTTGTTTTCAAGGGAGAGCACACGGGAGAGGCGTCTGGTATGTGTCGGCTGCGAATTATTGGGCAAGATAACCAACTCGATTTGTTGGAATCTTGGTATATGACTCGGAATCGAATTATAAGTGCATGATGGCGGACTTGGCACGCTTGGGGAGAATGCGAGCTGAGATTAGAGGCAAGAAGGGGGAAGAAGCAAACATGAACAGAGGCGACATCGACAGACAGAGGCTATGGAGGGTCGATATCATGAAGAACAGAAGCAAATTGGACATTTCTTTGTTGGCATCGACTTAGACATATACATCCTCCCTTGCTTCAAATTCCCCCTTTGATGGCAGCCAAAAATCAAGTCTAAATCTAAGCCTAAGTCTAATTGTAGTAAATTATAGTGCAGCTCTTGGTAATCTCCCGCAAGGGAATGGACACGCTACCAATGATAGCAAGTTGTTGTCGCACGTAGAGACATGTTTATTTAATCGCCGTATGTCCGTTCATGTTCTCTCAGCAAATCGGTTGACCCAATGTTACGTCTCACGGCTGTGGTTCGTTCGTCTCTTCCAATATCTTCCGCTAGACTCGACATGGAAAGGAGACGACGATCTTGGTTGTGCCATGTTGGTTATCGCAGCGACGATCGCGTGACTGTTTCACTCCTGATTTAAAATATCAGGAGTTTAGTTTTAGTCTATTTTACCTAGAGGACGATATATTCAATAGTTTATGTTTTGAGAATGATGCCAAGTCCACTGAACCTTGTCTCGTAGATCAAAGTCCGGTAATAACCCCTGTATTTCCATCGTTAGCGGCTGAGCGTCACTATCAAGCCCTCCCCTGCATGTGCGTTGCGTGCTTGTGATCCTCCCGCACTTTGCCGACGTCAAACTCACGGCCAGTCACTGTCCAACATTACACAACATAACTGCTGATATCTTGGCATCATGAGCGCAAATAAGGCTCTCATAGTCGGCATCTCGGGGTGCTCCTCAAGTGGGAAAACGACCCTTGCGCGGCTGCTGCGGGACATTTTCCCCAATACTTTCATTCTTCACGAGGATGACTTTTATAGACCTGAGAATGAGTATGATACCTTATGAACGATATTTTGACATGAGCCATGTCTAACTTTTATAGGCTACCGACCAAAAATGGTCTCTTAGATTGGGACTGTGCTGAGGCCCTCGACATCCCGGCCATGGCCGAGTCCCTCGCTTATATCCGCCAACACGCTGCCTTTCCTGTAAGTCCTACATCTTGAGTCATGGTGTATGTCTGATATAATCCTTTAGCCTACCCTCGATTCCAAGGAAGATAAAAACTCCGTGGGCAAGTGCCCCGTATCAGAAGCCAGCATCGTCGCTCAACGTGCCAAAGTCGATGCCGCTCTAGGCCCAGACCATCCCCTCCGCAAAAGTCTCCGTCTATGTCTTCTCGATGGCTTTCTTCTCTACTCCCCTTCTATGGCTGCCATTAAGCCCAACTTGGACATCAAACTCTTCTTGCGCACAACATACGAGAAGGCTAAGAAGAGAAGAGAAGCCAGAGACGGATACGTCACCCTGGAGGGCTTCTGGGCAGATCCTCCTGGTTACGTTGATAAGATTGTATGGCCCAACTATGTAGAAGAGCACGCTTGGATGTTCGAGGGTGGTGACGTAGAGGGTAAGTTCAAGACGGATGTTTTGGATAAGGACGGTATCAAGGTACAGGGTGATGTGAGTGCTGATGGGGATATCGAGAAGACATTTGAGTGGACAGTAGACACAATATTGGAAGAAATTGGAAAGCAAGTTTAGACGAGCTAGGGTATCTATCTAGGTATCTTCAAGCAATGTCTAATCTTATCCTTCTTGATCTACCCTCTCCAAGTGAGTTCTAGTATCTTCTCGCCTCAAAATTTCTTAAACTTCTTCTTCTCTGAAAGATCGGCTATCTCGTGATCTTCTGAAACGTCAACTGGTCTCTTTTTACTCGGGCGGTCGTTCGACGTCTCATCGTCTGAGAACCCAATCAGATCCTCTTCCATGGGACGATAGCCAATATCCGCTTCCATTGGACGGTCAACCGACATCTCGTCCTCCGAAAAGTCGATCAAATCCTCCTCTATGGATCCATGAGCTAAACCCACTTCCTTTGGATGGGTGGCCAACTGCTTCGTATTCTCGTTCTTCGGTGGCCCGACCAATGACTTCGTCTTGTTCTCCTTCTTCGGAGCAACGACCAGATCCTTGTCCTCCGAGTTCTCAGTTAGGGTGCCTTCCATTGGATGATCGATGGACTCCTTCTCTGGCGAAGTACCGGCCGAGACCTCGTCCTGTTTGTGTGCAAGATCATCTCTCTGTGAGGCGTGTACATGATCCCCTTCCTACGAGGTGTCCATGGCATCTTGTTGCTGATCGACTGCATTCATCTCCCCTGTCAAAAGTCGAATCGCCTTCTCCGCAGCTTTAGCCATAACCTCAACTTTGTTGAGAGAACCTTCGACTTCTGCTACCAACCGCTCTCCGATTGTGAGTTCACAGCTCCATCGAGGCTCGGGTTCTTCGATCTGGGTTGTGGTGTATTTCATTTTACTTACAAGAGCGAATTTGGAGAGTTGCTCTTTGGGATGCTGAACGTGTATGTCCTTCTCCATCACCAAATTCAGATATTCCATTACCCGAAATCTTTCAAGAACACGTGTGCATTCTTCAATCGATCCGGAGTCGACCCAGACTGCACCGATAATAGCTTCAAACATATCCGAATAAAACTTTGGGGGCTGAAGGCGTGCGAGGAGTACCCAGGGGTAGTGGTCACCACCCCACAGAGCCGTGTTAAGCTCCGATTGCATGGACTCGAATCTCTCCTCAGTTTTTACCATGGCATTGACCATTTCGGAGGAGTTAAACCTCATGAACTTCCAAAGTGGAAGTTTAGTAGTTTTGGTTATCAGTTTTATAAGCTTACCCTTGGGTTTGACTTCCAAGTCTCCGGTAGCTTCGGTTGTAGGCTCACTGTTGGTCACAACTTCCAGGTCCTTTCGCTCGATAGAGTTGGTAAGATTCACGAATGACAGAAAATCTCCATTCACAATAGCCGTTTTGATCATATGAAGTCGACCAGTAGGAATTGGTGGATCGTGCTGAAACATTTTGGTGACAACGATATAATCCAGGACAGCATCCCCCAGAAACTCGAGCTGCTCGTAGGATCTTTCCTGCATGATTGTAGCATATGAAGGATGGGTAACTGCTTCGAGCAGCAAAGACTTCTTCTTGAACGTATACTTGATCAGGTCTTCAAGGGGTTCAATGGTACTGGGAAGCTTAACGTCGCTAGGAGCTGCAGCAAAGAGAATGTCTCTAGCCACACCCTCTTGATGCCAGTTACACTTGTCGCCCAAAAAGACTGAAATGCATTTAAGGGTCTTGGTCATCCCCCCGTCTTGGTAAGAGGCTCCAATAAGTGCCTCTACAACATCGGCCAAGGTCTTCGATCCTCGCGTTGGCGCAGGTCGAGGGCGAAACTTTTCTTTGGAAACGTCATCAAGATAGAGTGGCCTCCATTTCAAGGCGGTGAAACTCTTCGAAAGAATGAACTTTGAAAGACCTTTCTCAAGACACACTCGTTGGAGGCGTTCGTTGGATACGAGTCGATCTTTAAAATGGTTCAGAAGCCCTTCGGGCCAAGACGGGTCTGTGGCAGTCAGTTAGTGTATCGACCTCCACAACAAGGGGGGCTACTTACGTTCAGAGTAAGCCTGAGTGACGGCGCAAAACTTCAAAATCGAATCGCCCAGAAGTTCAAGTCTCTGGTAGTTCACAGGCTCACAAGCACTAGGTGAGCTTATGGCCTCGAGCACCAACTGCAAATTCTCGATGCCAACTGGCTTCAGAAGGGTAGACGATAATTCAGAAGCAATAAGATGCACCTCTAGCTCATGTATGATGTGTGGAATGAACAGACCGCACTTGACGACTCGTCTTCCGACCTTATCAACACGGGCACGAGAAATGGGAAGCACATATTCGTACGGCTTAGTGCTTGACTTGGGCTGAACATCTTTTAAATCATGAAGTAAATCGTTTCGGGTACCCCATTTTTCCAGAACCAGATACTCCTCATGCTCTTTTGCTTCCTCATATTCATAAAATGGGTGTTGCACATCGAGATATTTAGGTTTTGAGGGAATCGTGCGGACGTAGTGAAACGGCCTGTTTTCTTGGTCCCGCACAAGAACTCTGTGCTTCTTGGCCTGTTCTTCCCCTGCCCCGCGGAAGGGATATGCAGCCATGGAATCCCGAGTGACGCGGGGGGCTGGGAAGATGGATGTACTCTCCAAGGACATCTTGATGACATGCCCGCGATCTTCGACATTCCAGCGGTGCTGGAAGTTCATAGCCAAGAGAGCCGAAGTTATATCTAGCTCGTTTGTAGATACCTCATCGGGTATGTTGTCGACCGAACTCCATACAATGGACCACTTGGAGCCACCTCCAGGGTATAACGTGATATTTCGAGGTAGGTCAATCAGAGCAGGTAAAATGACGCCAAAGAGACAAGGGCGGTGAAACTCGTCATCAGTCAACTCGAACCAGTAGGCTTGCTTATCACAATCCGATTTCCAGCGTTGGGCGATCTGGACCCAGGGGTCGAATAGGGGCTCCGGTATTAGGTCGGTCTTTTCTTCGACCTTCTCTGACTTGGCATTGAGAGGGGCCAAGTTATCTGTGACCAGCCCAGCTTCGTACAAAGCGACGTATGCCTGAAAAGCGGCATCTCTAATGGCATTCCGTTCAGACTTCCATCCGCAAGCACTTTTGAACGTGCGAAGATTCAGCGGCAACCCTCCCGGCAAAGTGACCGTAGCTCTCAAGATCAGCCCACCGTATGGAGTCTCTTCTTTATGGAAGACGTATTCAGGGAGCTGGGTGATATAATCCGTGCGAAAAACAACTTGGCAAAAGCGATCCAAGTGTTGTCGAGCATTTTCGAGGTCAAGCCGTGCTCCTGTGCTCTTCACGATATAGTAGGTAGAATCAATATCCTCAGCCCATGCCTGTTTATCCAATCGATCCAACTCTCGTTGGTCATCTTCATAACGTTCCTTCATGCCTACCTCCAGGTCTTCCCAGGCGCGGGTATCTGCACTTGAGCTCAGCAAGGCAATCATCTTGGACTCCGGCATGCGAGCTCGTCCACGGCGCTGGATAAATGACTTGAGGGTAGCAATCTCGTCGAAGGACACAACTAGGTTACATGCGGGAACATCAATGCCTTCTTCTAAGACACTGGTAGCCACCAGGAGATCGATAGCCCCTGATCTAAAATCCTCGAGCACTTTGTCAGAGTCAATGGGGTACTCATAGACCTTCTGTTTTTGGAGTCCATAGCTCGAAGCCCCGACTATTGCACCGACTCTGTAACGGTCTCGGATAGGGGGGTAGTTGTTAAGAAGCTTGCAAAGCGTATGCGCTGCAGTTCGTTCCTTGACAAAAATGATTCCGACTACATCGTTCTTGACCTCAAGAAGTTCATGGATCAGTCGGCTAGTTTTGTGCGACACGGTTTGCTCGGTTGGTGGCGAGTTGTCAACGACACCGATGTTGATTCGGCGCAAGTGTCCTGCAAGATAGGTCCTGTCCTCGTTGGACCATGCATCGGTGAAATTAATGTTCTCGTCGATTCTGCCAAGGAATTTCTTGATCATCTGTGAAATATAATAGTCTGCTGCCCAGCTGCCAAGTTCGGCAAGGACTTCTCTGCTCTTGTTCCAGAGGCCTTTGATTTGCTGTTGCGAGAAGGTGTCGTGCTTCATAATCAGGTTCATTAACCTTTCCCGCTTCTTTTCATCATTAGCGACAAGAGCCTTTAACTTAAGAACCTCGGGATCCTTTGCGATATCCATGTTCGAGTATTCTGATTGCAATTGTTGCATCAGTGGCGTACGGGGAGGGGTCTTCGTAACATCGTAGAGTGAGCGAACGAGGTGAGGCTTGTTGATATGTTTGAGTAGTTGCTCTCGATGAATGGTCGGAGTAACACAGGTAGCGTCCATCGTATTCTCTAGTTTCTCGATCTCCTGAAGATCTGATGAGATAATGGGACTGGCAGTCAAGCCAAGTATGGCTGGTACTGGCATACCCGCGTTCTTGTGTCGATGGTAGAAGTTCATCATGATCTTCCGCCCAGGGTTGTTCTTAACGCAATTATGGACTGCCACTGGTTAACAAGACTGATTGTAAGTCGAACAGCCACTTACCTTCGTCAAATACTATTAAGGCGAGCATGTCCATTGTGACAAAGGCGTGGTCAAGAGCATCACGCAAGATGGGGAATGTAGATACAATGATGCGAGTGCCCTCGAGAATTTGGGGCCAAACCCCTGGCGACCATGCATCGATGTTGAGCTGCCCCGTAAGCAGTCTCATGGGCACCGATGGCATTTGTCCTTTGATGACATTATACTGTTGCTCAACGAGTCCAACGGTCTTACCCAAGAACCACACAAGCTTTACATAGGTAGTCAGTGACCTGCCATGGGTTTAGTTATTGATCCACGAACCTTGTCAGGTGAACATCTCTCGAGTTCCGCTTGAATGCGAAGAACGGCGCTGTAGTGTTCAGTCAACTACTCAATCCCAGAACACTCTGCTATGAACATACACTTGTGTCTTCCCGCTACCCGTATCCATCTGATGACTGTTAGACGATATGATTCGAAGTAACGATGCCTGAAGGTGCTTACGACAACGATGACGTTCCTCCTCAGGCTCTGCTCCAGCATCTCTCGCTGGTAGGCACGAGGCTTGATGATGTCCGGGACTAGAGGCACATATTCGGAATTGTTTGAGGCCTTTTGTTTGCCAGTTTGGGCCTTGTCTGTGGGGAGAATGCTCACTGTCTCTTCGACCTCGATCATTGGTGATGGCGTCGAGGCGGTAGCAGGACTCTCCGACCGTGAGGAGTCTGCACTCCCGCTATTAGGAGACTGCTCTTCATCGATTTCCATCATTTTTTTATCATGGGGGAGTAGTGAATAGCAATTTTGAAGTCTTGGGCGAGCCAAGTGTCGGGGTATTCTGGTTCGCTTCAGTGAAGCTGTCTTCACGCGGGAGAGTGACTGGTGGAAAGCTAAAGAACAGAAGAAGGTTTGAGGATAGTGCCTTGCTCTCAGAAGCATGACAAGGAAAAAGAAAGAAAGGTCTATCAAGGAAAGAGAAGTATAATGAAGTGAGATGGTGGGAGGCCCACCGAGAATTGTTGGTGTAGGAAGCACTGATTCACAACCTCAGCACTTGGGAGTGTGCGGAGGGAGGGAGGGACTGACTGCGCAGATTGGGTAGCAGATGTGCATCTGTCACTGCAGAGCCAAATCAGGAGATAATATTCTCCCCGTCACTTCGAAATTACTGCTAGAAAGTCAAGTAGAAACTCAATTTTTATTTTCCTACATCAACAAGTACTTCTCCTTGTATTTCATGTCCGCTTCTTTGTTAGACTGTTAGCAATTGAATGTTCTAGCACTGGAGTGCTCTGTAGTCTGAGGTGCCAATGCAGGGAAGATTAGCACCGTTTATTCTCACTACTACGCTGAACAGGCACCAAGAACACAATGTAATTGCAAGAAAGCCAAGAAAAATAGAAGTTCTTCTTCTGTTCAACATTCCTTTCAGGCCCATGGTAGTTAGTTTTATTTTCACTGTGTTTTCCATCTAGTTTCGTCCAAGCTGACCTCCTAGTGATCAAGTGACAATATTCATCTTGAGTGGTCATAGGCTTTCATCGCAGCTTCACCTTCGACCTACCACTGTCAAACTGGAGGCGCCCTCCTACGAACCATCAATATCTCAACTTTCTTTGCCACTCTTTGCGTACACTGAAATCACAGATAACCATGGATCTCCCCGTACGAATACCTTCCACGGATCAAACCATGGATTTATACGCAACCGGCTTCAATGCGTGGAACCAGCTCACATTCGACCCTCAGCCAGCGGACGAAGAGCCTGACGATGTATTCACTTTCACAAAAGTATTGGCAGCCAAGTCTCTTGAACGAATTGCTTCCCAACTCAGCTACACTGTGGGTACGTTCTTAGTTCTATAACATGGACGTGGAATCCTTTCTAACACTTAACAGTTCAACAAGATGCAACCTGGGCCATCGCTGGATCATCCCCTCGCCAGCTTCTTCACCGTGAAGACAACCAAGGATTTCTATTCGACTCTCCGAGTGCTATCTCAGGGGATGGTAAGGTCTTAACTGCTCAGGAGTCGGACTGTTCACCCTTAAATCACGCCATTTCTCAGTATCCATCTTTGGCGGCATGGAAAGCCAACAAGAGTACCGATTCCTGGCCTTGCAAGGCTGCTGTCCGCCAGGTAACAGCCTACGACGCTGGCTTCATTATTCTTCTCGAGGATCAGACCGTCCTAAGCTGTGGTGACCCACGATTCCGAGACTGCCTCGGCCGTGAAGTTGACAAGTCCCGGTCAGTATTCATGAGTAACTGCGGAGAGACCATACTGATCGTGCTGTTAGCCCTGCCAACGAACCTGGAGTCATACAAGATCTGAGTGATCTCGGCGAGCCTATCAAGAAGATTGCAGCAGCCGGATACACAGCAGCAGCTTTGACAGAGAGTGGCGGATTGTATCTCTGGGGCATGGCACCCCCTGGCTCACAAAGCCGACTCAACGTATTTCAAGATATCAGCGAGCTACCAAATTACTTCGAAGTTGATGGGGACAAAGACGTGCAGGATATTGGACTTGGAGAATCACATGCCATTGCTCTTACGACTGATGGCTGCATCTACATAATAGGGGACAACACTAATGGCCAAGTTGGTCGTGGGAAGGATGCTCAAGATCCAGCTTCATCGTGGTCAAAGATAAATTTTACGCCCCCTGAGGGTTGGGCCATTATTGCCGTTGAGGCTGGGCCCAGATCATCATTCATAGTCACAAAAAAGGTAAACCAATCTCAAAGCTCATAATGAGCTGTTCTTCTATCAGAACCAGCTCTAGTGAGCCCAATGAACCCTCTATTGTACAATGCTTCTCGTTGTGATCATTTGCATAAGGGCAATCATAGACTCGTCAGGTAATCCTCAATCTCTTGAGGGGTCAGCTTTCTGAAACGGGGTCCGACAGCCCCATCAACACCCTCAAGACCCAGAAGATGGTCTGCAGGAGCACCAACAATACCTGCAATAAGTTAGCAATACTCTTACTCTCGACTCGTTCTGAAAACTTACCAATCTCGATGCTGTCACCATTCATCTCACCCTCGATGTTGTCCTTCAGGGTCAACAGCGCAATGTGGATAGCATCCTCAAGCTCGAGCTCCTCCGAGTATCGCTTTTCCAAGAATGTCTTGGCCTTTGTCGCACTCTTGCCAATGGCTGTAGCCTTCCATGGGTAGTAACTGCCAGAGGGATCGACTTGGTACAGCATGGGGCCGCCCTTGTGAATACCACCGGTCTTTCGGTTGACCTTCTTCTCCTCACTCTCCTCGGTGGTCTTGCTCTCCTCCTCAGGCTCGATGCCCTCATCCCAGCCAGCAACCAACAGACTCACGCCGTAAGGTCGAACACCGGCGGATTGCGTGGCCTCCTGCATCACTCGGGCGACATCCTGCACCAATATTCTGGTAGGGGGGTACTCGTTGTAGATGCGCTTGTAGCCGCTATGCGAAACCTTGCGTGCTCGGTCCACCAATACTCGATAATCAGGGCCCATGCCAGAGTACACCATGCCGATGTTGGGGGTGATGTCGCTGATCTTGGAGAGGGAGCTCTGGTCGGCCAGAGGGGATGATGACTTCTTCTCGGTGGCGAGAACGATACCGTTGGTGGCTTGTGTAGGTTAGCAGGAGCTCGTTCAAGATGCCGGGGCAGCGCGAACCTTTGATGCCAAGGGCAGTGATACCCTGGTTTACAGCATTGAGGGCATACTCTATTTCGTCAAGTTAGTTCCAAAGCTTGGTTAGGTCACGAAACTTCAATACGCAAAGCATATCGAAGATACACCAACAATTACGTACCAATCTGCACCAGCTTTCCGCTATAGCTTTGTCAGTGATGATGCTCGCATATCAACAGTGTCGTCACCGAAACATACCTGGGTGAGAAGGTTGTGAGAGAGAAGGAGTATCGGTCCGCCATCGCTCAAGTTCCTGCTTCGATGGGATTGTTACGAAAGAAGTGAGTGTTGAATTATGGGCGGTTATGGATTCGTGGGGTTGACGAGGAGATA
Organism: Fusarium sp. NRRL 25303; assembly: GCA_013396255.1. Lineage (NCBI taxonomy): Eukaryota > Fungi > Ascomycota > Sordariomycetes > Hypocreales > Nectriaceae > Fusarium > Fusarium sp. NRRL 25303. The sequence goes on from JAAOAY010000040.1 coordinate 31,548, forward strand.
TCAAGCAAGGCTGCAACTGGAGCTCTGATGTTTGGCCAAAGCAGCTGTAGCCTCTAGGCAGGCCCAGCTGCGCGTCGAGCTCAACCGCTGGGAGCTCTGAATGCGGGGCAACAGATTATCCGATCGCCGGTCTACAGAGACAAGGTGCCAGATCTTAACTTCATATCATGACAGCAGCTTATTAAACTTTCAGTCAAGGAAATATTTATATACAAGAGATTTTCAAACTTCTATACAAAATCCCACAAACTCTTCCATCAGTTCCCCCATCAATCCTGCAACCAAGATTGGATCCTCACCTATATTCCTAGGATCATCCTTTTCCCGAGCCCGCCAAGTTCCAGAGACTCCACACACAAAGCAGCTTTCTTCGTGCGAGATTGGTATCGGCTATTTCGGCTTCCTTCCTCCATCTTCTCTCGCAAGAAAAAGAGGCTGAGCTGGCCTCTCCATACCTGGGGTGACTTTACCTCCTCGTTCCAATCTTGGCGGGCGGCTAGATGTTCCCCCGCTCTCCTACTACTCCTCTTGACATTTGAGCTTTTGCAAAAACATGTAGGTTGCGCCTGAAACGCCTCCACGGCCCACGACTTGAGCACATTTCTACTGTGATTCTATCACCTACTGCTGTTGCCCTTACCTCTCTTTACTTCCACAGGTCTACGTAATTCATCATGGAGACGCGCCCTACTTGGGATTGGTCCTCGGTTGGGGATAATTCTGCTCGACAGCCTGAAACAGAGCCACGTGCAGCGACACCAGAGCCTACAACGCGATGGGCATCTCCTCCAAAGCCTGATACTACCTCTAACCAGGAGTCTCGAAGCGCGCCGAGGCAGAGGCGCTACGGCCCGCGCACATGTCGTATATGTCTCGACACTGAAGAGCCCAGGTTTCCTGAACAGTCAACAACGTTTGGCATCCCTACAAGTTCATCTCGGCCTACATACGTCTCCGACGATCCCGAACTGGGAAGATTGCTATCACCATGCAAGTGTAAGGGTTCGCAGAAATATGTTCATGAAGGATGTCTCAACGCTTGGAGACTCGCAAACCCCATGGCAGCAAGGAACTACTGGCAGTGCCCGACTTGCAAGTTTACGTATCGCATTTCTCGACTCCACTGGGGTTCCGTTTTGAGCAGCAAGTGGGCGCAGGTTGCTTTGACCGTCTGGTTCTGTATACTGAGCATTTTTGTCCTCGGATTTATCGCAGATCCCCTCTTTGATCTTTGGTCCGACCCAATTGGAACCATCGGCGAAACTGTCACAAGCGTGGTTACAGATATCGAGGCCTTGAGACAGCCTCCACCACAATTACCAACCTCTTGGTTCGAGCACTTCGTTAAGGGCTTCTTCTCCCTGGGAATTGTCGGGCTATTCAAGACGATGCTTACTGTATCTCCCTTCAGTTGGTGGCAGATCCGAAGCAGCGGCGTGGCAGGTGGTGGTGGAAGGAGAGGAGGCACTGGCCGAAACCGTGTCGAGAACATCAACCTCATTTTTGTACTCATTGGTGCATTCACGTTTCTTGTGGGCATCTGGAAATTTGTTCAGAAGCTGAGTGCACGCGTGCTCAAGAATGTGAGTGACAGGGTTGTTGACGTCGGCGAAGACGATGACGAAGATGGAGATATCGGCGATGGACCGAACCAAGGAAGTAAGAAAGATCAATGAAGCTAAGAAGCTTTTGTTCCAAGCAGTCTTTTGTTCCCATGGCCCCAAGTCTCTACATCGTGTATGTATCTGCACACTCTTAAGTTGCCTAGATCTTGCTCTTCCCTGTCAAGTCAACTAGTCTGTGTGCAAAGATTTACGCTCTGCTGCGCCTTGGGTGGGAACCGTTTTGGCTCTTTGCTCGCTGGTCAGCATGAGATTATCAACCTTCATTCACGCATCGTGATGCTTTCGGGCGTTCGTAACGGTGTGAGGCATCTGCTGGGTACACTACCCTCGTACAGAAGCAGTGAGCAGATTGTCGGATGTTGGTTGATACATACCTGTGTTATTATGTATCATGAATAAACAAGACCTTTGCTGTGGTCCTTATAATCAATTATTACCTCTTTCATCACCATACTAGGTGTTCTCCAAGGTTGTTGGTCTCAATTCCGCTTTCACCTGCTCATAGAATACATATAACTATCCTTTCCAACATCTCGTGATAACAGTTCGCAATCGATAACTAATCTTTAGCTCCTATACTGCGGCTAGAATAATGGCCTGATGTGGTATATGACAGCTTATATTTAGGTCACTTTAAATACGAATTCATCGTATTCTCAGCGCATGTTTCTTGACCTTGTCATGTCTTATAAGTCGGACTTTTATGGCCCCGACACCGAGATGACGTTGGAATTTGGTGTTCTGAATGGACCCCTGCCATTGAAATACGGGTAGGGTAGCCCAGCATGTGGGCCAGGGCCTCATGAATTCGGCCGCTCCAAAAAGCCATCTATCATCAACCAAGTGCGCCGACCATGACTTCCTGATCAGCTCCTCCATTTGCTGCGGACCAGACTGTTCGCTCTCGCTCGCTTCTTTGATCCTTGCTGCGATCACGGTTCCTCTTTTGAATTCAGTATTAACGGCTGCCCGCTCTCGCAGTTACACAAGAACCTGGTCTCCCTTTGCGAAACGGACGATCTAAGCACGCTTAGTCTACGAGGTTTCTCTGACTGCTTCTAAGCCAAGGAAGCTATTCTGACCTCATTCGCGACCAATACTATACTATATTCAACGTGGTTCGACCGAGTAATCGCCCAAGATGCACTTCGCATACCCCCCTCGCAAGAACTCCAATCCACCACCTTTCAAGCAGCGCTCGTCGCAAATACCGCCAATTCTGCGCCGAATCCGCAAAAGAACAGCGGTTTTACTTCTTCTCGGAGCTATTGGATTTATATTTTTCCTCTTTGGACTAAAAGGCGAAACGCCATACCGCGAGCATGTTCCGTCAGGCAGACCCCCCGTTGTCGTTGTGACGGTCTTGGACAATACACAGTACAACGAAGCCTATTTAGAATCGATTCGACACAACCGAGAGCAATATGCGTCAAGAAACGGTAAGGCAGCTGTGAAAGGCTTGTTCATGGATGAGGCTGATATACTATAGGATATGAAACCATGATTGTACGAGCATCTGACTATGATACTGGCAAATTCCCACGATCATGGGCCAAGATTATCGCAATGCGCCATGCGCTGTCAAAATACCCCGATGCCACTTATGTCTGGTTCCTCGACCAAAACGCTTACATTATGGAGCTCGACAAGAAGTTAGAGGAGCAGGTGGTGAATCCGGCGAAACTAGAAAGCCTAATGATTAAGGACTGGTCTATAGTACCGCCGGACAGCATCATCAAGACATTTTCCCACCTCAAGGGTGAAGATGCAGGTCTTGTCATCAGCCAAGACGAGACAGGGTTGGTAACTAACAGTTACATCCTCAAAAACGGTGAATGGGCCAAGTTCTTTGTCGAGACATGGATGGACCCTCTGTACCAGAGCTACAACTTCCAAAAAGCCGAGCGACATGCGCTTGTAAGTTTTGCCTGAGTTTATCTGCCGAGAAACGTGACCTAACCTCGTAAAAGGAACATATTGTCCAATGGCACCCTACCATTCTCTCCAAGCTTGCGCTCATACCCCAGCGCACGTTTGCCTCATACGGCCGCAACAAGGAAGGCAATGCATACCGTGACGGGGACTTTGTCACCCTCTTGGTCGACTGCACAGTTACAGGTCCGACGTCATGTGATAAGCAATCGCATTTCTACCTGCAGCAGTTGAAGAACAAGTTTGGTGATGCCAGCGTGAAAAAGCTGCAATGAGCATAATGAACACGACATTTGAGCGAGGTCATTGGGCGTTTTGTGATAGATTTGGAGGGGCTATTATAGGATTGGAGATGGAAAAGCCCGTAGGTTTTTTTCTTGGCGTTAGTTGGTGACTATTGGTGAATCTAGCTTATATGAATATGGACATGTTCTATCTACATGGATATCAAACGTTGAGAGCTTTAAGTCTTGAAGGCATATGGCTGATCTTGTTTTTTCATTATTAAACTCGCTGTGAAGTACCTTCGAAGTCAAACTTCCTACGATCTGGAGAAACTGTGATGAGATACCTAGATGATGAGCATTACTCCATAGATTGGTAGCACAAGTACTAAACTTATGCTGCTTCACGAGATCAGGATTAGGAACCTTGAAGTAATCTATGAAGTCTCATCTCGTCTAATCCGAGTGGTATGACGACAAGTTGGGTTAGAGAGTTTATGTTCTGATTCTAGAACGTGCCGCAGTTGAATCACCGTAAAGAAGCTGGGACCTCTTCTGTGGGATCTACAAGGGTAATTTCTCATCAGCCTCACTCAAAGGATCAAAGATCAACTAGTTGACAAGATATACTTCATGGGGGGAATAGTACCGAGTGCGAGTGCGAGTGTAAGTCTGCTTTGTTTCATTCGTCACTTGACTCGACGATAACCATAGGAACCCGCGGGGTATTGTCCACCGGTAGTTGAAGCTCTTTCATCAGCCATCTGAGCTAGTAGACGAGAATATCCATGCAGGATCGAATCCCGAATAGACTTTGTATCTCGAGTATGTATCAAAGCTCTTGATGAAACTATCGCCCCACGATCCAGGCTAAATATTCCGTTCTGCCGACCGAATGCGAAATCTCCAAGGTCGAGGAGTCGTATATCTCGCAGCGGGGTTATAGCCCAAAAAAGGTAGTTGATCACAAACAATTGACTTTCTGAACGAGACAATCGCTTCAAACTGCGACCGCTCATGTACAATTACGGCGTCAACAGGGATCCTTCGGCCCACGATCCGTTTCAGTGGAGAGTCGCACGCCTTGAACGGGTTCAAGCGCTATAAATTTAGGGGCTAGACGCTAACGGTAAGGGTTCCCGCGGAGCCCGCGTCCCCGCCAAGCATGTGACGGGTGCTGAGATGGCGCTAAAAAATATCCAAGTACTGGCTATGCCCCGCGATATTGGTTTGGAGATAAACGACGTCAAGCTCCTTCTTCGAGCTCGTGTTTATAACACGGCCAATTCTTCTCCAAAATTTCCCCGGATTTTTTGTCATTCTTTATCGTTTCTCATCTCTTGCTTTGGAACCTAATTAATCATGACTTCTCAAGCTCACATTGGGACCCTGTCCCGTCTTCCCCTGAACTTACGTGGTGGTATTGAAAGTGTTGCTCGTGGAAGACACAACGTTTCTTGGCCTTTATTGAACCTCGATCTGTAAGTCACGATACCACTTATATACAACCCCACAAGCCCACCGCCGCCTATCAATTGGTGTATCTAATACTAATCATGTCCCCTTACGCTTTAGATTACGCAATATTCTCTTATTCCTCTTTGTCTGGCGATGGGGTCGTCGCGCATTCTGGCAGCTCCGAGGTCGCGGAATCGTCGGCTCCGTTGTCGAGCTCTATGTCAACATTCGTCGCATTCTTTACGGTTACTTCCTCCGAGCTCCAGGCGTGCGAAACAAGGTTCAGCAGCAGGTTCAGGAATCTCTAGTTAAGCTCTCCGACAAGCTAGTTCCCAAAGACCAGATTCGCTACCTCTCCTTACCAAAGGATGGCCTCCCTATCGATACCGTTCGCGCCGAGCTCGAGAACCTTGCCAACATGGATCACACCCGCTGGGAGGACGGATATGTCTCTGGTGCTGTCTATCACGGAGAGGATGAGCTGATGCAGCTCCAGACCGAGGCTTTTGGCAAGTTCACTGTTGCCAATCCCATCCATCCCGATGTCTTCCCTGGTGTGCGCAAGATGGAGGCCGAGGTTGTGAGCATGGTTCTGAGCATCTTCCATGCTCCTCCTGGTGCAGCTGGTGCTTCTACCAGCGGAGGAACCGACAGTATTCTTTCTGCTTGTCTGGCTGCTCGTCAACAAGCCTACAACGAACGTGGAATTACAGAGCCTGAGATGTAAGTGAAGCTGCAAGGTTGCCATTGACCAATAAGACTAACCAGCCGTGATAGGATCCTTCCCGATACTGGCCACACGGCCTTCCGCAAGGCTGCTCAGTACTTCGGCTACAAGATTCACCTCGTCGCTTGCCCTGCTCCTGAATACCAGGTCGACGTCAAGGCTGTTTCACGTCTGATTAATCCCAACACTGTTATGCTTGTCGGCTCGGCACCCAACTTCCCCCACGGTATTATGGACGATATTGTTGCTCTGTCCAAACTTGCTCAGCGAAAGAAGCTCTGGCTCCACGTCGATTGCTGTCTCGGCTCCTTCTTAGTCCCCTTCCTTGAGCGCGCCGGTTTTGAGTCTCAGCTCTTTGACTTCAGGCTCAAGGGTGTTAGCAGTATCAGTTGTGATACTCACAAGTATGGTTTCGCTCCCAAGGGTAACTCGACTGTCCTGTACCGTACCGCCGAGCTTCGAAAGTATCAGTACTTCGTTTGTCCTGATTGGTCTGGAGGTGTCTACGCTTCTCCCGGTATTGCTGGCTCTCGTCCCGGTGCTCTCATTGCTGGTTGCTGGGCTAGCTTGATGACTATCGGTGAGGCCGGATACATTGACGCTTGCACCAAGATCGTGGGAACCGCCAAGAAAATCACGGAGGCCATTCAGTCTTCGCCGCTGAGCGGCGAGCTTGAGATTATTGGCAGACCTCTTGTTTCGGTCGTTGCCTTTACATCCCGCAACTTGAATATCTATGATATCGCTGATGCTATGAGTGCGAAGGGATGGCACCTCAACTCTCTTCAGGACCCTCCTGCCATCCACGTCGCCGTTACCCTGCCCATCTCGAAGGTCTGGGAGAACCTCATCGCTGACCTTGAGGCTGTTGTCGAAGAGGAGCGTGAGAAGGAGCGTGTTCGTCTTGTCGAAGGCAAGGGTGCCCATGGTAAGGCTATGGGTGATTCCTCAGCCCTGTACGGTGTTGCTGGCTCACTACCCAACAAGGGTGTTGTTGTTGATCTGGCGAGTGGATTCTTAGATATCTTGTACAAGGCGTAAATGTCTGGCGAGTGGGAATGGAAACTGTGCAATGGCTATGGATGAGAGCATATCTTACTGTGGGCGTAGGCGTTGGCGTCTGATAGGACGTCGTCTAGCATATTTGTTGTTTTGGCTGTTCTTGGGTTTCGCCCATATTGTTTTTAAGCTCTGACGGAACCGTCGTTAGTCCTATATGTCCTTACTAGGCTCAAATCAAACCATTTCAAGGTATTTTGAGGACTACCACTCATATTACTAGGCTGCTGACGAACCCTGATGTCATTCTAATAAGTCTCAGCCTGTTGGAGAAGGCTTGGATGAATATGCCAATATGTTCCTGACTAGACCTGTTCCTAGCTTGCGTAACGTGTTTTTTGGGTTTTGACTGTAAGATGATGATAGTTTATTAGACCGCAACTTTTGCATTTCCTTTCATTTTAAGTAAGAGATACATGAGTTGACCAATATCTGTAGCTCGATCTTGATCATCATGGGTCATTCGGCGCATTGTACAAATAGAGCCCAACATTGGTCTATCGTGATGATACTCGAATTACAAACGTCCAGTTGGCCAAAAACATCTGCCGAGTCAGAGCCTCACTCACCGTTACCCGTCACATTATATGCAGCATAATGTCATCCTCCACAGTCACGAATCTTGCTTTTCCCAATGAGACCAAAGGGCCATTCGCCTCCCGCTCTGATCATCGACTCATTCGGCTAAAAGGAACACCATCCAATAAAGTGACCCTCATGGCAATTGGCTTCGCTGGGGGCGAATAGTTCCCCTCGTGGACATTGCGGCCCAATGATGAGGGGCAGCGTGGTTAGAGGAAGGGTCCTTTGGTGTGGTGGGTTGGGTGAGTGAAGTCAACCAGCTTTGGGCGGGAAAAAGCAAGGTTTTATTTTTTTTGGGGGGGGGGGAGGCAGTAGCCGAGACTGTGTGAGTTGTGATCCATATTATATCATGTTTAGAAGAAAAACTTGGAGTTTTGATATTATATCTCCGTGACTTATAATTTATAGGTGGGTTGTGGTCTGTATGATCTCTTCGTGTTGATATACTATAGATATTCAGAATTGCCTCTTGTTATAGCATGGAGTGTATTAGTTGCCGTAAATAAAACAGAAGCATGTATGTCATATTGGAAGCCTGACGCCAACATGCAGGGATCTAGGGACCTGCACCTCTGCCACCAACCCAACCAACATGATACAGCAATAAGACCTGAGTTATCTGCAGCATTCACCTTCAGCTCGCCCGGCCGCGCAACGCGATCTTCCCACTACGTTTCCTATCCTGTCTTCCCACGGGTGAGACCCTTAGTTTCTGCTGGGGGGAGGGCCAGGAGGGCCTCACTCAGGGCTGCTGCGTAACCATTCCCACAGAAGCCTTCAAAGAACGATGATCCTTGTCTCATTCTTTCTTGTGTCATTCTGTTTCTGTGATAGTCTGTCTAGTCAGGTCATTAACTAGTTAGAACTGAAACTAACGTTGTTATTCGTCTTGCATCCATTCCCATGTATAAGCCCGGCATTGTCCCTCCTCAGTCTGTCCTGTCAGCTCCTCTTATCTCTCTCGCTCTCTCTCTCCCGCTCTCTCGCTGCCTTTTTTCCACATGCATATTCATGATTAGTCTTCACTTTGTTATTGCTTATTATTTCTAATATTTCGTGTCACTCGACTTCATTCCTCTCTCTCATTCTATGTGTCCTCAACTACTGCTGTGCTAGGTTACCATGCTTTCTGCTGAACCATCGTCGTCTCCGATCGCCGCCTTGGCCATGGATGGTGGGCATGTTGATGCGTTGCACAAGGGGAAGACGGAGAGTATTCAAATACCTCATGTCAAGACGACTGAGAAGGACGATGAGTCTATTGCTTCCGGCTCAACCGACTCTCAGTCCCAGCTCAAGAAGAGACTCAGTGCAGATATGTCGAAAGAACAAGTTGAAGATCTGGTGCGTAAGTTGACCATCGATGAGATGAAGACAAGATGGTTTGACGAGATCTTTGAAAAAGTCAAGTCTGAGCGTAAGTTTGTATTTCAGTCTCTCTTTGTATCTTGACATTAACCAACGACGTATACAGTGGTTGAGGAGCACTCACCAGCAGATACGCCTTCATCCTCAGAACCTTCAAGCCCCAGATCACACCCTGCCAAGCCTACTTCTCAAGAATCAACCCCCCGAGAGCCTGTTCGCGAAGAGCCGAAGAAGCATGAATCAGCGTCTTCCTCCTTCGACTCCAAGAACAAGTCTCACAGCAATCCTTCCTCGAGCCGCAGCTCCCTCGGTAGTCCTACCACGTCTTACATCTCCGACTCTGCCTCTTCCCGTGCCTCCAATCGTCCTTCTTCGCCCCCTAAACCAGCTGTCAAAGAGTCCTCACCGCCTGCTCCAAAGCCTCGGCCATGTGTACGATTCTCTAAAGCTCCGATCATCTTGAATGAAGGCCCTGAGCCTCGACACCCTGAACCACGACCAACATCACGATCTGTGCCGCCTCCAGAACCGGTGAAACAGGGCCCAGCACTATCGGCTGTTGACCTAAAATGGGGTACACTCTTCGATGACAAGGGTGAGCCTACCAAGAGACTTGGTCAGGTTCTTCGAGGAATCGCCAACTATTTGGTACGTTATCGGGATAGGGGCACTTAAGTGACTGAACTAACATGCACAGATCTCTGAATATAGCCCTCACAACTCACTCGTTGTCACCCCAGAAAAGCTCAATGCATTCTATCTCGAATACAAGCTTGACACAGAGACGTTCCCCTTTCAGCGTATGTGTAGACTCACTGTATAACCACATCTCATCTAACTTTATCAGAAATCTTTGACTGTCGACCACACGGGGCTCTTGATAATCTGGAAACACTCTATCAACACCTCCGATGTGAGAACCACTTGATCCAAAGACGCCCCGGAGGCATGCCACATATCCCATCCCTCACGCCCGCTGGTTTCGAGCGTTGGATGACATGTCAGCTCCGTGCATTCCCAGATCAAGAAGCCAAGCGTCTTAACCACATCATGACCGACCTTCCCATTACCGCTGATGGTGTTCTTGTCGATGACAAGCCTGAGCGCCTACCGAAGCAGATGTCTCGGCATCTTCTTCCAGCGACTCGGCATCGAGAGACGCATGAACTTGTGGTTGATGCTATTGCGGGGTGGATCAAACATACTGAAGAGAGCGAGACTGACTATAGACGGACTTCCTCTGAAGATATCTACAAGATAAAGGAGGAGAAGTCGGGACGGTATAGACCTGATGACTATCGAGAGCGTGAGAAGTATCGACGCGGATCGAAGGATAACCACAGACAATCGCCGTTATCCTCCTCCAGCCGTTTTGTCTCCCGCGTCGGTTCAGACAGTACCGTCCGTCCTTCAAAGGACTCTCCTGTATCTTCAAGCTCAAGCCACAGAGCCAGAAGCCCCGTGTCCAACCGGTATCGCCACTCGGCATCTGCCATCGACAGCAGCTCCAACACCGTTGATGCCTACGATATACCCTCACCCAGTCATCGGAACAGTCATCCCACCAGCAGCAGCCGACGCAGCCGGGACAAAGAGTATAAATACTCCTCAAGCCCCAAGTCGAAGTCGCCGATTGAAGCAACTCCAAGAACCCTGCCCCGTCGAGATGCTGATCGTCGATCAAGCTTGATCTTTGAAGAGACGGGCAAGGATCCAAGTGGCATGACTTACGATGAGTACCTACGAATGAATCAACGACCGATGAGAAATGCCGTTGTAGATGATGGTGGGCATTATCGCACGACTTACTGAAAAGCAAAAAATGCTTCCTGAATATCTTTCATATTTTTTCTTAATCCTGGGAGGTTTGTTATATGCAAAAAGTCATTGGACCCTTTCTGCGCGCAAGCACTGGATCTTCTCCTTTTCCTTTCTTATTTCTCTGGATTTTCTGGGTGGATTTTACGACTTTACATGACAAATTGACGACATGCATGACCAATATTTTCATATTAATTAGTTATTCTTTCTCCATCTTTGGATGGTTCGAACGGTGTACGATGATCTTTTGGTGTGGAACAGCGAGGCTCTAGTCAGGAAATACCACGTTCGTTGCACGTTTACTTTGTGCTCTGTCCCTCCGATGATCGTTTCAGAAGAATTGTTTCTACTACGTTTTACAGCCACGTGGTCTTATTGCTTGTGTTATCTAAAGATCGATGGTTTGTGGCAAGTTATGTCTCGTGCGAGTTGGTATATGTTGCCGCTCAAAGGAGTGCTGTGCTCTACCGGGAAGCGGGACGGTGATACCGCGTTCTTGTGTACGTGTTCTTGAATACATCAACGCTTGACCATGATGAGTAAGGGGATGCAAAGACCAAGAGCCGGTGGCAATGGTCCATTGATATGGGATGCTTAACGAGGGTGGGGTTCAATAATCAAGCACTATCGTCAGTCCTTAGCGCGATGCTTCTACAATAGATATTACTGTGATAACTTAGACAGTCATGTCATTGATGCTATCTTCTAAAGTAGAATCGTGTCCCTTTTCATGCCTGATATCATGAGTTGTTAAAACAGTAAAAACCCGACATTAACAATACCAATAAACCAGACATGGAGTTTCCATCAACACCGTGCCATTAATATATTTTGAGGGCATTGCTGCCAAATGTCAAGAACGATCGCTATGCCGTAATGCACCAATTTTATGCAAATCTGAGAAAACACAACAGTGCTTACTTCGGGAAAGGGTATCTGATGTGAACGATGGCGCGATGTGCTGCGTGAGCAGTACGTAGTTGTGGTGAAAGCCATTACTTTAATTATGACTTGCCAGGATGTGACAATAAGAACAATTTCGTATGAGAGGAAGCGAAACGTCATAAAGCGTAAAGGCGTGAGTCGGCGCAGTGATGAGAGATGAATATCGTAATTCGTGAGTGTTGCGTATAGTTTGTTTATTTTCTGCAAACTAAGAGTGCCGGATGTCATGCTGGAGAGCCGGGATATGGAGAACCGAGACTAGAAAGACTTGCGATGCTGGAGCGATTGACACGTTTTCGTTTTAGGGCTTGGTAATCCTTTTTGAATGAGGATATGCATCTTTGAAGTTCTTTGTCTGGATGTGCTGGCATTTGAATCTCAACGGCTTTGAGGCAGATGCGGAGATACTGAAGTTCATCGTCATTTTCGCGCAATTCTTGCTCGCTGTTGTATATTAGAAAAGTGCTGAGGATAGGGTGGTAGGTAAACTGACAGATGAGCTATTCGGTTTTGAAGAAAGATAATGCGCTGAGCAGCACGTTCGGCACGCTCGATGAGCAGACCTTGGATATGCTGGGGGATATGTAAGTATATGGATAGTTGAACAGAGAGAAAACAAGAACGTACATCAGACTCTTCTTGTCGAGCCTTGAGATTTGTGACCAATTGTGACATCTCCTCGTTGAGCTGAGTAACTTCCTGAATAACCTTCTTGGCCTGAGCAACAGTCATCCCCATGTTGGCCGGAGGTTCCGGCTCTGGCTCCGGTTCTGGCTCAGGATCCCTTCTAAGTGATGCTCCCAGATCTGAGAACCGTGTCTTGAACGCGGAACCTGGTGTGCTGAAAATTGATTCACCAGGACTGCACATATCCAGGCTCAATCGTTGATGCGCTTGTCGCGGTGATGGTGTGGAAGGTAAGGAGAATGAGACGGTCTTCTTAAGCATCTTTGTGCCCTCCAGCTGATCCAGTTGCGCGGTGAGAATATCGACGCCACTATCGTCGAGTAAATCATCGTCGCCTGAAGTCAGCTCATGCGCGAGCTGACTCAACCTCTGCGCCAAAACATCGCGACTGTTTCGCGGGCGGTGGGTCCGACGAACAGAGGGAGAAGTGTTGTTTGGTGAATCGTTGATTGAAGATAGTCTTGAGTGGCCAGAGATGTCCCTTTTGTGAGGACTCACCCGTCCTGTGGAGAATCCGAGACTTGAAGCCACACTCGGGCTGGAGAGTAATGAAGGCGTTCTCAATCCGGGAATGTCTTGGTCCGGGGCAGAGTCATTGTCGTCGTGATATCGGTTGCGAAATTCATTGCGATAACCGTTGCTAAGGTTTCCGTAGGAGAAATAACTGGTGGCTGGTGTAGTGGCGGTAGAGGATGAATTTGAGAGAGGTTGTTTTCGATCTGGCGTCGAGAAGATGAATTGCTGATCCGAGACTGCAGACGCCTCGTCAGCCTCAGCTGCAGCCGCAGCGAGAACAGCAGCGGTATCCTCGTCGATAGCAGCGAGATCCATGATTTGATCGCGACAGATCTGATGTAAAGTGGTGTGTTTATGTTGATTTTCTTTCTGCGGTGGGTAGTAGCAGCACCTCGGGCAACGGCAGCGGCAAGGCAAGGTACGGGACGTCAAAGATAGCGGCACCAACCTCGCGTCTCACGTCTAGTTAATGCGAACTCTTTACCTTTTGAGAGCTTCAAATCGCCTAAAGGAGACCAACGCCAACGACGTGTTCAAGAGTGGAGCACTTGGAAGGGATCCCAGCTTCACCGACTCGACTGGACTGGACTCTCACTCGCCCTGGGAGGCTGGACACGTCCACAGTCCACAGTCGCAGGGCCAGGCCGGACGTCCACCAACAATAACCGGGCTTGACCAGCAAAGAAAAATTAAGGGCCCCGCGTGGGCCGCAGTGCAGGGAGGAGACCCAGGTAAGAAAGGGGCGCGAAAGAACAAGCGAAAGTAGTCGAGAAAGAAGCGAGAAAAAGACGATGAACTCTAGTTATCAATAGAAACTCAACTATAAAGAGAAGCCACCAAATCTCCCCGTTTGGCTTCGACGCGGGCGCCGTTGGTTTGACTTTGGCCGAGTATGGTAACAGTAACATTTTCCTAGTCCTTGAGGCGGGGAATTGTGGCCATGAATGGGACGGGAGATGGAACTGACCCATATTTTGTCCGATCCAATCAGATTATATCGAAATTAAGATACGTCATCTTTTCACGTGTTGGCATTTCCTACAGCTCAGTTTTAGACGCCCAACTGAGTGTCTCTCGTTGAGTTGTCAGTCATAGGTTTCAGGACGATGCGCCTTTTTTCTTTGCTGCCGGGCATCAATGATGCTTCTGTCTCAGCCCTTTCCAACGAGGAACTTCGCAAACGGTGCATCACGTGACTTGGTCAGTTCTCGATCGTGGAACCCAAACCATCTGGGTATCCCTCAGGGAGCAACAAAATTCAAGACTTAAACAAAGGGTGCTAAAATAAACCAAGTCAAAAGTACCCTAAACTTAGGCTAGATTTACCTGTAGTAATTTTGTCGCTGGTCAAGGTCCTGAGTTTTCTTTCCTCCCCTTGTTATCTCACCAACCACGAAGCGCATGAAAGTGCGTGCATGAACTACAAGTCTTCGCAAACATCAAAACAACACTGGCTTGACCATGTCGAGGCTCTATGAGGACTCGATAACCCTCATCTAGTCAGGCACTCCCTGTCTAGGCCTATGTTCAGTGATGTGCGTGCCTGTGCTGAGGTGTGGGGTAGTTAGTAGTTTGACTCGAGAGCGATCTCCCCAGACCAAGTTGGGTTCAAAGTCTGGGGAAGTTGCTCTTCTTTGCAGTCAAGTTAACCAAGATGAGAAGATGATGCATTGAATCGAGATTCTACCCGTGGACTTGCTTATTTCCCCCGGCAGGGGCTATGTAACGCAACAAAGATCCTCGTGATACTGATCCAAGCGGTGTCAGATCAGGATTGACGTATGAACCCCCAGTATAACATGTCATAACCGCCATATGCGATTCTGCAAACTTTTCAAATTCGGAATCTGTAGGACTCGGATCGAATGCAAGACCCTTGCTCCGAGAGCTGAGCTTTGGCACATCTACTGTAGCACCACCGCTTGGGGCACATAACCAAGGTCTAGGCCGAGGTCTTACGCCCTTCTCCCTCAAAAGCATAGCCGTAAACCTACAATTCATTGGAAAAGTCTCGCAGAGTGGTCTGTTGTTTATATGCGAGTCCATTTCCGTGGCCTGACCTTGCCCGGGGCTTCGCCGAGCTGAGAGGTCCGTACCCCGACATTAAAGCTCGGAGACCGGCGGTGATGAGGGGAAGTGTAAATGACAGGCTTCACTTGGAATTTTCTGTCATAAAGTCATGATATTAATATTTGCTGAGGAAAATTCATGATTATAAAACTCAATAGATGCTTGATCTACTCTATCAACTCCCTTGGACCGTAGTCTCGAGCTTGAATATGTAAAAGTTGCTCCATGTCTCCGTGGATGTGATGCAGCTTCTCCATCATGTGCCATTTACCCCTCTGGTCTAGAGAAATACTTCCCCATACTTGATCCCACTTGCAACCGTGCAAGCTCAGTTTACAATGGCAGCAATTGGACAGTTCCTCCACTAGAATGACGTTCTTAAAGTGAAGAAGGAAATGGTCCCCCCGGAATCATCATTAGGTGTTCATTCAGTTCCGTCCGAGCACTTCCGTCCTCTTCCACCTTGGCCCGTCTCTTCTCTCAACTCTCCTCCGAGTTGTTCCATTTTCATGTGCGCGTCTGGCTTGTCTCACGCGACATTGTAATAGCATTGTTTTTTAAATTCTCCGTCGTTGAAGGCACAAGATAGAGAGACCAACCGAAGAATAGCATCTACCATAACGTACCTCCACTCTCCGGCCACTGCCTCGGCTTCTCCCGCTATTTGCACGCCTCTCTTTCCATTCGCGGGGCCGCCATCCATCATTGATACTCTACTCTACTCTACTCTATTCTTGTCTGCACTGCTCTTCCACTCTCCATATCTTATCCTCGACTCACATCGTCCTTCCTTTCTCTTCCCCACTCGCCAATTCTCTCGGACAATACAGTCGCTCGACTTCTCTCATCTTGACTCTTCAATGACGACGCCGTGAGCTTATCCTCCGACCTTTCAACTTCCTCGGACGCTCTTCCGCAGCGGGAACCCGGTCTCTCCCTCCGTCCGTCCGAGCCTGCCTCCGAGTCCGATTTCTCTTTCTACGGCATCGTCACGCTCTGTTCTCCCACCTTTTTTGCTCTCTGATTCGACCCACGGTTGCCCATCATGTCGTGGAAAGCTTCAGAGCGTCTGATGGACACTATCCGTCACTATGCTCGGTTTCCCGCAACTGGTGTCAGCTTGCGCCAGATGGTCCAGTTCGGCGAGAAACCCTCAGTCGGTATGTTTTTGCTGGTTCCCGTGTCCATTGAGCACAGTTATTGACTTTGGGCTGTGAAAGGAACCCTATTCCGAGCTTCTCAGTTCTTAGCCGAGGAGCTTCCAATCCGTCTAGCTCATCGCGTGCAAGAGCTCGACGAGCTCCCAGATGGCCTTAATGAGATGCCTTCTGTCATCAAAGTCAAAGATTGGTACGCTCAATCGTTCGAGGTATGCGTCTTTGCAGTCAATTCGTTCGAAACCCGCAGTATTAACTCGACCGGTAGGAAATCACACAACTACCTCGGCCACAGTTACCCTCGGATATCCGAAGCCGCCTCATGAAACCCAGCAAAGCTATCGGTCGCAATGCTTTCCGCCTTCCTGCCGCAACCCCCAATCCCTCTATCGACGAGGGCGAAGCCGACGGTTGGGGCGGTCTTCAGAACGACAATGGCAAAGCCAAGGCCGCTGCACGCCGGTACTTTGCTATTGTTGACGACTCGAGCGACTGGCCCGCCGATCTTCACCTGTACAACCAACGTTTCGCTCAGACTCTGCACCACATCAAGCGCCGTCACGATGGCGTCGTTACAACAATGGCTCAAGGCATCCTCGAATACAAGCGCCGTCGCCAGCGCATGCAGATTGATAGCACCATCCAGTCCTTCCTCGACCGCTTCTATATGTCTCGTATCGGTATCCGTATGCTTATCGGCCAGCACATCGCATTGACAGACCAAAGCCATCATCGCGACCCCACTTATGTCGGTATTATTTGTACCAAGACCAACGTCCAAGATCTCGCTCAGGAAGCCATTGAGAACGCCCGATTTGTCTGTGAGGATCACTATGGTCTTTTCGAAGCTCCCAAGGTTCAACTCGTCTGCAACCCCAATCTGAACTTTATGTACGTCCCCGGTCATCTGTCGCACATGCTCTTCGAGACCCTTAAGAACTCTCTGCGCGCCGTTGTCGAAACCCACGGTATGGAGAAGCAAGCTTTCCCCGTTACAAAGGTTATTGTTGCCGAAGGCAAGGAAGATATCACCATCAAGATCTCCGACGAAGGCGGTGGCATCCCTCGAAGCGCAATCCCTCTGGTTTGGACTTACATGTACACCACTGTCGATCGTACACCAAGCTTAGATCCCGATTTCGATAAGAGCGACTTCAAGGCCCCGATGGCTGGTTTTGGATATGGTTTACCTATCTCACGTTTATACGCGCGCTACTTCGGCGGTGACTTGAAACTCATCAGTATGGAAGGGTAAGTGTTAAACAAACATATTTCCAAGCCACCTGAACAAACACCGCCTATTCTGATGATGAACAAATCCGTCACTAACATTTCTTTCACAGATACGGCACCGATGTCTACCTCCATCTGAACCGTCTTTCATCGTCCTCCGAACCTCTGCAATAGCAATTACATAGCGCCGGCGCACAGAACCTACAGGTTCCCCCTTGGGTTCTTCGCAAACGACTACAAGGCCGAAGCCGCGAGATATCGGAACGGAAACAGGTGGGCGATGCCGAGGCGGTGGTCAACGCGCCACCACGAAGCAACTATACCAGTCCACAGGAAGTCTAATGGGTTTTTTTCTTAAAAAAAGGGAATTATCGTCGCCCGCGGGAGAACCGTGCGCCGGAGCAAAACACAGACGAAAATATATCGTGATACTACTATATCAGCAATTACTACAAGAAACAACAAGAGGAAGAGCAACAAGAAGGATCAGGCGATGACGATTACAAGGCCGCCCACGATATGCCCGCAGCTATACCACGCCAATAGGAACGCACAGCTCACTTGGATATTCGAAAGAGGAGGAAAGAGACTACTCGATTCGAGGGACGAAGATCCCACTACACCAGAACACCGCACCATGTGGTTCACACAACCCGAGGGATCGCTATCCATGGAGGCCAGTCTAAAAACCAACGTTGGGAAACTCTACAGTCTCACAAAGCATGCCATTGCACGCATGTTTGGACAATAAACACCATTCGAGCTTCGATTTGGTTATTATTATATTCTAGGTAAACATCTCTCCCGCTTGAGATGGGAGGAAGAGGAACATCGTTTTATGCAACGATGAGGGCACATGTATGATGCATTTGGCGTGAGGGGGAAGAAGAGGATGGTGATGATCGATATTATTGGGATGCTGTCTTGTTGACAGAGCATGCAAGCATGTATATGGAACAAAAAATACTTCTACGGGAGTCTAGGTCATGGGTAGGAAATATCATTTGCACTTTGTTTTTCTGGTTACTTGATTTTCGCTTCGACTCCTATAACTGTGGTCGGGATGAGTATCCCTTGATTCCACGTTGATAAGATATCCTCAACTTTCTGATGTGACAGCATATGAGATTCAACACAAGTTAAGTAAAGCAACGCAAGTCAATTCCCTAGGCTTTTCTACCTGTTCCTGGGCCGGGGGCTCCTAGCCTCAGTCATTCTCATCCGATTTCGCTTCCGCTTCTGTTTCCATTTCCATTTCCATCATGCCTCTCACTCAAGGAGATCGCTCTAGTCTGAGCTGTTGTGAGGGCGAATCAAGCAACCGTTTTCCCCTAACCCATGGCAATCGCAAAGAAAACAAGACCAAAAAATAAGAGACTCAGGAGACTAGTCGGAAGTCCCGGTCAAAGAAACAAATCTGGGAAGTGCTGCATGACGACCTTCCTCTAGTTGCTCAGGGCGTCAAACATGTTGCGACTCTGCGTGGGGTGGCTCGATCGCTGGCGCCCGGACGAGTTCTCAGCTTGCTCCGTGATGTTAGGCTGAGTGAAGTAGCGCTAAAGAAAGAGTTAGACAATGAGTTACTTCTTGTCATAAGCGTACCTACATCGTTCTTCTTCTGCCACTTGTTGCTGGCATGAAAGTTGGCCTGTTGCTGTCTTCTGAGGTCGGCCTGTGAGATACGATTCTGTTTCAAGTCTTAGTCTGAGATCAAAGCCTTGTTGATTCAGTATACTTACTTCCTGTCCATTCCCCCACCTGTCCTCACGTCGGGTTGAGACTTCCTTCATGGGAGGGATGTCGTCCCAGCCGTCTGCGAGCTTAGCACCCTGGTCGCTTCCTTCGGTAGTTGATACTTCAGATGCTGAGCTGGACATGACAGTTGGGTTCTTGGAAGCAGTGTGTCTCTGACCCATAGGATCCCAAGCGTTGAAGGTAATCTTGCGGGCGGCAGCCTCTTCCTCCTTGTCCTTGCGGAGAGTTGTTGCAGTCGAAACACTACCAGTGATGCTTGAGGCGGCAGTTCGCTGGGCTATTTTGAGGCCGCGAAGGTGAGGAGGGAAATCGCTTGCATTCTGGGACACTTGTGGAAGAACAACCTTTGCGTTCGAGGATACAGAGTCTTCGTCAATAGACATGCTTGCAAGACGCTTTGGCAGCAATTTGTGGAGATGAGGGGGTAGCGTAGCACGGCTAGAAGTTGTTGACATGTTGTCGCCAGCCACACTGGATGTTGTGGACGTAAAAGTTTGGGTCGTAGAGTAGTGAATTGCCTGTGATGATCCTCGAACGACTTCGTTGAAGACCTTGTTGTCATCTTCGTTGTTTGGGTCTAAGCCAAGGGATTCAGGTGAAGTGATTGGTGCCTGTCTGATGTTAGTGATTTCGTTCGATCTCCTCATTCCCATTGCTTACCCCAGGGAGATCATCTTCATCGAAGAATTGGGCAACCTCAATAGGCGCAATGTAACCTTGGCTCATCATCTCTTCTTCCTCTACGGAGATATGACCCGTTGCTTTGGGCATCGGAATCACCGAGGGCTCCGCGACTGTATCCCATGCGACACATTGGACGCATCGCTATTTCAAATTAACTAGATGTCGACGCCACAGCTCGGGGAAGTCCTTACCCAATCCTCAAGCCTGCGCTGGTTCGAAGAGAAGGCGGCATATGGGAGTTTTCGGTTGCAGGCACAGCACTCATGCTCCAAAACGGTGGTTGAATTATGTTCTTTGCAGATCATTCCGGTGTTTTCAGGATCAACCTTTTGACCAGAGTCTATCAAGTAGCGGGTGTTTCTCTGTTGGGCCTTGGAGAACATGTCCCAGGGCTTCCACTCGTTACCTAAAGCGCAACGAAACCTGGCAAGATTAGCAAGTTGAGCGTGAAGACACACAGGATAAGGATAGATTTTACTGGGTTGGGACAGTCTCGAAGGCTTTACTATATATCGCTTTCTTTTAGCTTTGTTTAGTTCCGACGTTGATGGACAAACTCACGGCTTGTCGCCTCCTTTGTTGTTGTTGGGCATGGCGATTCGTGGAAGGAGGTAATAGAGGGAGATTCAACTTGAGATCCCAGTGCAGATGAGATGAATTCTGTATTTGCGGACAATTTCAGCTGCGAGTGGGCAAATGATAGAAGAGTGGTAAGAGAATGTTTGGGTTGTGTGTGCTCCTGTTGACTGCTTCAGGTCAGCAAATAACAAACTGACACTCGGCAATTTCAGCAGCCCCAGTTGCTGATATTGAAAACAAATAGAACAGTAGAATAAGGGATCTTTCTGTGATGCTGATGTCGAATCAAAAGAAAAAATCCGATGATGTTGAGGGTTGAGTGTTGAGGGGGAGGAAGGAAGGTGCAAGGCTCGTGCGCTTAGGAGATATTTATTGGCAGTGGAGGCTCTTGCAACGGCTTCAGTGGCAGTGAATCACTGTCCTCAGTTATCAATAAAGAACAATACCTGTAGCTTGCAGGCGGGTAGTGGCAGCCCAGCCCGTGTTTGGGGAGTGCCTGCTTGCTCTTCCTGCCTCAGGTTGATAAATTCAACCTGAAGCCCACACTTTCAAGCCTTACAAGTTTACATTTTGACTGGGCAACTCTTATAGAATAAACCTTACACCTCCTCCCTTTGAGAAGAACCCTTTTTTTGCTTTTAAATACTGTTGTGTCGGTTATAGGGGTGTCAGTGTTGAAGATACTGTTATCTTATAGCATTAACTTGGTAGTAGCATCTCAAGCGACTCGGAACTACTGTTGTTTAAGATTGAACAGTTACCTAGATAACCTTCTGTGTGGTTAAGAGAAATTGAGGAGGGGATAAGGGAAGTAGAAGAATGGAGATCATCCTTTTGAACATTGTGCTGTGCATTTGATTGTTGTAACTGGTTCAGCAATGTCATGTCAAGCAACCCATGCTGTATACATCATTCATGATGTTTGCCACGAGAATGTAGCCCAAATCATATAGACCAAGTTATTGAAAATCACTACTGCTCATACATCAGATTACATGGTAGATTCGTTGGCGTAAGCCACTTGAAAGGACAACATTTTACACATTCTTTGATCGTGTTGATATGCAACATCCCGCAGCCATCAACCCCTTTAACGGTCCATGCACTGACAGCTCAATATCAAGAGCATACATGTCTGAATTGCAGAGACAGACACGTCAAATTCAATTCTGGCACAGGTATTACATATTACATTCATGAATACTAATTGATGAACTTATATGAGTCTAGGTTGTTGATAGTTAAGCAAGTCCAAGGTGGATGAGGCTCAACACCGGCCCACATGCAATGCTCATCTGCCACATGGGAACCATCGTCCTAATTACACCCTACACTCACTCCAATCTCATCGACATCGATCAAATTGTCCCCAGAAACTAATCACCATGCATGCCAAGTTCGCTATCCAAGCTTCCTCTTTCAGCGACAGAGACAGGGCTAACACGATGCCCAGTCGCTTCCGACATTTTCACCGCCATCTACCCTACAGAAAATCAAATAAAGCCTTCACCGCTCAAGCGGAACCGTCCATGGCGTTGAATTAGCTCGCTGCCCAAACCCCAGACGATCAGCTGGCATGTCCACAAGCTTGTCGATTTACAGTTACCCCGATCATCATAAGGCTGTGCGTTGTCTGTGGACTGTGTGCATCTTTGATGGTCAGAGATGCTCAGGTCAACGAGTGTACCACGCTGTATGATTGGCATAACCATCTCGGCACCCGAGCGTAATCGGACTCACTGTAGGTGTTTGCAAAACTAAAAAAGGACTGCATAATCTTTCTTTATGGAAAGATAATTCTGCATCTACCCTGCATTGCGAGAAGCTATTGGCCTCCATCGCGTGGCTGGACGGGAGTATGCAAGTGACCATCAGTTTTTTTCCAACATGCTGGGGTCATGCCATGTTGCTGCAGTGATTTCAACAGACGTGTCAAGCTACTGAGTTACCCATTGACTATTCGTTGCTAATGGCGTGTCTACGGTAGAAACTGGTATCCATCGTCAGGTTAAGCTTGGCGAACAACCCACCTGCGGTAGCAGGCTTCATCCATCTTCTCAAATCCACCATCGATAGACTCGCTCTACAGAGACGACAAGGTCAGGCCTAGACCGCAAAAAGGCGCTCTTACCGATACAGGTTGGAGGTCTTCCAGATCAGGCCGATCTCATGTGGAGGATACTCATCTTGGCCAAAGGATGGGGTAGGCAACCTTTTGACTCGCGCTTGTGCAAGCCTCAGCACTGGGCTAAAGCTAGACGTCTAAAACGGCGTGACAAGCTCTCAGCCATGAGAAAACAAGATGTTGGCGCTCTTCATTGATTCAAGACTGGCAGCAAGAACCTCACAGAGAGACCGGTGCTCTATGACCCGCCCGTTGCAAGCAGCTGGTCCCCGAATCCGTGCTCTACGATAAGCTATTGTCGATCCACCGAGCGAGCATTGGTTGCGATGAGCATCACTGGTCCTGGATACAGTACGAAGAAAACAAAATAGATCGACAAGACAACGCGCTTCGTGGCCAATGGTCGTGTCAGTAACAGCACTGATCAATGACTTCACCATGAGTGATGCCGCTGTGACAGTCGACCTAAGCGGGCTAAGATCGACTGTGGTAGCTCTCGGGATGGACAGACATCGCCACATTCGTCCAATTCCACGCAAAGGAAAAGCTTGCATTAAACCCGGCCAATACGGAACTGACAGTTCAGGTCCCGGTTGGCGGATCATCAAGAAAAACGCAAGGCTCAGTCGGTCATGGTCACTCAGGACAAGCGGAACACGTCAAAAGTGAACCCGACAATGCGGTGACGGAGCATGGGTCCATAACTGCTCTACAGCCGAGCTTTGAGTCTCAACCTCAGGATCATAGGCCCCTTTCCAATGCCGGAACTGCTGTTGAGAATTTGCTTTTGATAACGGACGACTTTTCTCGAGTGATGCCGATCACCAAAACCTAATTACTCATGCACCGTTCCTAGATTCTCGGACCTTCTGAGTTCACTGTACTGTTGATAGTGCACACGCTAGAGAAGGCCAACGGGCTCGAGGCTCCGGTGGAGCAGCACGGGGCGTCCCATCGGGAAGAACCCTTTGGCGCCTGCACTCCACAAATGCCAATTGATGAAAAACGTTAGGTCAGTTGGTCTCGAGGCTGGCTAGGTCCTGAGAAGCGAAAGAGGTGGCAGGAAAAGCGAAAGTGAGGCATTGAGACCAGAATAGACGAGGGCTGGGAATACGAATAATGGTGCAGGCATTGCTCATGTGGCGCAGGCTTGATCGCGATCTTCTGCCAATCGATTTGATCAATTGGCGGAATCAGCACTGCAGAGAGGAGATGGTAGCAAAGGTTTCATGGCTGATGACGATGATGATGTGAGCCGAGCTACTCAAACAGGTACAGGCACACTCTTCCAACTCAATGGTAGGCTGTCCTCGGGGTGAGGAAAAACAGCGGAATGGCTTACACCAAAAATCGCTGATCTCCCACCAAAGCCCGTCCGCTGTATTTCCTCACCCCCTAGGCTGTTAGAGAAGAAACGGTGCAATGACGACGATCTTGGAGCTAAATTGATGGGATCGCGGCACACTTTTCAAGACACGGCACGGCACGTCACGTTCAGACACAGTTCGACCTCGCAGCAAATTGAAAGCTCAGTACTGGTCATAAGCCAGACCCAAAAGCAAGTCTTCGTTTCAGAAAAATGCATTGCTCACCAGCCTCCATCTGTGCGTGCCGCCCTTGGGCATTGAAGACCATCAGGGAGGCCATATCCCGCAGTAGGTCGTTCACAGGGTCTTCTCTGGAATAGAAATCATGATCCCTTCAACCTCAGCCACCATCGGAGGTCCCTTCAAAGGGTCGGGCTGGGAACTGAGTGAACGGACCTTTTGGAGATCTTAGGCACTGGCTTACTCGCATCATCTATCATCTGTGCATTCCGTCGCTCAAGTGACAAACGTGTCGTGCAGGGAACTCCTGGGCATAGGTAGCCTTGGGTCGTGACAGCGCATAGCCGGTTACGAAGCGACGCGCCAGCTAGAGCTTTGATTGATTGACTGATCGACTGGGTTGAGAATGCAGGGACAATCGCATCAGAGTTCACCCCGCCTGCTCACCTCGAGACAAGTCAGGGCTAATATTGATAACTACCGTTATCTACGTACTTGGCCATTATAACCGGCTGCATGATTCGAGACTGATGCACAATTGTCTGTCGACGGCTCTAAAGACTTGCCGTGTTTCAAGCCGCGGCATTGATAACGAGACCAACACCGAGGGAGGCATCCAATCTACCGTCCACTGCGTGAGATAATCAAAAAGCAACGAGAGGGGAAATGGAGGGGAGCATCAATGGGGACGACAATCATTCACGACCGCTGCGCTGCGCTGCGTTGCGAGATGGATCGACGCCTAGGTCGTCCAGTCTGTTGGGCCAGGATAACCTTTCCTTCGAGAAGGTCTGCTAGACTATTCCACAACACCGGTGAACCCGGAAATGCTACCGTACTGTACCATCGTGACAAGCTCGCCTATAAATTTGCTGCAGGCAATCTCCGTTCCCCAGGCATGTGTCCTTTGCATTGGGTCGATCCTGCAGCATCGTGACAGACAGACAAGTCCAGGATCGGAAAACGTGCCCCGAGTAGGAATTAGCAGTGCACGGTGCAATCGTGGATATGGACACAGAAGAAGATTGGCGTTCACGAGTGCGAGTCTTGGTGTAGCCCAGGGGTTTCAAACAATGGGGATGAATAGAGTGCAGTGGTACCTCGACGTTTGGTACCTGCAGCAGCTTTCTGGAAAGTACCGAATGGAAGGGCCACTCACCCACAATTAGGCATGAAAAAGAACCCGTACGGACTACACTGTACCTGGCAGGCGGGTTGTTTGGTAATTAACGGCCAGTGTGAAATTGGCCGGGCCCTGTCGAGTTACGGTCCGGCGGCTGGCCCCTGGCAGACGGCCCCACACCCCGGACGTTGGCTCGAGGACCGGTGGGATGGGATGGATCAGCATGATACTGAGAAAAGAAGCACCCAATCTTGCTCACGAAAGGATCAATCTCGCATGGATAATGGAATTCTCGAGTCTTCTTTGGACCCTTGATCGAACATTTCTCGGCATACTGAACGCTCTCTGATCATATGCCAGCCAGACAAAAGATCGGGGCTACCCTGATGTTAGTGACATCCTCTGATATGTGATATGTGTATCTTGGATGACGTTACGACCACTGAACAAACTTGCTTACACCTCGGTCAGGCACGATGACACCATGTGTATCGATCATAATGCACAAACAGAGGCGGCTGGAGTGGTTCCTGGGAACCACTTTAGGGCTCACAAGTTGAGACGATTGACTGTGAAAGGCTGAAAGATGGGACAGAACAGAACCTTCACCTCCAACGGCTAAAAACCCGGGTGGCGTCTTATGCCCAGTTATGCCCTGAATGGCGCTGCATAATTCGCACTACCAACGGACTTGTACACGTGTGTGACAAGGGTCTGTACGTTTCGGAAAAAGCTGCTCCTTGTTTCCATCACATCAACCTCTTGAAGCTGCATTGCTTACCCTCTTGTCACGGCTTCAGTAAAAGCCCTTTGTCATTCCGAAGCGTCTTAAAGCGATTCCCCAGCGTGTTTCGTCACTTCAACGGTCACAATGCCCCTCGTCGATATTCCCCTCTCCTATCCCCTCCCCCTTTTCCTTTTGCCCTCCAGGCCCCTGTGAGCATTCATCCCAGGGCACGTCCCAGCGGAAGGAAAAGCACCCAAGGCTAGGCTAGGCTGGCTGTTTGATTAATGCCCCCCCCGGCTGTTGGAGGACGGCCTCCCGCACGTACCAATTAGCCCACGAGGGCCCTGAGGTAGGAACCTAAGGTTTGGGGATGAACGAGGGGCAAAGCCTTGAGGCCATTTCATGCGACCCCGGAGACAGTGCCAGGACGCGAGAGGGCCTTCTGTAGGCTCTTGCGGATGGAATTTGACAAGAGCGCCACTTGAGTAGTTAGAGATTAGGTATGAGCCTGGATGCTTGATACGAGTTGTGATACGAGTTGAAGGTTCTTGCAGGAAAGACATGCTTGACTGCGCCATTCATCTGAACTATTGATAGATAAGCTGCGGTTGTACAACGGCCAATCTTCAATATGCAGCCGATCAGAGTGCTGTGGCGCGAAGCCACGAGAATCGACCGAGGCTGAGGCGGCAGAGCGAGCGCGTGTAGCGAGTAAGAAAACGCGTCTGCTCTACAACGCACGCGTCTGGCGTTCTCACCGTGTGCCAATTTCACCATTTTGCTTGGCTCATTGAAAGCCAAATTAGTTACAGCCTGCCTGCGGGGAACACAGCATTGTGATACCAATAAATTGTTCACCCACGCACGCCGTGAATCTTTGTTCGAGCTCGAGGCATGGAAGCGGTGGTCCTGGGTGATAAGACAGGCTGGATTGCTCATCTCCCAGCGCCTATCAATCGTGATCTGCTGCCGCGGTTGGTAACGTCTTTGGGACCCTTTGGGTTACTGTCACAAATTGCGACAATTTGCAGCTCGGAGAACCATGCCCCAAAAAAGAAATAAAACACGGGAAAACATTGAACGGTCCCGCCGCGCCACGAGATTGAGACTGGGTTTGGACACAAGGATGCTCATCGCTTTGATCCCCGTGATTGTGACTGAACTGACTATGATTATGATTATGATAGCACCTCAGGCACGAAAAGTTCCTAGTAAGGTCGGCAGATAAATGGTCGATGTCTGCGACGCCGTCATCGCCGGTGCAAAATCCAATCCTAGAAAGCTTCTAGGGGGGCCAGGGGAGCTTCCCCCGGTGGCCCTAGGTCGTTTCTTGTGGTTTCGTTCGTCCCCAATTGTTCTGTCATCCATTTTCTTCAGTACTAGCGAGGTTACGAGAGTCGTTTCCATTTATCTGGGACCGCGGTACTCCGTAGACTGGCCCTTATTTCCAAGACCAAGGTCCAAGAACAAGAGCCGACTGGACTGGGACTGGGACTGACTGGACTTCAAGATGAAAGGACTAAGCCGCCCGTGATCTCTGTAGTGTCATATCATTCGCCGTCTGCCACTTCTCACGTCGGTCATTCTAGCCCATACCAGTGGGCAGCCAGAGTTGAGAGGGCCACACGACACCGTGAAAAAGACACCCTAAGGTTCGTTTGGTGTGCTCTTCTGACTCTTCTGACCCTCCCTAGGAAGTCTTCAAATGATCCATTTCTCAGAACCTTGCACACCATTGGATCTTGTGCGGTTGCTCTTGGATCCTAGTTTCATTCTTCGCTTGTCTACGACAGTTTGACATGTTATCCTGAAATTGGGAATTTCGCGTGTCGCTGTCTCCGATCTGATAATCTCTCAGATGGGTTTCTGCCTCCCTTTGCCCATCGTTTGGCAAAAACAGCATGCTTATGCTTATTTCTGCATGGGATGGCTGTGAATCAGTACTCTGACTTGCAGCTTGAGATCAGCACGAAATGAGGTACCGGTACCACCAGGGCGCCGTGACTCGAACTAAGTTCATAAGGCTTCGTTAGCAGGTCACTCTCCAGAGCTTCAGAAGGACTCCCATGTGCTCCCCGCCAGCCCAGTCTGCTCCCGCTGCCATGGGCCTTTTCTCCTGGGTTCTCAGTTGCGGGCTCTCACAGTGCTCGCCGTCAGGTCTCTTTCAGGGCTGCCTGGGGTGCCTAAGTGCCCTGACCGGAGCACGGGTACGTACCCGGATCTTGGCGAATAAAGCCTGAACTGAAAGTGTCGCTGTTGAGCTGGGTTTCCAAATTCTTGGACAGGGGCGCATTTCAGAGTGGAGACGAGAGAGTTGTGATGGCGTACAGTGACATGCGTTGGCCGAAATCTACAGTTGGCCAGTGACATAAATACCTTTTTCCCCAGCCATCTTTCCCATGCGGCCAAGGTTCCTGCAAGGTTCCGCCTGCAGCTCGCAAGTACTTGGACTTGACCTCCTTTCCCGTTGGTGAACCCTGGACTGAGCAAAGTCTCCATTGCTTCTTCCACGGCTTCGCTGCACTCCACTCACTTTGGCTGTTGACGGATACCACGACACGCCCACATCCATCCTTTTGGCCTCTGTCTGTCTCTTTTCTCTTCTCACGCCCCCTTCTCGTCTCACCTGTCGACGCCTCTGGTACTGTACTGACTCTGGCTTTGGTCCCTTTGGGCTTTTCTAGGGGGGACTTGCTTGCTTCAGTATAGGTTGGTTGATGTTCGCTCTATCATGTCTGTCTCTCCCTGGATTTGAACCACGTCAGGGCTCACCCCATGTTCAGCTCACCTGCATTTCTCTCTGCCTCTTTTCTTCTTCTTCTTCCTCTTCCCCTCTTCTGACATATTCAATAATGACAATGACAATAAACAACATCTACTGACATCGCCCAACAATTGCTGAATCAATAACCACCCCGGTCATTATTCAAGCATCCTTCGCATTAATCACACTAGAGGTCGAGCGGGAAACTCTTCGCTGGGGCCTCTCTTTTGGGGAGCAGAGCAGAGCAACTGGGTTACCTTACTTAACGTATTCACTAGTGGCCTGAGGATCCTGCCCCGATCGGCAGGTTCAGTTCAGTTCAGTTCACTCCCCCCCGGCCCGTTGCCCTTGGCCCTTGTCAAGAGCTTTCTTTCGCTCTCCTTTTCGTTAATATCGACCCTATCCACTTCTGCAATCACCCTCACTTCAAGTCACTCCTTTTGCTCTTCTGGAACTTGGACCCTCTGGCGAGATCTCATCTCTTTTGATTGACGTTTATTCTCGTCCATCGTCGTCTCGATTAATTCTAAACACTTACATCCCGTCCCCTCTTTCTCGACCTCCCATTGTTCAGTTCCATTCACTCTACCATCATCAACTTCGTTACATTTACCGCCGCCACCTCCCCTCAATCCGATCAATAGTGCTACTACTACTACTACGGCGAGTAATTGCTTCAGGGACCAATACTGCTATATACAATTGTACACGTTCGCTGCCACACCCACCAACCGTCAGGTCCCACGCTCGTTCGCCGCCGTTTTCCAAGATCAACTTGTCCGATCTGAATGCTCCGGTAAAACGATTTCTAGCTCTTCGAGAGAGCTTCTTGTTTTTTTTTTTTTGTTTTGGATCCGATTAGGTATATTTACTTGGCTGCCGTCCAATTCGGGGACCCTCCGAATAACATTCGTACCCCAGGACCCCAACTCATTCGCGTGTCACTGCATCCGAAATAGAGTCACTCGATCACAACCGACATGATGACTGTTCAAAACGATTTGACCCATCGGGGTGTTTCTGGTCAACAGCTTGCCCTCGAGGATCGATTCGAAGTACTGAAGGAAATTGGTGATGGAAGCTTTGGCAGTGTCGTTTTGGGTAGAGTTCGAACGGCTGGTGCCAACGTTGCTCGCCGAGGTACAGTGGTAAGTCAATACGATGTGCACCCTCTTGTGTGACAGCTCCCGTAACCATTTCTGCAGGTCGCTATCAA
Organism: Fusarium sp. NRRL 25303; assembly: GCA_013396255.1. Lineage (NCBI taxonomy): Eukaryota > Fungi > Ascomycota > Sordariomycetes > Hypocreales > Nectriaceae > Fusarium > Fusarium sp. NRRL 25303. Next base: position 61,472 of record JAAOAY010000040.1, read on the forward strand.
GACAATGAAGAAGAGCTTCGAGTCGCTAGCACCATGTTTGGAACTCCGCGAGGTCGTCTTCCTTCGCACTCTCCCTCAACATCCTCACCTTGTTCCCGCTCTCGACATCTTCTTGGACCCCTACACCAAGAAGCTTCATATTGCCATGGAGTACATGGAGGGCAACCTCTACCAACTGATGAAGGCTCGCGACCACAAGTGTCTCGACAACGCCAGTGTTAAGAGCATTCTTTTTCAGATCATGCAAGGTCTCGAACACATCCACTCTCACCACTTTTTCCACCGCGACATCAAGCCCGAAAACATTCTAGTCACCACTTCTGGTCACAATGAATCTGGCAACACCTTCCGCCGATACTCAGCTCTCGTTACTCCCCCCTCAACACCACCCACATACACCGTCAAGATTGCCGATTTCGGTCTCGCCCGAGAGACACACTCAAAGCTTCCCTACACCACTTACGTATCAACAAGATGGTACCGTGCTCCCGAGGTTCTTCTACGAGCTGGAGAGTATTCCGCTCCCGTGGATATCTGGGCTGTTGGTGCTATGGCTGTTGAGATTGCTACGTTGAAGCCGTTGTTTCCTGGTGGAAACGAGGTTGATCAAGTTTGGCGAGTTTGTGAGATTATGGGCAGCCCTGGTAACTGGTACAACAAGTCCGGTAACCGTGTCGGTGGAGGAGATTGGCGTGAGGGAACCAGACTCGCTGGCAAGCTTGGTTTCTCATTCCCCAAGATGGCTCCTCATGCTATGGACACCATTCTGCAAACACCCCAATGGCCGACCTCTTTGAGCCAGTTTGTCACTTGGTGCTTGATGTGGGACCCCAAGAACCGCCCAACATCATCACAGGCTCTTGCTCACGAGTACTTTGCCGATGCCGTTGATCCAATGCGACCCAAGTCCTCCGCTTCCCGAATCCTTGGTCGCAAGCAGTCCGACCTCAGCCGAAGCAGCAAGGAGGCTACTACTACTACACCCACCTCTGTGAAGCAATCTTGGTTCCGCAAGTCTCTCATCGGACGTTCTGAGAGCACTGACTTGGCTACCATGCAGTCCCAGACAAAGGAATCTACCGCCCCCAGGCCCGCACCTGTACACGCTTCATCGGCTGTTGAGGCATGCACTGCCAAGGTTCGCCCGGCTGCCGGAAAGAGGACCACTTGGACAAATGGCCCATCGAACGTAGCGCCCATGCCTATTCTTCCTACTGCGCGACCGATCTCGCCGATCCCTGATGCTGTAAATGCCCGCGCCAACAACACATACGACGACTCTTACGCTAATGGACATGGCCAGGGGAAGACCAAGAAACTTGGCCGACAGCTCTCTGTCGCTTCAAGCACAAACAACTACACAGAAATGCATCGGCAACAGGCCGAAAGGGCACTCAATGGGAATTCTGGCCTCGCCTCCCCTCCGAGTGGACAGAAGGAGAGCTTCTTTTCACATCTCAGAAAGCGTGCGCGGCGGTTCTCGGGACGACACCAGACCCCCGTCTCACCCGCCTATGACGACGACCTGGAGGCCCAGATTGGATGTGGCCCTTGGGCTAGCAACCGGTCGTCCATGGTTATTGACCAATCGCAACAACAGGCTCCCATTCCTAAATCCGAGGTCTACGAATCCCTGGACAAGGCCCTCCGAGATGTTCAGAACAACCTCGATTCGCGACCTCCCGTTCCGCCCAGTCACCAGATCTCGCCTACCAGCACCCTCAAGCGACATCACTCGCTTCCTCAACACCAAGCCCGGTCAGTAGACAACCTGATCGGTGCTGCTCGAGGTGGACCCGTCTCTAGCCGAACAAGGAGGGCCCAAGCGACACATGGCGTGCATCAATATGAGGCTCCTGATGAGGAAGACGAGCTTCTAGACGAGGCTTTGACTTCTACTCAGCGGGCTGTCAAGCGCATGGAGCAGAACCAAAATAAACCTCTTCGACAGTCGGCTAGCAACATTGGGCTGATGAACCCATACCCTACGCCGTCGCCCTCAGCCAACGGTAATCAGGTCCTGTTTGCCGATGGCCACGAGGCTGTTACCCCCAGACCACTGGATCTTCACAAGAAGACGGATAACCAGTACAAGTGGCCCACGCCACCATATGAGGAAAGCGAGTGGGCAGCATCAGCAGCCGCTAGCATCTGGGCTGCTGGCAGTCGCTTCTAAGTGTTTCGTCTTGACATACTGTTACGATTACGTCCAGTGGCGCCGAAAAAGTTATTGATATCGACTCGCATGGTCATGGTGTTTGGGTGTTTGGGTTGAGATATGCGGCCCTTTTCTGATCTTTCTATCATTGTTGTAACGTGGGTGGTCCGTTTGATTTTTGGGCACACTGGCTTGACTATACATACTTTATTCCTCCCTTCGATTCAGCACTCAACATTTTCACCAAATACCCGGTCGCAGTTTTATGCCGCCTTCTGCCCATTATTATTACTATTACCTCTTCGCCATCTCTCACTTCTTGAACCGTTTGCTCTTCTTCGTTTTTATACCTTGAGTATCAAATACCCCCTATAGACCACAGGCGAGCGCAGCCGCAGCAATCTGCTTGAAGCAATACCACACACATACCACTCAATCAATTTCTTTCCTTTGTCTCACTACTATATAAGAAAGGTGGAAAGGAGTCTGAGGTGCTTGGGCTAAATATGACCGGCCATTTTCTTTGTCATATTCTTGGACTTTCTTTGCTTGAATGGACAAAAAAGGGTCAAACAGGACGTCTCCCCGAGATGAACAGAGTGACGGCCATAGCCATCGTTTGCTTATTGAAGCATGTAAAAAAAGTCAGCGAGCATTTCATTATTTCCCACCTTTTCAGTCAATGCATTGGGAGACTGTCGAATCAATAGATGGAGTTTTTCGCAGGCCAGGATGCCAGACAAAGCAGTTTGCAATTTCATGATCAAAGTATATAATTTTACACGCCCCGGCAACAGGAGAAGGGATGCCTAGGTATGAGGAGGGAACCATGGGGTTAATCAGCAAAATATCAAAACAATTACTGTTTCGTGTGCTCTATGCTATTTCTGCGTGGACTGCCCAATGGCCTATGTGAACTAAGCATCGTGGGCTTCATGGAGAATGTTGGCGGTCTCATTAGATCGACAAGAAGGTTTCTGCCTCCCTTTAGTAGTGGGGGATCAAGTCAGAATAATGAGGCAACATTTGTAGAAAGCGGGGAGGCAGCCAAATGAGAGACTGAAAGATAGGAGATGAGGTGGCTTGAGGAGTGACATGCACGGTATTATTTGCACAATATTAGGCTGGGATAGGAATAAGCAAATCTCTTAGACTTTATAATATTACTATAGTTCACACGAATGACCGTCAGGGTGTCATTGTTGCGAGCCACAATGTGATCAGTGGCATTGAGTTTTGTGAGACGAATCTGAAAAAGATCTTTGTTAAACGATTGGACAATGTAACTCGAGCGAGAGTTGAGTTGAGTTGAGTTGAGCTGAATTGAATTGAGTTGGTGAGAGGTTATCATGGTCACGTGCCCGGCTAGACGAACATCACGACGCTTACCTTAGGCAGCACTCACCTGTCCTGGTAAGCCAAGCCAAGAACTGACGACGAGCGGTGACTATTACGAGACGGAGACCATCTCTGTATCTCTTTAAAACGTGCCAATCGCTCTTTTTGTCCTCGGGGGTCATTGGCGACTTTTATCAAGTGTTTGTTCCTGAGCCGTAACGATAGACGTTTCACACGGAGCAACCATCGAATCAACTGATTCATGTTGGACGGACTTTGAGGAAGCCGGGAACTTTGCGACGATCTTACCCGTGGATAATCTACACATCTCACCAACTTGGATCATCTCATTTTCTTGAAATCTCGTTTCTTTTTGATCACTCACCATCATTTCAACCAAAGACGAGGCTGAGCTGGATCATCTTACGTGGGGGAGGGGTAAATTCGGTGTTGGCTGAAGGATTCATGTACTGATGGATGAGCATTTAACTGAGAAACCCGGACCTCTATCAGTATCACTATCTCTACCAATCAGCCCATCATGAGTCTCAATCTGCCAATACGACCTAGCACAAGCAGCCAGCGGAACCGGGACAGTCGTAATAATTACTTCAACAGTTATACCCCGCCAAGCTCCACGGAGGCTATCAATGGGCCTGTTAGAGAATTGGTGAGGGAGCAGACACCTCTGAATGATCGCTTGATTGTGGGTGTTGATTTTGGAACTACATTTTCAGGGTGAGTACCTCAGGCTTAGAGAAAGCATGAAGCTAATGTTCGTAGTGTTGCTGCTGTATACACTTCTACCCCTGATGATATAGAAATCGTCAAGACTTGGCCTGGCGGCAATGGTATCACATCGGACAAAGTCCCAACTGAGATTGCCTATGACTTTCCTCCCAACGCACCGCAAGGCATTGAACCGACAGTAAAATGGGGTTTCCAGTTCAAGCCAGAGGAGTCACGTCTACGCTGTATCAAGCTCTTTCTGGACCGATCTCAAAAACTTCCCTTCTACGTCAGCCCTCTCGACACAGCCGCACAACTTAAGCGCTTCAACAAGAATGTCGTCGACGCCGTGAGCGACTACTTAACTCAGATTTACAAACATACCATGGATACGCTCACCCGTAGGTACGGTGAGTCATTCATGGCGTCGACAAAAGTTGAGTTTGTACTCACTTGTCCGGCTGTCTGGAGTGATGCTGCAAAGAACACTACGCTGCAGGCTGCTGAGAGAGCAGGTATGGGGTTGAGGTCTGAGATTCAAATGATCAGCGAGCCTGAGGCTGCGGCTGTGTATACGCTCAAGGCGATCCAGCCGAATCATCTGAACGTAGGTGATAACTTCATTGTTTGTGATGCTGGAGGCGGTACTGTTGAGTAAGTTTAGCAACCCCTTCACCTAGCATGGTACTGACAATGTAAAGTCTGATCGCATATAAGATCATCTCGCTCAAGCCGCTCCGTGTAGAGGAGTCTGCGGTTGGAACGGGAGGGCTGTGTGGAAGTGCTTTCTTGAATTATCGATTTGAGGAGCATGTTAGAGGCCGTCTTGGTCAGACTCGCTTCGATGAGATGAAGGCTAAGAAAGGCAAGACGTGGCAAATGGGTCTTCGATACTTTGAAGAGTTCGTGAAACGGAATTTCAATGAGGATGAGCATCAGGAAGTCAACGTTCCGTATGTATACCCGTGTTCCTACTTGGATCCCACTGACCTCCGTAGCTTCCCTGGTCTTCCCGACGACGAAGAGGCTGGGCTGGACTCAGGCTTCCTCGTCATGACGGCAGAACAAGTCAAGGACATCTTCGAGCCTGTAGTTAAAGAGGTATGTGACCTTGTCCAGGGCCAAGTCACAGGCCTTCGCTCCAAGGGAGGCATTGTATCCGGCATCGTGCTAGTTGGAGGTTTTGGTCAGAGCGATTATCTATATCGTCGGCTTAAGAACCACTTTACAAGCGCTGCTCCGCCGCCATACAGCGAAAGGCCTACACACGCCAATGCCAATTCCACACAGGAGGCGGGCTCCATTGAAGTGATGCAGCCAGTGTATGCTTGGACGGCGGTTGTGCGAGGTGCTGTCTTGCGAGGACTGGAAGGCAACATGGTCATTTCTCGTAAGTCGAGAATGCATTATGGTACATCGTATGCTACTGTGTATGATGAGGATAAGCATTCAGTCAGTGAGAGATACTGGTCTCCCTTATGGGAGCGTTGGATGGTCTCTGACCGGATGCAATGGCATATTGCAAAGGTACGTCTCTTCCTTTCATGAACTCGTCACCCGTTCCTAACACATCATAGGGGGAGGCTCTATCACCACTCGCACCCATCGCATTCCACTACACACGCAACTTCCGTCCCGGCCAATCTCTGATCGTCACCGACGATCTCATAGCATGTGACGCGGACGAACCACCCGCAGCATACACTCGCGACCTGATCCACGTGTGTACCCTCACAACAGATCTCAACGCCGTTCCAAGGAGTTTGTTTACTAGATTAACGACGACGAGAGGCGTTGAGTTTGATAATTTAGATTTCACACTGGAGATGAGAGTTGAGAGTGCGGGCTTGGGATTCGAATTGAAGGTCGATGGGGTGAGGTATGGAAGGGTTGAGGCTGAGTTTCACTAGGGCTTTGATTTAGCGGAGTTATACGTGAGACATGGGCTAGAAAATATGCATATATATCTATTGACTGAGTTGATCTTGGTTCTCATCTGTGTTCCTATTTGGAGAAGTGACAACTGGTGACATCGTAGATTTGGCCCCAGTGGCTGGCCTCTTAGTTTCTCGCTCTCCTTTTGTTGGCTCAAGTCATTCAATACTGTAAAGGCTCTTCCCTAGGCTTGTTCTCAAGTTTAGCATTGTTTAAGTTGGCCTGCTCCTTTGTTCGCCTCGAGACTCGACTTGCATGGGGCTTGACTTATACCAGACGACCGCGAACACGCACGAACACCATGTTTAACATTGCTCTCGCACTTTCAACCTTCAGAACAGATACCATGAATTGACAGCCCAACAGCAACTACGCAATATGATATCTCATGCCACACATATAAAGCCACTGCCCATCACCTTCACCTCAGGATCGCAGATTAAACGATACAGTTCCAAATACGTTTCAAGACAACAACTAATATCTTAATACGTACAAGGTAAGTAAGCAGTCAAGATGAGCTCCTATCTCAGCTTCCAATGGCCCAATCCCCAGAGCGTCTGCTGCTACCGCTCCTTCGACAACCCCAACGACCACTCCATCATCGCCATCAAAGTCCCCTGGCTCCAATGGCCCAACGACCCTCTAGAGGATGTCCATTCACCTTGGTGGGTAATCCGCGATAAATCTCTCACAGCTGTAAGACTCTGGAAGAAGATTCTACACGACAAGCTTTCGAGTGAGACGTATCATAAGCATATGAAGATCACTAGCATTGTTCTTATGAACGAACAGCTAAGACTAACTATAGATGATTTGGGGGATGGAGATGATCATTTGAAGTTGTTCTATGGGTTTGCCGCTGATGAGATTGCAAATATGAAAGAGGCCAAGGGGTTGGATCTTGGGAAGGATGTTGTCAAGTGGATTGGAAGTGGGAGAGATGATGTTCCTGTTTTCAGGAGGGTTAGGACGAGAAGCACAGATCTTGTCTTAGGGGGTAAGTATAGTTATCGCTTCTGGACGTTTGGACATCATACCTGTGGTGTTAAGGATGTTCGGGGCCCAATTGTTTCAATCAATAGATTAATAATGCCATCCCTCGGGGAGCAAGAGAATATCAGACCTTGATAAAGGGTGTCAAAATAAACTCCGCAAAAGGTATCCTAAACTTATCCTAAACTCATACTAAGTTACCTAATAATTAATAGGCTGATTGATTCACTATAATTCGTATATGCCATAATTCGATATTTTTATGTACTGATGATCTCCAATACGTCACTTGGAGATAGATGGATGGCTTGCCCTTCCACTTTTCAAGGTGGGGCACAAATATCAACATCAACAATTCTTCAACCTTCACTCTTTCACATTCATTCATTCAATTTGAAGATGGCTTCTTCAGAGCATGCGTCAGCCCTATTAAAATGGGCACGCTCTCAAGGCGCAACTCTCAACCCTTCAGTTGAAGTCACTCACTTGCCCGAAACTGGCCTCTCGTTCCGCGCAAAAGCGCCTACAGCGCCATCTGACACAATCGTCAGCATCGCCTCGTCTCTCACACTCTCATATCTCAACACTCTTCCTGGCCGTGATGACCCAAACCCTTTTCCCGCGGGGTTCTTGGCGCAAACACCACCTCATGTCATTGGCCGTTTTGTTCTCATCAAGCACCTTCTACTAAAGGGAGAGTCTTTCTGGGCGCCATATATCCAGGCTTTACCACAGCCTGAGGACCATGATTCTTGGTCTCTTCCGCCATTTTGGCCAGATGAGGATGCCGAGTTATTTGAGGGGACGAACATTGAGGTCGGCGTTACGAGCATAAGTGCCAATGTGAAGAGAGAATTTAAGACAGCGCATGATCTTTTGACCGCTGAGTTGTGGGAGCCTGAGCTTCTCAAACTATTCACGTTGCCATTGTACCAATGGGCCTACAGTGTCTTCTCAAGCAGAAGTTTCCGTCCAAGCCTTGTCCTTGGGCCAGAGGATCAGCAGCGTCTGCCTGAAGGTGTCAAGCTAGACGATTTTTCTGTTCTCATGCCACTGTTTGATGTGGGAAACCATGATATGACTACCAAGGTGGAATGGATACGGAATGAGAGGATCAATGGCTGCAGCCTCAAGGTTGAAAAGGCGTATCAGGCTGGGGAGCAGATCTTCAACAACTACAGCATGAAGACAAATGCTGAGCTACTACTGGGATATGGGTTTATGCTCCCTGAGACGAAGGAGTTGCACAACGACTATATTCATGTGCGGAAACGTCAGCCTGCAAAGGGTGAGGCTACAGAGGAGTATTACATCTCTCTACGACCCGTTCGAGACCCCAGCTCCCTCCTTGCACGCTCGAAACAAACCGTCCAGCTCAGCGATTCAGCCCATATACTTGGAGCTTTTCAGCATGTTCAGCACGACATGGTCTGGGACATATTCTGCACGCTCGCGCCGCCCGAACAACGCTCGACACTTATCAGTGAAGGCTCAGAGCAAGAGCAGCAAGAGAAGTTCTTCAGCGGCCAAGTCAGCGAAGACGGGCGAATGTTCCTTCAGCAGACTGCGGCCATCATCCAGCACAAGGTGATGCAGGAGCTGGAGAGGTTGCTTGAGACGGACGTGGAGGTTGTGGGTGGAGGTGACCTGACAAGAAATCAGCAGCTGGCGTTGGATTATAGAGCGAGGTGTAGAAGAGTGCTTGAGAATACCCTTGAGGCTATGAATATGGAGGAGCTGTTTGGGGAGGATGACGAAGGAGACGAATAGATGCCTAGAAGTGATGCATGATGAGCTGCTCTGCTACAGAGCTGAAGCTACGACTTCAACTTGATAGAGACTTCAAGATATAGAGTAGGATAGATCCGTGGTCGTGAAAAAGGATTAGGCAAATTAACAATATGTTTTCGTTTGCCGAGATTTCTCGCTTGAAGATATATACTCCGTACAAACAGTCTCGTGGTAGATTGTGACCCAACTCTCCATTCACATTGGCCAACTTGTCCAGTCAGAATCAGATGCATCTCCACTCTCATCAGCTCTTTATCTTGATCTCATCGCAGCCTCTGCAACATCAAGATTGATCGAGCAGTCAGCGCATTTCATATATCAACAAAGGGGCCTTTACAAGACTCGCACGATTCACGCCACCCCGCCATCATGACACCTTCATCAGACCTCAAACTGCTCGATCTCATCACCGCCATTGACAAGTACGACCTCTCCCTCTTCACCAAACTCATAGGATACTAACAGCTTCAGTGCTCCTCTCGACTTTGGAGCAAATTACACCCCCTACTACCGTCTCTTTCTCTCTCCCGACCCTCGCCCTCATGGCTTCATCCCCCCCGCCACAGTCTCCCTAATGCCATGGCCCACATCCTTCACCATCGACCACGACAACCGCACCGTCACATTGAATGAACCTGCGTCTGGCTCAACACTTACAGAGCATGCGAATGCTGCATTCCAAGAAGCTGTTGATAAAGCCATCGACGATGACCTGTTTCCTATTCTGCACAAGGAACACAGTGAGTACTTTCGTGTAGTCGGCGCAAGGGAATTCGTGCAGATCGAGAGGTTTGCTGCTCCGTTATTTGGCATTGCGACGAGGGGCGCTCATTTGACGGGGTATGTACGCGGTGATGGTGAGATAAAGATTTGGGTTGCGAGACGGAGTCGTCACCTCTTCAGCTACCCTGGTCTTCTTGACAGTACTGTCGCTGGTGGTATCAAGGCCAGTGATACACCACTTACATGCATCAAAGCCGAATCTACCGAAGAAGCTTGTCTTCCGCCAGATCTCGTCTCGTCGAGCATTGAACCCGCGGGAGCGATAACGCTGGCCAACATCAACCAGAAGTCAAAGCTATTCCACTCAGATATCATCTACATCTTCGATCTAGAGATGCCAAAGGATGTTATTCCTCGACCGGGAGATGATGAAGTGGAGGAGTTTGTGCTGATGGATTATCAGGAAGTGGTACAGCGCATGTTGGCGGGAGAGTTCAAGCCGAATGTGTGTCCTGTGATGATCGACTTCTTGGTCAGGAAGGGATTCATCACGAAAGAGAACGAGAGTGACTTTGAGGAGATTCAGAGGAGGTTGAGGAGAGAGATTCCTGTGCCGATGGAGTCTGATGTGTAATGATGCAACTTGAAGATGTTGATAGTAGTCTAAACTAAGATTAGGTTTCGTGACTTAGGCTCTGAATCCAAGGTTTCTTTGCCCTTGTGTGTAGCCAAGTAATCAGCGTGTCTTGTTACAGTCTGCTAATTACCATAGTTTCATATAAGTTGACCAAAAATCTATGAGTCGACGCCATAAGCGAGCTTTTTCGCCACATATTGGTTGCTGGAGAATCATCGCGTGTAACAATTATCGAAAAGACAATGCCTTTGTGTGCACGAACCAATCCCAATTCATTCCACTTCTCAAGACCATCACATCGTCTTCCCTAGTAATGTTTACCAGTGTTAGTCACCAAATTCTCCATGGTCGTCGTGTCCAGGGTAGTCAAACTCTCAGCACCAATATCACACTGTTTGCTGTTTTTGGCGAGGTGAGGTTCCTTCCCAAACAGTACTCTTCCCTCCCCCGTCAGCCCACCAAAAAAGTCCACCTTACTCCCCCCCAAATTTCTACCAGCAGAAGAAAAAAAAACCTACCAGCGACAAAATCATCAACGACGAATACTGCATTCTACGATGCGATACTGAGACAAACAACTACCTGTGCTTGACATTATGGCGATATACGTCCGGTTGTTATCGTATTGGTACGTACTTTCTCCTCTTTGTCTGCTGACCTTCTTCAACCCCGCATTGCCACATCAGACGGACTCTGTCGGCTTCACGCACGCCGCCAGAAGCAAAGCACTTGTTTGATACGCATTTGTCGCCATTTTCCTCTGCATTATACTCATAAGCACGAGACTATAATGGCTGCTCTTATAGCTTGTCTCCATTTTCGGCATGACTTGCACCGTTTTGACATCTTTTCGTATTGGCATATCTCTTCTCTATCATGACATTCCCCCACGGCGTTCAGTCCATCACTGACATCTTCCTTTCCACATTACAACCTCTATGATTCACTCTCACTCCCCCAATTATATGCTCTTCTTCCTCGCTTCCTGGTTTATTATACTCTCGTGTCTTTCTGGTTCAAAGTCGGCCTTCTTGACGCCGCAGAAGCACCACCAAGCTCGGTTACCTTACACCAAAGACCAACACAAACAACACTCCACTTCTGCACAACCACTGAGTTTATGAGATAAACTCAACAACAAAAGTCCTTCTTGCGAAATGCCACGTTGTCATACCAAAATAATCGCTTCGGAAGTCCGATGTAATTGCAGCCACGTCGTGTGTTACAATCAACGACACAGCTTCGCCATCATAGCACACGGAAATGCTCCTCGAAAATGGTTTGTGTCACTCGCTATAAGATGACCTTCAAACGACAACGAGAGATCGATGGACCTCTACGTGCCAAACAAACACTCAATCAACCTCGAGTCGTTCGAGCTTCCCAGCCAAGCGCCCAGCAGCACTCAATCATATCTGTTCCAACATGTACATCAAAACACGCGACAAAATGGGATAACAAAGTTTCTTATTGCTATGGTTACATCTAAAGCCACAAACCACCGACAAGCGGCTCAGATGCCCGCTGCCATCCAACCTCACCTTGGCGCATAGTACCAAGCAACCATGCATTATCGATTCTCCTCAGTCAGGGTATCTCCCCAAAACTATGGCCTTGCCCCCACGAATCCTCAGCAAGCCGCATCGTTGCTTTCCCGCACCAGAAAGCCAGCTATTATGATATCACCCTATGTCTCTGTGCGCCAGATACTCCCTGTTGATCCCAAATGTCCAGGTTCGCTAAGAACTATGACGACGTCTTCATTATCGATTCATCAGGCTTGGTTATGTCTGCCTCATCCGAGGCGGCATGCTCGAATATTGTTCAGGCACACCGCGTCGCCCCTTTGAGCAAACATGACACCTGGTGTAGCCATGCGGCTGGGTATAATGGTGGCTGATGCTCTCCGGTCGACGAAACATCCAAGCTCCCAAAAAGGTCATACAACTCATACAATCCATCTCTCAGCCCGACGCCACCTCTACTCCTCCTCCGAGTCCGACTCATCACTGGACTCGGCCGTAGGTGTGGGAGCCTGCAACACAGGTTGATTCTCGCCAGGCTCCTGACCCGGTCTATACAGGTTGCTGAGATCACGAAGCTGCGCGATTCGTTCCTCCTGTTCACGGGCACTCATGGGCTTGTTCTTTTTGGGCTTCGCTGATGTCGATGATGCCTTCGTATGCTTAGGCGGCGCTGCCCGTGACACTTCCGGAGAAGATGGCACATTGTTGTCCTTCCCGAACCCAGGCAACACTTTCTTACAGAGTTCCCAGAGTTTCAGCAGAGCTTCATTGCTCAGCTGATCAATGTCTAGCTCAAGCTCTCCGTCGGTATTCTCCTACAAGGTCGTCAGCACGTTGTCACTATCACGGGCGATGCTGGTGAACTTACATTTTGGCCAGTATCACGCTTGATGATATCGATAGCGCGGTCAAGCTGTGCGCCATCAAGATCATTGATAGCAGAAGCGATAGCGTCTTTGTCTGCCGCGGTGAGAGTCTTCTTCACAGCTTTCTTGGTGCCACTGGGCTTCTTTGCATTTGCCACACTTCCACTGGGTTTGCGGGGGGCAGATCCACTGGGCTTAGGCTTGCTCGGCTTACTGGCCTTCTTAGAGGGCTTCTCAGGATGCTTGGAGCGGTGCGCACTGAGAGTCTGTTTCGCCTTCAGAAGACTTTCTTGTACGAGGTTAACGATACTCTTCTGCATTGCGACCATGCTCTCATTGGGCGAGTCGCCACACAGAAGCTCCGTCAGCTTCTCACTTTCCTCCCTCAGCTTTTTCTCCAGGTCTCGCACTTCCTTACTGTGGTCTGCAGTTGGAGGAGCTGTTATCTCATCGCCATCACCATCGGCCTCCTCGTCCTCATCTTCCTCGTCGCTACCGTGGGAAGCAGCAGGAGCATGTGCCTTGGCGTGTCTGGCTAACCAGCTGTCCTTGTCCTTCATCAAACTGTTGTAGTAGTCCTCCAATTGGGAAGCTACATACGACACAGTGTTGCCTTGGTCAACACTACCGTTGAAGGTATAACAATTGGAAAAGATCAGCCGCACGTTCTTGTCAAAGTCCTTGATGTTGTTGATGTCGCCACTCTTTAGCATACGAGCCACCTTTCCCAGATCCATGGGCTTCTTGATGATGGAGTAGTAATGGGGAATGTTAAGTCCTTCAGCATCGACTGGTTCCATAAACCAGTTGTTGATGGCGTGGTTCTTGGGGGACATCAAATCGTTCAACACCTCTTCAGAGAACTGCAGCTCAGGCTTAAGCTTCTTTCGCGAAGGCTTCGTGGTATAGTCAATATCCTTTGATTTGGGAGCACGGACGGTTCGTTTGGGACGATCGCCCTCAGTGGCAGATGAGGCACGGCGCAGTTCAGTAGCAGCAGTATTGGCTTCTTGAGATCCAAGCCGTGGCTTTGACGACACGCTTTCGGCGGCGGGACTAGCGCCAGGCCCAACAGATGGCTTGCGAGCAATAGAATCGCCGAGAGAGCTGATACGCGACTCGCGGGGAGGCTTGGGCTTGGGTACCTGCTTGGGCTTGACTGCCTCTTCTTGTGGAATGGTGGCAACTTCTTCCCAGATGCTTCGAATGGCATTGAACGCAGCACCAGTAACCTCATGGAGGGTTCCATTGAAGTTGCGCGTGTTGTCGTACATGAGAACCAGGGCATCCTGAAAATCACCAACCGTAACATAAGCACCATTAATATCACGAAGGGTCCGGTCAATCTCGGAAAGGTCCATAGGTTTCTCGATCTTAGCCAAATAACTCTCAGCGAGTTGAGGCCACATCTTGGGGACTGAGTCCTTGAAATGGCCACCAGCCTTTGTCTTCTTCACGCGTCCCAGCACCTTGCGGAACTCGCGTCGTTGAAAAGGGGTGAGCGTTTGGTTCTTGAAATCGGCCTCATTCCATCTGGTAAGACCAGCGAAGCGAGAAATCTCCTTCTCGGGGGCAGACTCAGCAGAGGCCGGGTCAGTCTTGGAGACAGTGGACGTAACGTCGGCGGGTTCTTCAGATTTGGGCTCGGTCTTGGCTCGCTTTGGTGCAGGCTCGTCTGTGGTATCATCCTCACGTTCGCGGGCTACCTTAGAGCTAACGGAAGTGTCGCCAACGGGGGCATCCTGCATCGACACCTCGGTGGAAGGTTTAGGGGCATCCGCTTCCTTTGTGTCGATAGCCAACTGAGATAGGCTGGTAGGTTGGACTTCAGTCTCTGAGGAGGGACCCGCGGTATCGTTGGAGGAAGCGGGTGCCTTGTCGTCTGTTCCCTCAGCCTTTTCAGGGGTACCTACAGGCTTGTCTACCATATCGACGTCCTTGGACTCTTTTGCGGTCGCATCTCCAGCGGGTTTCTCGGCTCCGGGCTTCTCTGCAGGCACAGCGTCTGTCATATCGACATCCTCCTCTGTAGCCTTGGAGTCCTCCGCAGCCTTAGGCTCCTCCACAGGTTTGGCATCACCAGTGTCTTTCGTCTGATCATCACCTTCGGTCTTTTGATCGTTCTTTTCGTCCGCCGAAGGCTCTTGGGAGGGCTTCTTCTCATCGCTCGCCTCTGCCATCTCTACGTCCTTGTGGACACCATTCTCGACGGGATGATCGTCCGCTTTGTTGCCATTGACAGGCGCAGATTCAGGTGTGTCCTTTGGCTTTTCAGGTGTCGCATGCCTGATAAACATGTCAGAGATTGCTGAGAAACGATGTGCGCGTTTGCGCCATGCATCACAACCTTACGGCGCGCGACGGCACATGCAAAAAAAGCGCGCCATCAGAACTGAGGGGCCACTTACCCGTTGACTTCGGACTTTTGTTCCTTCTCTACCGTGACATCGCGCGACGTATTCTCGTTTGTGGGAGCGGTCGCATCGGGGGTTGGTGAAGCCATAATGGCTGTTCGCGATAAAGGCGCGTCAATACAGGTCTAGCTTAGTTGACTCGTCGCGACATGAAATAACGATGCGCAGGTGAAAATGATAAGTCGAGGATTATCGCGAGCCGACGTGGTGTTGATGCGCGATGGAGATTGAGAAGTGGATACGTAGGAATGGAGGCGCGTCGCGCAGTTGCGAAATTGGATTAGAAGGCGGGGGGTCGCGATCTTATATTGGTAGCTCCTCTGAATTCTGGTAGCCTAGCGGCAAAGAGGTAGGCGGAGTCGATGGCAATAGCTCGCTCGTAGCCTGTGGGAGGCAAGAGCTTGCAAGGTAGGTCGAGGTGGGAAAAAAGAGGAGTAAAGCACGAAGCAATGACGCTGACAATGGAAATCGAACAGCTGATTTCGCGACGGAGTTTTTTTTTGCGCGTGAGGGTGCAGTGCAGTATAGCGCAGCGCAGCGGAGCAAAAGTTAAGTACAATACAAGGTAGAGTACGTAAAACGTGAAAGAGAAGAAAGAAGAAGGCCAGAAATTGGAGAAATAAAAATGACTAATCAAAAGACGAAACAGTTTAAGCAATTCAGAGAAGACTCTCGAATCACAAAACCTATTATTGATTATGGTGTGAAAGTGAATAAATGCGATTGAAAGATGTGATTGTACCTATAAAAGGTCAATGTTGATTGGGAGAAGGCGGTGGTAATTTTTGGTGGTGATCGCCGGCTTCGAGAACAATAAGAACTGGAAGGAGCTCTTATCGTGATCGGGGCGCGGAAGGTGCTTTTTGTGCTTTGCCGTTAACTGAAAAGGTGCAAGGTGGTTGCCAAGAGAGGAGGAACTCTGAGTGGCCAGTTGCGGTGGCAGTTCAGTTTTTTGCCAGTGAGAGAGAGCAATAGCGATAGCGTTGCGCTGCTCAATGCTTTTTTTTTGCTGGCCGGGGACCGGAAGAGGGAGGGGGG
>JAAOAY010000041.1:0-133214 GCA_013396255.1 Fusarium sp. NRRL 25303
GGGGGAGACTCTGACCTTTTCAGGATTAGACGAAGTCATCCTATTTCGTTCTGTGCTTTGGCGATCTTGCCTTCAATTTGGAGATACAATTTTCAATTCTTTGGCACAATTGTCCGAGACGATAGGGAAACAGCACCGGCCGTTGAACGACACTAGAGTCTCGTAATGGAGCTCTTGGGGCCATTTTGTCTTATTCTGCCCTGTCTTTTTATATATTACTGTAGAGTCCCTTTGGGACTTTTTGCGGCCGACATTACGCAGAGAACGCGAGCTGTGAGTAAGAAAGAATGGCAAGACATTGATGAATCTTTGCGAACTTTTAGGATCGGTCGTGTAGACCAGCTGGGTAGTGCTGGTCTAATGATGGGAGGGTTACCCTTCTACAGCCCCTGATCTGAACACGCCAATTCATTGTGATATCTTAGGACTTTTTGTGACCTTTCAAACCCCCGGCGGAGCAAGGCAAGCCATTTTCCAGCATGTCTCGAAGCCATGGGTCGTGCACGTACGTTAGTAAAGGCCCCCCCAAAGCTGTTTTGTTTCGGGCTAGCTGCCTTGCCAATGTCCTTTTGTGCACTTTTGCGCACTTTTGCGAACCTTCCCCTCCCAAGAGCCAACCACTCCATCATTGGGTCCTTTGAGAACTTTTGAGATCGTCCACTCACTCACGCGCACACAGCCACGTAACGATAACTGGTTGTACTGGGCTAAGGTGGCCCGAACAGTCAACCGTTGAGGCTTACGTTAAGCTTGCACCTGGATGTATATAAAGCCTTTTGAGAATCTCTACGTCGTTTGATCAGTAGCCACCAGACGAGACCTCCAACAAGCCCTGCACGCTTACCTCACTGTATTTCATTGTACGACAATGCAAAATTTCTTATCCATTATGGACGCTCTCTAACTTACACTCCTCTTCTTGACAGAAAATAGATACCCTCTCACAACCACCTTTAACAAATCCCGGTAGGCATGGATATGCGCGACTATATTCCCGGCCCCGACGATCCCTGGGCTGTTGCAATGCAGATAATTAATCCAGATTCGGCAGCAAATGCCCAAGATCAACCATATTTTCCGCCTCATCCAGCCATCGCCGACACTGGTCAACCCCCAACACATGTTGCTGAGGATCCCACTGTACCAGGAGGATACGTCAACGAGCTACCAAATACCACCGCTTCCGCTCCAGCGAATCGACCTGGAAGGCGGCGCAAATATGATAATCTTGATTGGGAGTCGCATCGAGAGGTACTCAAGCAGTTATACTTGGATGACAACAACACACTGGCGGAGACCATGGCGAAGATGAAGGAAAAATACTCTTTCGTTGCGTCGTAAGTTTCTGAAGTCGCCATTCTACACATGTAATCGATAACTTCTCACCTTCATTTCCAGCGAAAAGCTCTACAAGCTTCAATTTAAGAAATGGGATTGGCAGAAGAACCTCCCGGCAACCCACTCTCGTTTCATGGTAGATAAAATCAACAAAAGACGGCGCGAAGAGCGCAAAGAAACAGTATTTACATTTGGAGGACAGAAGTGGGATTACGAAAAGGTACAAAGCCTCCCTCGTAAGAAATTCCAGAGACATGACAGGGCCGAAGGTAAGCTCATCACCAGCGGACATGTCTGCATGTTCCGGTTGTACCAAGGAAAGACACTTACACTATGCGTTACATAGACTATCCGACACCGGCCGGTATGAGCTACGAGACTCCAACAAACCATGCTATAGCACCAGCTCAAGATTCATTCCAAAGTGGATCATCTGGCGACGACTCTGATGTGGACATGACTCGTGGAGAGGATGACGTGCCAGAGTACGTGCAAGTGCCATCAGGTGCATCCAGTGATAGTGATGACGTGGAAGTGATTGGGGATACTCATGCTGGCGATTCCCAGCGACTTCGTCTAACTTCAAATGGCTGGACGCGTGATCAGCTTCTCAGAACCTATGAACTAGCACGGACGTATAAGATTGAGGGGAACTTGTTAAAGGCCGAAGATCTCTTTCTTCAGGTCATCGAGGGGTCATCTGAGATCATGGGTTCCACACATTCAGAGACGACGAAAATCAAGTACGAATGTGTCAACCTTTATGCTGAAAAGGGTCAGATGGAGAACGCTTATACCTTGCTTGATGACATGACGCAGGAACATATCAACACTTGGGGTCACAGCCACAAGAGAACACAACAACACGTACTCTTCACGGTCGAGCTTCTGGAAACGTGGAACAAGTCCACTGATGCAATCGGGTTGCTCTCACGATCTAAGGAAATTCTTGACAGCCAGCTCTATCGAAATTCAAGTACACGAAAGTCGCATAGCAGATCTAGAACGGCACGTGGTCCCAACATTGATGCTCTTGCAGAGGAGATCACGAGAGAGGGATCCGTTTCCAGGATCGACTATAGCATCGGGGTAGCAAGATCTCATGTCAAGGTCAAAAACAAAGCATCAGAGACCTTACTGAAAGCGATCATTCAGCACTGCAAAAATCATCCCGACGGCCTTGCCCTCCAGCATCTGCAAGCCCTCTCAGAGCTGCTAAGACTCTACGAGAAGCTTGGGCAAGCTGATGCCTGCGAGCCCCAATTTATCGCTTCCGAACAGACAGTAACAACAATCTTTCAGAATTACGACTGGAAGTCTGAAAGGTTTCAGTGTATCGAAGTTTTAGAAACGGCCATGCAGCTTGCAGCCAACATTTTGAAGGCAGGTTACCACGCGGGTCCCACTCGCTTATTCCGCTTGGTGCAAGACAAGGCCGAGAACCTGTTTGGCAGTGATGATGAGCGTACGGTATGGATTCTCATCACCATTGGGTTGGCATATCAGAACATCACCACCTGGGATGACGCCGCGGAATGGTTTGAAGCAGCATTTGCAGCTGCTCTGGCCAATGAAAAGTGGTCTGATCAGGATGGTATAGTACAGTCTTTACAGAACGGATTGGAAAAGCGGCACTTTACTTATCTATCGGACGAAGGAAGACCGTACAAGACAGTATTTGGTATTTCTGGTATTTCCATTCGACCCGGAAGATTGCATTTAGAATGATACATGCTAAGAAAAGAGAGAGGGTATTTTAGTTATAGATTAGGTGCTTCTCATTCGTACTTCCATCTCTCATTTGGTCTACTCTTGTATGACAATATGGCTATTGAGTTTGATGTTAGCTGACCTGCTTTAACAAAATTTACATCTGGTCATGAGTGCAGCCAGATATAAAGCTGCAGTCCACTCTGGCCGAATTATTGTCAGTTGATGAAATGGAATTGCTTGAACAAGCTGGAAATATGGACGTTAAATCATAAAGATAATTTTTCTAATGTAGCTAAACGCCGAGTCCTAAGACTAAAAAGAAATATAATTCTCAAAAGCAAGCAACATTGCTAGCTGTAAATCCATCAAAGCTTCTGAAGTGTGCGACCTGTGAAGCAAATCCATCAAATCTCCTCAACGTATCTCACACATTCTTGCTTCAGGATGAAGATGTTTTCATGCTGTCCCGCTCCTCAGTATTCTCAAACCAAAAACTATCTCCTTTCTGATGGTAAGGCTTAGCACAGTCCTTACAGTAAGGACGGTACTCTCGTCCACACTCCGCAGCTGTCTCGGGAACAGACTCGACCGCAGCCTTCGCCGTGGGTGGGAATCATTACCTTGTCGCAATCCTTACGGCAAATAAAACATTCTAGTAGAGTCTCGCAAACCGGGCACTTGCGACAGTCTTCGTAGAGAGTGTGCAATGGGTCGAAAGTCTCGCGGGGCCAGCATGCAGGACACATGATGTGGCCGCAAGGTGCAACAAGGCCGATGGAGAGTTTGTCATTGGGGGAGGAAATACATGCTACATGTAGTTCGTCCCAGCACACGGAACAGATGGCTTTCATGGGTTTGGCGTTCGGATCTTCGCCGACCATGTACTTCCGGATGTTAGGCCAAAAGGTTTCCTCCACGGCATCTTCAACCTCATCAGATTGGGAGCCTCTGATGTACTTTTTGGTAGGGAACTGAGGAACAGGGAGCTCCTTGAGTTTCTAGGCGATGTTCTTCAAGGTATTCATTATGAAATATTCAGAGAGAGGGTTTAACGTATTGATGGTGTTGATGGGGGATTTAGACACGATTTGCTGTTGATTGATGGGTCGGTGATGTCTTTTAAGTTAGGAAAGGTGAAAGCAATTATATATGCTATTTAGCAGCGACGAATATAGCTTGGATGTTCATTTGCTCAACAGGGCATTTTAATATTTCCTTATGTACTTGATAACTTTCTATTTGATCTGAGACCTTCTCCTTCTTCAACAAGTGTTCGAAGGACATTGGATTGAATGGGGTATAATTTCGTTTGAACATTCTGTGATACAGGATGAACATTCAACAGTGTTCAGTTGAGCTCTATGTTCTTTTTGCCATTATCTAAATAATTACTTTTGACTCCGAGTTGCTTTACTCGGACTCGTCATGTACAATACCCTTGCTGCCAAACAAACCTAAACGCAATTCAAATGTCTACCCTGGCACATTGCACCACACCACCGAGTCCTAGATCAACATAGTTCCACTTGCGGCAGACTCTCTTGTCTCTACGCGATAATCACATATTTCCTAGATAACACGAATCAGCACGTGGCAAAGGTTTAGTTAATTGAGCTGTACAAACCTTTCTCCTCGCTCTAAAGTCAGTATACAGCGAGTTCCAAATTATCCTCGCGGTACAATTCTCTTCCCCGCTTGTCGTTTGTGTACAATTTGGTTGTGCTGCAAGCCGGTCTTCCTCAGGCATAGGCTTCCAGGGTTTTGGCAGCGGCCAGTCCGAAAAGTGAATTAGCTTAGCCTCACTATACACCGCAGCAGGATCCCAAGCTTCAATGTCTGAACCAAGGTAGTGAGCATGCTCCTCGTTGCGAAATTCGCCGCTGAGGAGGGCGTAGCGGCGGTGGGGAAAGATCAGAGCGCTATCGCCATAAAGCTGGTTAACAATTTCCATGTCGTATTCGCCAGGCTTTACTGATTCAACTCTTTCCATAATGCGGAAAAGTTCCGTCTCGGAAGGTTGGATGAGCATGAGATGGGATGAGAGAATCTTCTCGGGGGAAATCCAGTATGCTCGAGGCATAGCCACGGGTGCAGTGGGTAGGAAGAACAGCTCATCCATATGTTGCAGAAGTACAGAATCCGAGTCTATGGACAGTACGCGGTCATACTGCGTTTGGTTGAACGCTAGAAGCTTCGTGTACGAGTCCGCCCAAGTTGCTAAGATTGTTAGTACTGTGGTCAAGATAACGAAAGTGTTTCTTACCCTCGCCAGCCCAATGGGTCTGGATAGTAATTGGTACAATCTTAACATTATACTCATCCCGCGCCTTATTAATCAAATAGGTGTCGCTTGAGTTTTCCATATCTGGCTCAAGCATGCTTGCGGGGACCATCATGACTCGATCAGGTCGGCTACCAAGACGCTGTAGAGCTTCGAAGAACATGACTGAATTGCAAACATATTCGCTGTTAGTGACATATTGTGTATATGCGAAGCGTGGCCAGTCGCCACCAAATGAAGTTTGGCGCGATGATTGAAAAGCTGATGAAGCTGTGAAATCTTGGTACTGGTTGAAAAGGAAAAAGAATAAAAAGATAGTGAGAAAAGCGATGGGCGTCAAACGAGTGCGTTTAGATGCCATGATTAATAATGCAGAGTAAATTTTGAAATCTGATGAAGTTGGGCTAAACGAATGTCATTGTTCAGAGAATAGAAACCCTAGGTTGGTATAATGAGTTCAGCCCTTTCATTTCAAGGAGAAGGACGCACAGGCACATATTTTACAAAGCGCCTTTGTCAAAGAACAAGGCTTCAATTAAATTACGACATTTCTAAATTAAAACACCAAAGCACATGAAAGAGCGTAGCAACAGTGCGAAAGTACAAAGGAGCCTGTCAATCACAAACACCATCCCTGTTCACATCCTTGACGTCTTGACTGTCGTTAACCATTAGCGCTTGCAGCGGGACAAAGAACCGATAAGCGCCAGGTTGGCCAATCATCTGATGTTTCATCAGACCATCAAATGCGAATGTTCGGTAATCCACTGTTGACCCACTGCGGCCCAGCGCCCTATCGCTGTGGAAGATTAGGCGCCGACGGGTAAAGAGCTTAGTTATGGTTCTTGGGGGCTGTTTCAGGTTGTGCTGTGAAGGGGCGGGATCAGCCGCGTTCTTCGGCTCTTAGCTCGTGCTGACTGCACCGAGTCGGCATCTAGCTTGGTGAGCTGGGCTTGATTTATCTAATCTGCTCTTACTGGAGACTTGAGTAAGAAATGAAAATGCCAACGCAATGTCTCAGAGGCTCCGTGAATCCCTAAAGAATAGCTATTCCAAGTTTACCCTTGTGAGACAACCTTGTCTAAGCAAACATCTTCTTCCAGGATATATATATATGCAGCAAGGACTCGGACGCCCCGGTAGTTATTGCGGAATAATCTCCCGCATACAAAGTCACTAGGGCATACGGGATCATAAGCCTACAGCGCTTTTATGCATGTTGGTCGTTCTCATACATTACCAAGTGGGCCAATGCAAGTTCACCAGCCCGCGATAGGCTCATCCATCGGATAGCCTTCCATAACCCGGCCACGATGTTGGCTCTGCCTGCAGCACCCATTTTCCACTTCCAGCTCCAGCCGCCCATTCTCTTTTGTTCTTGTTTTTCTGAGCCTCTCTCTTTCTTGCATGTTTTCATCGTGTTGGTTCGACCCATCTTTCATTTCCTTTCTGTCTTACTTCACGAACCAACACAATTCTGTGGCTACGCCGCGGGCCAAAGACCATGGTCTGGACACTCTTTCTTTTTGTTACTCTCGCACACGCTATCCGCACTCCAAGAGAAGTCGAATGGTCTGATCAAAGTTACGGATCAGATGGACCCTGGAACGCTGTGAAAATCCAAATTGGATCCAAAAATCAATCTGTAGCGCTTTTTCCCGGGGCAACTTGGGAGACGTGGGTTATCAGCGATGATTACTGTGAAGGCGAGACGTGCTTTGCTTCGAAAGCAGGGACTATCAATAAAAATATGGGATATCGAAATGAGAGAGATCGTTCAGTCGAGCTGGATGGTTTCATGCAGGGTATTGAACTCAAGGGCGATGCTGGAATTCGGTACCGAGATGATATCACTATCAACGGTATCAACATCGCCAATGCCAGCGTTGTTATTCTGGACGACGCAAAGATGAAATATCCCAGTGGCAGAGTGGTACCCTTGTCTTTAGGTTGTCTAGGTGTAGGCGCCCCAAACGCCATCAACCAATCCTTCGAACAATCCGAAAAAACCACCTCTTTCAACGCGAGTCTTTTACCCGGATTTCTTTGGGATAAGGACTTAACATCCGCGAACAGCTTCGGCATGCACATTGGGTCACCTGATCCTTGGATTCCTGGGTCTCTTGTGTTTGGCGGTTATGACAAGGCCCGTATTATTGGCAACGTGCTCATCACACCAGGAAGCCCAAGAGACGAGGGTATTGAACTCTATGATATCGCTATCGAGGACTTTGGGAAGAACCCGTCAAAGCCAAAGGATGGTCTCCTCGCGACGGGGAATTCGACATTGAGCAAAGGTCTGAATGTCACGATCGATGGCTGTTCACCCTATCTTACTCTTCCAAAGTCAACCTGCGACAGCATTGCCGAATATCTTCCTGTCACGTTCAATCAAGATCTTGGTCTTTATCTCTGGGACACAGAGTCGGAAGACTACGAAAGAATCGTCAACTCTGCTACAGCTCTATCATTCTCATTCCTTAACATGGGTGACATAACCAAGATCCGTGTTCCCCTCATGCATCTCAACCTCACACTTTCCGAACCTATCGTGGACAGTCCAATTCCCTACTTTCCCTGTCACGCCAATGACAATGGGCGATATGTTCTCGGGCGCGCTTTTCTTCAAGATGCGTTCCTCGGTGCGAATTGGGGCCCTGATGTCAACAGATGGTGGTTGGCTCAGGCACCAGGTCCCAGACTCCAAGGCGCTCGAGATATCCAATCGACTGGGTCTTCTGACATGAGTATTGAAAGTAGCGATGGCCAATTCGAGACGAATGCTTGGGAGATGTCATGGGCTAGTGCCTGGAACGATGAAGCAGCGCCGTTAAGCACGCCGAGCAAAAAGACCCCTCAGCCGGAAAAAGATGAAGAAGAGAAGAATCCTTTCATGCCGACGGCGTCGCAGGTTGGGATGGGCATCGGATTTGGCTCTGCTTTCGGTGTCATACTTCTTGGTGTTGGTGTCTTCATCTGGCGACGGAAACGCAGAAGATATCCGGCGAAACTCACGATGAAGAAGAAGCCATTTGATGGGTTCTCGATAGATTGGCCCCCGAGCGATCTTCCACCTCAGGAGATGCATGTTCCTGGACATAAGATGCCCCCGTACGAGATGTCGGCAGATGAGAGGCGGATATATGAGATGCATGCTCATCATGTTCAGCAAAAGAGGCCGCTAATAGAGAGATACGAGTTGCCTTGAGTTGAAACGGGGGGAAAGAAACATGTTTTTTTTGTTTTTTGGGTACTAATAACTACATTAGAATAGATAATCATTTATGGGTTTGGATTGTTATGTTTTTTCGTAAAAGCCATAATCAGCTGATCACTGAGAATATGGCCCGACTTGAGTCATACTTCTGCTTCGATTTTCTTTCGGCTCAGTACCAGTAATTATTCAACTCGATCTTGTGCATGATGAGCTTCTGCTAAATCCAAATCAGATCAGAGGCAATTGACTCAATTACGCACATATAGCGCTTTTCAAGTTCTGAGGCTTGAACAGTCGAAAGTTGGAGCAAGACCAGGGTAGCCAACTTTAAGCCCAAGCTTAAACAAGAAGGTGCGCCTCGGGATCTTTTGCGAATGGGATGATAACAGCTCATGGTTACAGTTACATCCGCGTTGTTACAATCAAGTAGAATCCCCGCACTTGTTGCGGAGTCAAGACCCAGATCTCACCAAGATCGGCAAACAACAAACAAACAGTACGATAACCCCGATTAATTTATGATGGGAATAAGGAACTTGCACTTTACATCTTGGGCTTGAGAATAGTCGCATCATGTTGAAGGAATATCTGGTCGCAGGCATTCTGCTTGCTTCGCCTCTGCTAGCTGTAGCACAAGACCTCATCCCTCCGATTCTTGAAAAGGCTGATTCCTTTGTGGAAGAGACTTGGTCTGCTGATTCAAGTCCAAAGGTCATTTACATCGATAACAAGTTTGCGTCTGTGTCGGATAAAGATGGTCTTACTTTGATTCCGCCTACCGCCCATGAGTTCGCGACAACCTTTCAAGATGATCTTGCCAAGATCACAGGATCCAACTGGACGCTGAAGCGCGTCGAGTCGCTTCCTACCAATGTCAGTGGAATTTCACTCGGCTCCTACACTGGGGAGTCTTCTGATATCACATACGAGAACGGAAAATCAACATCAGAAGGCTACGAGATCATCATCAACTCCAATCGCGTATTCATTGGCGGATCGGGCGCTCGAGGAATGTGGTGGGGAACCAGAACCTTTCTTCAACTACTCCTGGCTGGCAATGGAACAATTACGAGTACTCTTGGCCGAGATGCCCCGGCTTATGCTACCAGAGGATATATGCTTGATGCAGGGAGAAAGTGGTACTCAAAGGACTTTCTCAAAGAACTTTGCAGCTATGCTTCGTTCTTCAAGATGAATGAGTTTCACTACCATCTTAGCGATAACTATCCGCTGAATCGTGGCAAGAATGATAGTTGGAGAGATGTTTACTCTCATTTTTCGCTGTTGCCGGAGGATAAATCGCTACGGGGCATTCTTCATGGACGAGAGAACGAGACGTTGTCGAAAGATGATTTCTCAGAACTTCAGAGCCACTGTGCTTCGCGAGGTGTCACCGTCATTCCAGAGATTGAGGCACCGGGCCATTCTCTATATCTTACCAAATGGAAACCGGAGCTTGCCCTGGCCAAAAAGGACTTGCTCAACTTGACGCATCCTGATACCCTGCCAACGGTACAGAGTATATGGAAAGAGTTTCTACCATGGTTCAAGACGAAAGAAGTTCATATTGGCGCTGATGAATATGACGCTGAACTTGCTGATGACTACATCGCCTTCGTCAACAAAATGAGCCGTTTTATTAATTCCACTGCCAACAAAAGAAGTCGAATCTGGGGCACCCACGAACCGTCAAAACGAAACCAAACAATCGACAAGAACGTCATCATCCAGCACTGGCAGTACGGCCAATCCGACCCCGCGCAACTCGTCAAAGATGGCTACGATGTCATCAACTCAGAAGACTGGTGGGCCTACACAAGTCTCAAAAACGACCACATGCCTATCCTCCCAGCGCGCTACCCGCAGTTCTTTAACGAGAGTCGTGTTTTCAACTTTGCGGATAAGGAGGAGTGGCAGTGGACGCCTGCTGATTTCAACCCTGTGAATACGAGTCTGCAGCTTGAGAGTGATGAGAAGAGGCTGAGGGGTGCGACATTGGCTGCGTGGAATGATAACGGTCCTGATGCGAGTACGCAACTTGAGGCGTATTACTCCATGAGGAGGGGTATTGCGGTGGTGGGAGGGAGGGCGTGGAGTGGAAGTCGAGGACCGATGTTGCTGGAGGAGACGAGTGATAGCAGTGTTGACTTTTACTCTCCGCGGGCTCCAGATCAGAATCTGGATAGGGTGCTTTCTCTCGGGGGCAATGGTACCTTGGTATCGTGGACTCGTTCGGATGGTGATGGAAATGAAGTTCGCCTTGGTCATGGGAGCAAGGGGATGAACTACACCCTCACACTCTCCATCACAGGCCCATTCACCCTCTCCAGTCCCGACAATACCCTCTCTCTCGATAAGGAAGGAAACATGGTCTTCACAGCAGATGGATGGGAATACCCTCTTCGCAAAGTCACTAAAGACGACGCACTCGATCTCGACCCCGGAGCTCCAGGTCGTATCTGGGTCAACACTTCATCCACGCACAAACCCGTCAAAGTCACTGTTCCAACCAACATCACTCTGGTGACGGATGTCCTGCATGGAACGGTCGTGTTCAGCAATGGCGAAGTGGTAGGAAGATTTGAGGTCTTTGTGTATGGCGGGAGGAATACGCAGTTTAGTTGGAGTCAGATGGCGTTTGTTGCGCCGCTGGATAAGATTGAGGGCGGTTTGGAACTTTTCGAACTGACTGGATCTTCCAACTTTACGGAAGCAGGTGGAGCGGGTGGGAAAGAGAGTGCTGATGTCCCGAAGGGGAATGATGCTGTTCGGTGTTCCGTTTCTTTGGCGATCACGTTAGGGTTAGTCGTGGGAGGCTTGTTACTCGTATCCTTGTGAACTACTGCGAATGTAAATTAGTTCCCGGCTTTTCTTATTCATTGAATCACTTTGCATTCGTCAAGACCAACATATCAACAAGGGAATAAGTTTTTGACAGATAACGTTACATCTGCGTCTTGGAACCTTATTCAGCTTTCGCCATATTATTCGAGGCTAGTCAACAGGACTATACCCTTGTTTCTGTTTTTCAGGCCCGTTGCTGCCTGCGTAAAGGAAATGCAGTGATGCCCGTTGTGTCGAGTAGCCCAATAGAACTCATCACGATGCCCATGACACTCTTCTCCATCGATAGATCATGTGCGAAAGACAACGTGGAAATTATTCTCAACGCTCGTTTCTCTACTAGATACTCCATAAATAACCCAACTTGGCCCGGGATATAACTTCGCCGAAGGGTGGAATGAAGACGCGATGTATCATTTCGTCGCGAACGGCTCTGCGGGGGTATCAATAAAGTCATCAAATACCCTGAACGAGGCCCGGTATTCCGCTTCGTGGCACAGTGGATGAGTGCTTCGTGGGCTTTTGAGGGTGGCTGCTCGACAGATTATACTCCATAATGGACATCCCGACTCATACTACGAGTCGCTGTCCCTTGACACTGACGGTGGTGAATCGTGAGGTGTCCTGGCTATGAGGAGAGCCATTCCTGCGTCTCGAGGCAGCCATTTCCGCTACAGCGCATGATCTTGCGCGCCTAGTCAACCCCAAGATCGAGAAACACTACACCTCTAAAGCCTGGGACCGGACTACGGGGCCAAGGTCAGGAACATGTTCCGGCAGTGATCTGACGGCACTTGTTTTTGTGTCGGCTTTGCAATCGATGGCCTTGTGCAAGGGGAGACCAACAACCAAGATGGGCGAGATGTTATGTGGGCCAGCGGCTCTCGGGTTCCTTTATGCACGCATCTTCGATTGCGTTAGGCCTCAATGACGGCATGAGATGTGTCGGCTTCTATGCTGGGGTGACCAGATACTCCGACCACTAACAACGTAACTGGCTGATGTTCCCGCAAAGCTGTGGTTGGCTTGGTCGAGATTTGCGAGCCACTTCTCTTCTGAGGCAATGCAGAGCATCGGAAGCCAGAGATACGATTTCTAAGTTAATGTCGGACGCACGCTTCAATCCCGATTAAAGCCTGGTTGTTAGACTGGTGGATGCGTCAGTGGTTGAGTTCGTAAGATGAGAAGAATGCAATCTTGAGGAATAAAACGAAGTTAATCTTGCCAAATACTTCCGCACAGGACATGGTAATCCGATTCTGCCATGACGCAGAGATGCATCAGCTGTGTAGGGGGACCAGAAAGCCTAACACACCCCCATCCCCAGTTCTACCGTTAGCCGCACATATGCAGAACATTTCTGGACTCAACACGTACGAGATAATTGGCAGTATGCCTCTGCAGTATTTGGGGCCGACATCCATTCTTTCAGAGCATCAACACGCCCCTCGTCAGGTGGTGGCGACGACATTATTACAGGAGACGATCTGGGTAAGCATATGTACTACGTTGGCATCCCTCTGCTCCATGTGTACAGAGGATGTGAC
Organism: Fusarium sp. NRRL 25303; assembly: GCA_013396255.1. Lineage (NCBI taxonomy): Eukaryota > Fungi > Ascomycota > Sordariomycetes > Hypocreales > Nectriaceae > Fusarium > Fusarium sp. NRRL 25303. The sequence continues at coordinate 12,941 of JAAOAY010000041.1, forward strand.
TATTTCCGCCTGGCTATGCTTCATTCCGCAAGTCATCGCCCTGGCCCTACAGCAGGTCTACTTATTCTAGGCCTATTGCTCCGACACGGTGGAGGCATCAAAGCGTCGTCTAGGGCCCACCAACATATGCTAAAAGCCGTTGCGCAGCCTTGTGGCAATGCAGAGTACTGTACCCGACCTTTTGCTACACTCCTGCAACTCAGAGCTGATGTAAATACCTTGGACTCATCTGGCAATCCAACCCTCCATATACATACAGAATCTTGCGTGCGCTCCGTAAGTGTGGATGGTGGCCTCCTGTCTACATTGCTACTGAACGGCGCTGTTCTCAATACTCTAGAGATTAAAGGAACTTCCGCCCCCCATCTCGCCGCGACGTAGTGTGGCAACGCCGCCGTCATCATCCCAGGGCTTCTACGGTACGGCGCTGGCCCGCATACCAGACATAATGGTGGTATACGTGTGCTGCGCTATCTTCAAGTTCATTGGTCCCCTGATCTAGGCAAACAGCTTCTCAACCTGGGACTCATCCCCGAAGCCCGTGATGAGCACGGCCGGACTGCTCTGGTTCATCAACGGTGGCAGGCCATATCAAGATGGCGCGGCTTCTATGCAAATATGGCGTCTGTGTAAACATTTCCACCTCTGACGATAAGAAAGCCGCCCTCTTTTACGCTATGAAGCTGACGAACATCGATGTTGTGGCAGCCCTCCTCCAATACGGTCCTGATGCCTACCACTGTGATCACTCAGGCATGATAGTCCTGTACTACAGCGCACCAGCGTGTAGCACCAGAGGCTACGACAGCACCATCACATCAAAGCCAGAATTGGAGAGTTATTTATCGCACACGGCACTAACGTCTATGCTATACGCGGCTGTCACGGAAGTCAACGGACTGTGCTAGTTCTAGGTGTAGACAGCATCACCTAGGGAGTTCGTTGTCATATCACACTACATCCTGAGCTTTCGGTCTTCAAAAGTATTACTCGTTTCCTATGCTCTTGAACAACACCATGGCATGGAGATGCCATCTACTCACAGAATAGATGCACTTGCAACACGGTCTGAATACACATCATGTAACGAACTGACCCGAGGATAGGTAGTCTTACATAGACTGTACCTAATAACTACTAATTATGGAATATCATCGCAACCTATACATGTAGATGATACCAGTCCCCAAACAGCGGCAACCTCCTTCACAACTTTGACTTAGGCTTGGTGACGACTCCAACACACTTAATCTCGATATTGGCGTTCATCGGAAGACTCTTGACAGCAACGCATCTACTACAATCAGCATTCTCATCTGAGCCATTTCTAAGTTGACTTACGTTCTAGCAGGCTTGACATCACCCCAATACTCAGCATACACCTCGTTCATCTTGGCGTAGTACTTCATATCAGACAAATAAATATTAACCTCAATCACATCATTGAGGCTCGAGCCAGCCTCGTCAAGAATAGCGCCGAGGTTGGAAATAATTTGGCGCTGGAATATCTCAATTAGTAGCTGGTTGCAGCTTTTAGAGAGTAAACGTACTGTGTGAGCCTCGATATCGCCGTCGATCATCTTTCCCGTCTTGGGGTCCATTGCGACGCCGCCGGATGTGAAGACGAAGCCATTGGCGATGATGGCCTGGTTCATCAAGGTCTGCGGCACAGCGGGGGCCTTTCTTGTAGAGACTGGTGTTCGTGCCATTTTGGATGAGTTGTCTTTTGTTGATTGATGGATGGTGAGGCGTGAGGGAATGTCGAGATGAGGGCGATCGCGGAGTGTAGATCTGTCATCCGAAGACCATGGATATCCGACTGGAGCCGATGGGTCTTTCAGCACTTATCACTAACAAGTGAGATGGAGTTGAGATAATTCACTGAATCATATGTTAATAAGAATGATTGTTACAAGAATGTAGTATACATTTTATAAAATGGTACGGACGGCGCCGTAATTCCAATACTTACTTCCTAATTAGGCAGTTTTGGCATTTGGCCGAGATCGGACTAACAACCATGAGCTCTTCCATTGATAGATAAGAGATGTGATATTGTATCTTCTTCAGAAGCCAATGCTGTAAAGGAGATCTTGGGCCTCATTTAGTCTGATACTGGCTAAATAAACAATACCGAATCTTCCCAAGCGTCGTTGTAGGCTCTGTTGGCCATATCGCCCTACAACAGTAGCGTCACCATCAATAACTCCTCAGCAACTCAAGAACCTTCTCACTGATATAATTCAATATCATCTCCCTACTAACCGGCGCAATCCTCGGAACAAGACCCTCCCTAAACCACCTCTCAACATCATACTCAACTGCATACTCCATCCCCCCAAGCGTCAACACCGCCCTCTCACACGCTGCAAACGTCGCTTCAGCAGCCATGTACTTTACACTATTCGCCGCGATGCCAATCTCATCCTGCATTATCTGTCCGCTCTCATCGTACAGCCTCGCCGCGTGATATGTTGCTAGTTTCGCCGCTCCAAGCTTCATGTACGCATCGGCCAGCGGATGAGCGATTGCTTGGTTCATCCCAATCTGCCGTTTAAACACAACCCGGCTTTTTGCGTAGGATGCTGCTTTAGAGAGGGCTTAGTCTAGACCGAGGGCTTCGCCGGCGAGGAGGCAATATTCGGCGTTCATTCCGTAGAGAATTATTTTGAAACGTTTGTTTTTTGAGCCGATGAGGGATGAGGAGGGGATGGTGTAGTTGTCGAGGAATACACTATTGGCGTCGACAGCTCTGCCCCCCATTTTCTTGATCCGTCGCATCTCAAGACCTGGTTGGTCACAGTTGAGATCAATGCAGAAGAGGGAGAGGCCTTCGCTTGGCTTTGTGACTATCTAGTAATGTAGTTCTCGCGAGGAGGATAATCTTCAACGCTACTTACGCACAAGTTATCCAAATCTTCTGGCCCGTGATGTTAAATGAACCATCAGAGGTCTCTTTCGCCACCGTCTCCAGACGAAGCGTATCAAGTCTGGCGTTTGGCTCCGTGACTCCAAAGCACACTCTTTACTCCCCCGATACAATCTTGGGAATAGTCTCTTCTAACTGCTCCCTCAACCTAAACTTAACAAGAGGTTGCATCGCGTAGACATTAGCATAAGTACTTTACGTACCCGCCATACCAGCGCCCGATTCCGCGATCCTCTGTATCATCATCGTGGCATCTGAGATACCCAATCCTGAGCCCCCCAATGATTCTGTAAGTGCAATACCAAGCCAACCAGCTCCTGCGAGAGCGGCGTGGAACTCTTTTGGGTCTTGCTCATCTTGGTCATGGGACTACGAGTACGTATTGGGGAATTCAGCGCATATGTTGCTGATGGCGTCGCGGACTGTTTGTTGGCTGTCTGAGAAGCCTGTTAGGCTCATGAGATGTCGTGGGGGTGTTGTTGAGAAGGCGTGTCGTTGGGCTGGGTGAGGTGGCGATGGGCGGAGGTGAATGAGACATCGTGAAGCTAATCGCGACATTTTGAGAGTCGGGTTACGTACCATCATCGGATTGAGTGTTTTCTTCTTCACTACATTGTGATTTTATTGCCAGATGCCAGTTCTAGTGGATGGGGGCACCTAAGCTTGATGATGCTGAAGTATTGTTGGTGTTGAATGGTGATGAGATGCAGAGAGAGCTTGGTGCAAGGTGCCAAAAATACCCAGCCGGCAGCTCTCTCGATAACTATTAAGGTTACCTACGTACTTTTGTCAGCTAGGAAAGCCCTCGCCAAGCCCCGAGGAGCAACAAAACTTCTGACATTGACTCAACGTCCCAAAGTCAATAGTCAAAAGGCCTCCTAAGATATACCCAACTTACCCAAGTCTTAGGACAAAGGTCCCAAGTTTTCCTTTCTCTCCCAGCCAAGGGATCAGTGTCATGAGACTCAAGACTTTTACTTATTTCCAACATCTAAATACCCTCTATAATACACAAAAATCACATTTTTCAAGCCTCAATCTTGGACTTAACCCACTTCTCCAGACCGCCCTTGGCGATAATCTCCTGCACATTAGCAGGCAACTCTCCAACCTTCTGCTCCCACTGCTTGCCATCCTTCTCCGTAACAACGACCTTTGACCGCCTCACATCCCAGACAAACTTCCACCCTGTTCGTCGAGTGAGCGGCTTCTCGGTGTCGTTCCTGTACGTCTCGCGGAGACGCTCGACGAGGCGTGGCACCTCGACGCCCATGAGTGCGTTGTTGATGCTGTTGCGGCTGAAGATGTTGCCGAAGCTGCCCGAGACTACGAGAGGGATCTTCTTGGCGAGGATGGCGGTTGCGGCTTGTTCGCGGGATGATCCGCAGCCGAAGTTGAAGCCCGTGACGAGGATGTCGCCGGGCTGGGCGATCTTGCCGAACTCGGTGTCGTAGTTCTCCATGCAGACTTCGGCCATCTTCTCTGTTGAGATGTTGTCCTCGTATGTGTACTTGCCTATCAAGCTGTTAGTTGAGCCGCGGGGAATGAGGAGGGTTTGACGAACCAGGGTAGATTCCATCAGTGTTGATGTTATCGCTGTCGCAGAAGACAATCTCACCCTCGACCTTTTCAGGGAAGCCAGGGAGAATCTCAGTCAGCGACTCCTCCTCGGACGCAGCAGGGCTTGCTTCCTCAGTGGCACCCTCAGACTTCTCAGCAGCGGCGATCAAAGCGTCAGCCTCGTTGATGATCTTGTCGAGGGCATCCTCGATGGACAAAGCCTTATCAGCAACAAAGTCACCGCTTCCCTCGCCGATGATGACCTTCTCAACACCCTCCGGCTTCTGGTACCAGCCAGGGCCAGCGATCTTGCCTTGAAGAGCGCTTGCAGCAACGATCTCAGGGCTGGAGAGGTATGCCTTGGCTGATGTGGAACCCATGCGGCCCTGCATAAGTGTTAGCTTTATGTCATAGTTCAGTGGTGACAAGACCTTCTTACCTTGAAGTTACGGTTACTGGCACTGATACCGACCTCACCAGGCTCAAGAAGACCCTTGCCCAAGCCGATACATTGTCCGCATCCCGAAATCATGGGAATGGCACCAGCTTCAACCAACACCTGCCAATCTCCAGCCTCCTCGGCAATCTTTTGCTCGGGGACGGATGCCGCGGAGATGTAGAACTCGACACCAGGAGCAACCTTGGCGGGCTTACCCTCCTTAGCGGCCTCACGGAACACACGAGCGGCAGCCGCGATATCAGATGCTCGAGAGTTGGTGCAAGACACGAGGTAAGCCTTGTTGACGGGAATGTTCTCAGCCTCAAGCTTGTGTAGGGGGGTGGCGACCTTAACAGAGTTGGGTCCTGAGACAATCGGTGATAGAGTTGAGAGGTTGAGGTACAGTTCCTTAGCATACGTGGCACCGGGATCAGCAGACAATCTGTTCTGATCGAGCTCATCGATTCTCTTGTGGTTGATACGATCCTTTGAAGAGCCGTTGAACATGGCGTTGGTGGTGGCCTTGGCGCGGTACCATGAGATGAGCACATCGTCGACAGGGAAGACACCAGCGAGGGCACCCCACTCCGTTGTCATGTTGCTGATGGTCAAGCGCTCGTCGATAGTAAGGCTTTCACCACCAGCAAACTCGATGGCGTGGTTTAACACTTGATCATCACGGAAGAGGCCGCAGAGAGCAATAATGACATCCTTGCCGGTAACTCCAGGGGGAAGAATGCCAGTGAAAGTAACCTTTGCAACGGGAGGGACCTGCCACCAGGTCCGTCCAGTAGCCCAGATAGCGGCTGCGTCTGTACGAACGACAGCAGTGCCGAGACAACCTATACCTAAATGTGTGTTAGCAGCCTTAAAGTTTGGCTTTTGCAGTGTGTCATACCTCCGTACATATTACTGTGGCTGTCACTAGCCACGGAAACTGTCTCTGGCCAGGCGTATCCTATCTTGCGTTAGTACAGTGTTTCTTCAAACTGATTGAGTCGTTTTATACCCTCTTCGATCATGATCTGGTGTCCAATTCCCCTTCCAGCAGGATAGTTTGTGACCCCGTGCTTCTCAGCGAATTCACGAATTAACGAGTACTTTCGAAGGTTGGACTCTGAGGTGTTTGAGACGTCATGATCAAGCGTGAACACTGTTGGGGAGTCAGTGAGGCAATTCCCATGGTACAACGCACCCCGTGGAGAGCGGTAGATGCCATTGTCAGTCCACAGAACACAAGCACCACTCACCAAGTTGACGATTGTCATATATTTTAGAAGCCCCAATTTCTTCAATGAATTTTCGGGCTATAGGCCAGGTATTATCATGTGACATTATGTGTTTCGGACTTGAAGTTGATGTCAGTGCTCTGAGCTTCATGTCATTGTGCTCTGACAACGTACGCCAACGACAAATACGAGCCGCTCTTTATTTTCTTGCCTTCAGGAAGACCGACGGCATGTTTTTGCGCTATCTTTTCGACAAGAGTTTGGGGATTCTCTACCACAGGCGCACGCTGGTACTGGAAGGCTGAGGAGGTAGGAGTAGACGAGTTCTCGAGTTGAGTGTGAAAGGCATATTGGCGTCGGGCACTCGGCGACGTGTAGGCGCGATGTTGTGTGGCGATGGCGAGGGATCGAGAGCGAGATATCAAGGTTCGAGACTGGAGCCGCGCAACCGCGACGGCGTTCAGAGTGACTGCTCTTCTCTGTACAGAATGTCAGACTGCGTTCGAGAAGACTGTGGCTAAGGGAGAATACACATACAAAAGCAACCATTGTGAATGTTCAATCAGATACCAAGACCAGATACCATACCAGAAAGTCAATTCTGGATCGAGACGGCGACGGTGTCGGGTGGATGGAAAAGAGTGCGAGTTTTAGGTTGGGGATAGCTTCATGTTTTTTGTTTGCGAAGCCGGCCTCGGAGGATGGGTCATAAAAAATTCCTGGGGAAATGTGAGCGGAATAATAATGGCAGCGACGTGATTGGTCGGAGATTGAATACCCTTGTACCCGGAAGTTGACCGCCTGCCGAAAGTGGAGCCGGACGTTTAACTACATCTCAAGAATAACTCAAGATGCTTCAATTGCGAGACATTCCTCTCTTTTGGAGCTATAAAACAAATACCATCATCTTTAGAAGATGCGGCTATTATCTCATCTTAAGCTTATGATTAATTATTCCTTAAACTCGTGCTGAAATATCTCAAGTTTAGGATCCCTAGTCTTGATTCAGTGACCGTACTTCACATGCCTGTGTGTAGACTAACCTGTAGCCTCTCAATTACAGCAACAATTGGAAAGGCATGCGATGATATTTATAAACAATTTATGTTCAATGTCAAGTCGTGAATTTATCCACTTTCTGGGATATCGGCAACTTGACCAATTGGCCGATCACTGATCATATATATCTGCTCACGTTCCCCTCCAAACTACACCCCGCATCACTTACACAAGCCATCATGTCTCTCCGCAACCTCAAAGCCACTGCCGCAGACGCGGCATCCCACCTGCTTGAAACATTCTCCAATAAATCCATTGTTCGCCGTCAATTTCTCGACGCAAACCAACTCCAAAAACTGACCCTTACACTTAATCGTCCAACACTGAGCGGCAAAGACGTCTCTGAGCAGCCGCCAATTGAAGGCACACCGGTACCAGCGGGTTATCATCTCGTATACTTCACACCAAATGGCACAGAAGCCGAATTAGGCGCTGACGGGAGCGATACCACTTATAATGCCTCGAAGCCTTTTACGCGGAGGATGTGGGCTGGCGGTAAGATGACCTGGGCTAGTGATGTGTCGCTTCGTGTGGGTGATCAGATCGAGGAGAAGACGAGGTTGCTGAGCGCGACGCCGAAGAAAAGTCGATCAGCAGGAGAGATGGTCCTTGTGGAAGTAGAGAAGGAGTTTTGGGGGCCGAAAGGTTTGGCGTTGACGGATCGGAGGTCCTGGGTGTTTAGACCCGAGATTGATCCTAGTACTGTGAGAGAGAAGCCCAGAGTGCTTGAGGATGTTGCCCGCGGGCCGTCAATCATTAGAGATTTGGATCTCAAGAGTGAAGGTAAGCTTCGCAGAAGATTGCAGACTGATGTTGGCTAAGAGAATTAGGTGCCCCTATCAGAGAACTGCGCTGGTCGCCAGTCGGCCTCTTCAGATTCTCAGCCCTTACCTTCAATGGACATATGATACACTATAACCAAGACTGGACTCGCAACGTTGAAGGTCATCCAGCTGAAGTTGTGCATGGGCCTCTCAACCTCATCAACCTGCTGGATTACTGGCAAGACATTCATGGCAATGGTGGAAGCCCAAGTGGTATCACATACAGGGCTATGTCACCTCTGTATGCTGGCCAGACCTATAACATACGGACCTCAGCTAAAAAGGAAGCTGAAGGCGGAAAGGCTTGGGAAGTTCTTGTTGAGAAAGGTGGAACGGTTTGTATGAAGAGCGAAATCACGGGCTAGAGATCCTAAACTTGGGATGATTAATCATAAGCTTAGGATGAGATCATTAAAAGCCTTCTAATCAACATTTCATATTTCATCTTGATCCAGTGACTTTTGTTAGTGTAGAGTACAGTCCATACATTGCAGAATAGGAGCATGACTCCGGGTTCATAAAACCATCTCTCCTTTGTACACATTTCTAGATCTCTTCACCCCAATCACACGATAAACACATGCAAGCGACGTAGTAAGCATCTGCATTAGTCCAGCTCTACAAAAGCGCCTGCCATGCAGAACAATGTTCATTCCTCCGTCTAAACCCAATCGCTTTAGCATACAAATGAACTCTCTACTCTAACACAACAACTTTTAAACAAGGAGCATGCGTGAAGGATCCTCAATGTACTTCTTGACGGTGTTCAAGAAGGTGACGGCCTCTCTGCCGTCAATGAGGCGGTGGTCGTAGGTCAAGCTGATGTACATCATCTGCCACAGATTAGTCTTGGACGATGGATTGAAGAGGAGCAGACTTACAGGTCGGATGACGGCCTCGCCCTTGATGGCGACGACTTCTTGACGGATGCCGTTCATGTTGAACACAGCGGCCTGCGGGTAGTTGATAACGGGAGTTCCGAACATGGAGCCGAAGATACCGGGGTTGCTGATGGAGAAGCTTCCGCCCTCCATGTCCTCCATAGTAAGCTTGCCATCACGAGCCTGTACCCATTAGCACTATTCTCACCAGCAGAGTCATCATAAACATACCTTCTTAGCAGCGGAAGCAACCTCCCTCTCCAATTCAACAATGCTCAGCTCATGTGTATTTCTCAAAACAGGCGTAACCAAGCCCTTAGGCGCCGAGACAGCAATGCTCACATCAACATAATCGCGATACGTGATGATCTCCTTCTCCGTGTCGATCATAGCATTGATCTGAGGAACCTTTTGCGCAGCGAGTGTAGTAGCTTTTGTGAAAGCGCCCATGTAACCCAGACGAACGCCGTGCTCTTCGGCGACTTCTTCCTTGTACTTGGCGCGCCAGGCGATGATGTTGGTCATGTCGACTTCTTGGATGGTTGTTAGGGATGCGCAGGTGTTTTGGGACTGCTTGAGGCGCGCGGCGATGGTCTTGCGCATGCGTGTCATTTTCTCCTACAAGGTTGTGAGTTTGGGACAAAGTTGCTATGGTTTGAGCGGACTTACGACTCGCTCGCCGCGGGAGGGACCGCTTGATGAGCCTTGGACGGGAGGGCTGGGCTTAGACTCCTTGGGCGCAGGCTTCGATTCAGCGGGTTTTGAAGGCTTGGGGGCCTCAGCAGGAGCAGCTTGCTTCTCCTCGGCCTTGGGTTGCTCGGCGGGCTTTGACTCTTCCTTCTTAGGCTCCTCCTTAGGTTTTGACTCCTCGCCCTCGCTCTTCTTAACAGACCCAGCATCCTCGCCCGTCACGATACGCGCAAGGTCCTGCCCGACAACAACGGTATCGCCCTCCTCAGCAAAGTACTCAGCAATAGCACCAGGCTCGCTAGCATTAACAAGAACATCAATCTTGTCCGTCTCAATACTAGCAATCTCCTCATCCTGCTCAACCGCCTCACCAATCTTCTTGGGCAAGCTAGCTAATGTTCCTTCGGTGATGGACTCTGCCATGGGCGGCACGGAGACGATATACGAGCCATTGAAGATGCTGGAGTTGCTGAAGAGTCGTCGTTGGGGATCGCGCTGGCAGAGGATGGCGCTGTGTGTGAGGCTGGCGCGGGAGATGGCGACGCGTGATAGACCGGAGAGGCCTGTCGCGGCCTTCATGCGCATGAATGAAGCCATTGTGAGGGTTCGGGCGGGATTGAAGGTGGAAGGGATGGGGAATGATGGGATCGTGGGGAAAGGAAAACAAGTTCTGAATTAAGCGGGCCGAGCTTTGAAGGTATCGCACGGACTTGCAGTACCTTTTGGAGATGTAAATACGGGCAAAGGGGATGGATCAATATTAACGGGATATTATAACTTAAATTTTTATAATAAAATGCTCAGTTGCTTTCTGACTTCGTGTTGCGTTGTTGAATCGCAAGTATTAAAGCCAAATTGAATGTTTTGCAATACGTCACTTAAGGTGAGCTTCAATTCAACATCAGCAACTTACAAGCACTCACCTTGAACTGCGACAGCTATGGTCGTCGAGAGCAAGAAAACTACTGATATTGAACTAAGGTGCCAAAATAAAATGGCTCAAAGGTTCCCTAAATTATCCCAAACTTACCTAAATATTTTTATCCACTAGGATAGAGGTCTTAGGTTTTTCTTGTTTCCTCTTGATGGCTCGGTGAGTGGCCCTCTCCGTAAACTTCCCTCCCGCGGGACAGGCGGAAACACCCGGACACTCACCGGACATTGAAACCCGACACCCAAGTTCGTGAAGAATAACATCACGAGCAGCTCTGCCAACCACTCAGAGGAGTGGTTTAAAATCAGTCAGCTTAGATCGCTGCATCGGCTTAACAACTGCAACGCCGAAAGCTCACGGCCAGAATGGGTTCGCGAATCACATAATTCCTCATTTAGGACGATGGGCTCCGTACTTTGCGGAGCAAGCTGAGCAATAGCAGCGGCAATGTTCGGCATAACCACTCCACGCCATGTTATGCCTCAGGCATGAATATCCAAACTCATGATATTTAACTTCCCAGCGCCCATGGCCTGGAGCCTGGATAATTCCGTGCAAGCGAGTGCAAATGGAATGCTATCAAGGTTGGGGCTGGCGGGCCGACACCGTTGTGCTGGTACGGAACCCAAATTCGACCGCGCATGAAGCGACACGCAGATGACACAGCATACGACACAATGGACGTTTTGCTTGACAATTAAGGTTCAGTTGGTATTTATCCAGTGGTATCTAAGGTAAAAGAGAACTCAGCCTCGCTGATATCATATCCAAAACGCCGAGGGTCGCCGCCCTGTTTTATGCACGATCATCACGCCGTTGTACAGCAACAGCCGTCTCTTCGTCAACACGGATCCCCGTCTCACTGCTCTCATAGTCCTTCGCAGACGTATATTTTCTAAAGGGGCTTGATATCGTGGTTTGTGTCCCGTGTGGCCATTCGCCTATGTCATATAGATCTGGTGGGTTGTTGGATAGTTCGTGTGTTGAGCTTCCGCCGTCATTTTCGCCCGATCGTGTCTTGGATACGCTGGTCAGGCGGATACCGTTACTGAATGGTGTGCTGAAGGGGGCGCTGATTTGGGTTGATTGGCCGCCGCTGTTGGAGGTGAGGAATGAGCCTGGGAGGATCTTGCGGGCGACTGGTCGAAGCATGGGAAGACAAGCTGTGAAAAGTCAGTACAGGTCAAAATGGTGGTATTCAACATGGACATACCAGCAATTACGGCAAAGTTGCACTCGGCAATTGACCAAGCGTAGTGCTGTCCCATTTGTAGCGTCATCTCTTTTGAATCTGACTTGAACTTGAATGACTCAATGAGTACAAAAATGGAGGCCAGGCAGGTCATGGCACCAAACGCAAACAACGCAATGACAGCAACCTTCTGACCCCTGGGTAAATGAAGTTTTCCAACTTCAATAGCGGGCAGAATAAGAATGGCGCAGTCGATCAAGACGTGCGTCAAAACCGTCGAGAAGAAGAACGTCGATTCGCGGATATGGCATTTTGCGTCCCTCGTTGCTTGGTCTCCATCCCACAAGGCTGTGAGTGGTAGGCATTGCAAACACACCATAAAGAGTCGCAGCAGAAACCATGCCACTGTGATGCATGACAGGACTTGGATGGGGATTCGGATATCGGAGAATTGGAAGAGACGCCAGTAAAAAGCGAGAATGGCGAATTTCGAGAAGGCAATGGCAAAGGTGTAAGTGAAGCTCGTCGTCCACATATGTATCCAGGCCAGTCGGTTTTTATCGTGAAACGTAAAGTCGTCTGTAAGGCCAACCTCCATTGGCTTTCCCAATCCATCCTTGATCCATATCATTCCATTCGTCAACAAGGCCAATGAGCCCAACTTGAACCATGTCAGAGCACATCATATCCATTTAAGAGTTGAACATACCCAGCCAACAACGGACAAAGCATCATCAATGCCATATCCAGCTTTCGTGATCTTCCTCGCAATAAGTCGAGCAATAAGAGCCAAGGTCGCAAGAGGAAGAGTTATGGCGGCCGAAGCAATGATATTGGGGGTATCATCCCTCATGATGCATCGTCGGTAGTATTCCCGAGGTAACAGAATGGAGTCCCCCGCAAAAAACAACAACGATTGAGAAGCGGGAACCAGATCAAGAAGAGAGAAATGGGGAAGTATTAAAGAGTCGATGGGGCAAAAAAAGGCAGACCACCAGCTTGGTTAAGCATTTTCCCCAGACACCGACTCATGCAAAAAACCGGACCATGGATCCAACGGTTAGTTAGGCTTGAAACCATTTTGTAAGGGGGGGCAAGAGACGAAAAAACCGCACTACCAACGCCCCTGGCGCCCCCCACGGGGAGAACTGATGCTCATGATGATATCGACGTTGGGTCTGGGGAGTTTGAGGAACTCGACCCATTTTTTAACTCCACTGAAACAGAACGACGAGCGTTGTGATTAGACCAAGTCAGGTGCTCAATAAGACGATCTCCATTTTGACTCTTGTTTTTGGAGAATCGATATGACGATCCCAGTGGCGAAAAACTCTTCACCACCGCGGCAATTGAATGCTCGACTGTGAGGCATTGTTCTACCCTGGTTAAATGGCGCCTCGTGCTGACTGTGAGCTGCCGCTTCTGGCGCTGTCATGGAACCAGAATGTCACGCATTGATCGCCTGTTGCCTCGTCTTCAGCTCGGCTTCCATGGGTTCCAAGAGGCTTCAAACAACCTACCTATTCGGGCGTAGTTCACCTCGACGCTTCAGTGAACCAATGATAAGGTGAACTGCGACAACAAGATGGTGTGGGATACATACATTCACGTGCATGCATTTCAATCAGCATCATGCATTTGATAATCATCCTGTAAAAAGAAGGGTCATGCATGTCTCGCGATAGGGGTCTCGGCCCTTGCTGTAGCTTATCTCGAATTATGGATCTGTAAGCTTGGAGATAAAGCCAAGGAAGCTATTCGGACCTTTAACATCCAAGGCTGCAAATCCGCTAGGGGTTTTTTAATATAAACTTGCATATTCCGAGGCTGCCGACCGGTTGGTTACTCGGTAGACAATGAGTTTGTAATCATCGAGAAAAGTTTGACTGAGAAAATTTAAGCTATGATGATAAAAATTGGACCGTTGCAGAACTTGTAAACTTAAATGTCTCGGGGAACCTTTTCGGGATGACGCGTGCCGTTGAACTTTGAAGGTGGGATCCCGAGTCTCTATGCTTACCAACGTTGCAAATTCAAGGATCAAACTGTCGAGAGGGCCATGTTCTGGAGACGGACGAGATGCTCCTTGGATCAGCTCAAGGTCTATGAGTTCCACTGAGCTTATCTAGTTCCACAGTCGAGACCCTGAGGAGGATCTGCTTCTTCTTCGTTCTCATTGGATATAGCCGTAAACCCGGTTCATCCCCGGTGGTGGCGCCTCAATGTTCAGCCCCATCCGGTAGACGCCCTGGACCCGGGAAATTTGTTAGTTAATGACCCAAGACATTATTCTCCGAGACGCGGCGTTCTGATAGCAGAGGGCAGAAGAGGAAGAGGAAGAAGCAAATACAGACATGCGCTTTTTTTTAACCTGCTTTCACCACTGTTAAAAATGACCATATAAATTTCTTTACTTTATTCTGACGCTTGCAATCAAAGTCCCAAACTCATGCAGGGGTTTTCATCATCTTGGTATTTGATCGCCCAAGCTCCTTTTCTTGAGCTGCGAGAGACATCATTTCAGAAGATAGCTAAGCTTGCGAATTTGTCTTCTGAAAACGCTCATACAATGGGCAATAATAATAAACCATGGCAAGTTCCAGGTCATTACATCCATGTTCTCACTGGGAGCATTTCAGACTGAGGCTGAACTCATCATTATACCAAGTCTCGAACGTTCTAAAATGACAAAAATGACCAAGTAAACGCCTACGCTATGCATGACAATCAAGAACATGACACCAATGTCAATAGCTCTCTATTCAGCATGTCCATTAATTCCACCCTTGATCCCCTCCAGGATTCCAGACCATTGTCCGCCATGTCGGATCTTCGTCACATCGGAGAACTGATCGCACGCAATCTTGCGCATGACAAGCGTATCCTTTGCCTTCTTATGCGTCTTTCCATTGCCATGAAGAAGATACTCCTCGAACCAGGCCTCCTCAGATTTGTCAAAGGGCAAAAAGGTAAGTTGGGTGGCGCGCTCGGATAGCTCGTCGTGTGGACTGTCCAATACAGAGGCGATCAATTGACGGAAGAGCAACTCGCGAGTATGGGGAGATCGGGTTCGGGAGTAGAAGAGCGCTTCCGAGATGTTGGTTTTCGCCATCGCACCGAAGAGAAGCTCGAGAGCAGCTGAGGTCTTCAATTTGGGCTGCACGGTGTAAAAGTATGACAGCGCAATGCTGTAATCGCCATCTTGAGCGGACTGGACGAGCACGGTCATAATATTGTCGGCAAAGTCGGGGATCAGAGAGGGATGCGAAATGTACTCGAGCGCTCGCTGTAAAGCTTTGTTAGTCTCTGTTTTGACAATCACCAACGTAAAACATACCGAGTATTCCTGACGATCCAGATACCACAAGCCCTTCATGAAGATCTGATATTTCTTGGGCATACCAGACGCATCCACAAATGCATCAGAAGCGCTCTCGCGGCCTGCTGTTAGGTCGAAATCGAGGAGGATGTAGTAGAAGATCGAGAACTTGTGCTGCATTGACATGGTGGATTCACAGATTTGCTGATGCAATTGCTTCAACGCATTATCGGTCTTGGGAGGGTAGATCTTGGCTGCAATCGCGAGTTAGCACGTCGAAATCAATTCGTGAGACAAACATACCCTTTGTTATGCCCACAGCCTTTAGGACTCGATCAATGAACAGAGCGCCATCAAATTCCTTGCGCGAGTGTTCGATGTCTCGCTGGGTCTCGCGATCATACGGGTTCGCAAGACCCTCCGCGAAGACCTCGTGCAGGTTGGTGTGGTCAAACATTTCGGCGACGGGATACTGGACTGTTGTCGTGACACAAATCAATGTTTTGATAGCTCGTCAAGAGCTTCAAAGCTATCGCGAAACGGGCAATCAAGGCTCCGTCGCGAGATCACGTGATGAAAGCCGCCCCGCGGCCTGTGCTGGTACGTATTGTTTACACGACCGATTTGGACATTTCTAAACAAACCAACGCGGGGCGCAACCAATCTAATTTGTACAGCTTCCCTCGACACAACAACCCAGTCGACATTGGTTACACCAACCCAAGCCGTCGCTTATTTGTACTATTCATTGTTTGCATACACTCCTTCGCATTTTTCTCTTGTCTGTGACGAGAGTTATTCCTTCACAATGTCTTCCCCTGTTCGACCAAGGCGCGCAACAAGGCGCACCGCCATTATCGATTCTGACGACGAAGACGATGTTTCCAACCGCTCTAGAGTCCAGGATGAGGAGGAGGACTTTGAACCTGAGAAGCCGGCGCCCCGAAGACAGACTCGATCACGCAAATCGACGACTCCTGCGCCTGCGCCTGCTGCTGCACCGAAGGCGAGAGGGCGTCCCAGAAAAGCGCCGACTCCAGCTGCTTCGGCGGAGTCCAGCGAACTTCTGGATGCTGATACGACACTAAAGGCAGAGGCGAGTTCTCCTGCAAAGGTTACGTCGCCTCGTAAGCGCAAGAGCACAGCGAGATCATCGATCTCTTCGGTTCCCGACCTGGCCCCTCCTACACCGAAGCCAGATTCACCGACGGCTTCTCAGGAAGCTTCTGCACTGGCCGATATCACTGATTCTAGTGTGAATACTTCTGTTGTCGACAATACACAGGCAACTATCAAGCCGATCAAACCCATGGATACCATTATGGAGAAGCCAATGGATATTGTGCTCAAGTCACGGACATTAGCTGTCCCTGTTGTTGAAGACACAACGCCCAAGTCTCGAATTGTTTTGACGCATCTTATACTCAACAACTTCAAGAGTTACGCAGGCCGGCAAGAAGTCGGTCCTTTCCATGCTTCATTCTCATCCGTTGTCGGACCCAACGGTTCCGGAAAGTCAAATGTTATTGACTCCCTACTGTTCGTCTTCGGTTTCCGAGCTAGCAAGATGCGACAGGGCAAGATCTCTGCTCTCATTCACAACTCGGCAAAGTTTCCGAACTTGGATCATTGCGAGGTCGCCGTCTACTTCCAGGAGGTCATGGATCAGGTAAGGAAACCAATGTTCTTTTGCGATCCTGGACTAACTTTCCCAGCCCGGTGGCGGCCATGAGGTTATCCCTAACTCCGAGCTCATCATTTCCCGAAAAGCTTTCAAGAACAACTCCAGCAAATATTACATCAATGGCAAAGAATCCAACTTCACAACGGTCACCACTCTCCTTCGCGACCGCGGTGTCGATCTTGACCACAAGCGATTCCTGATTCTTCAAGGCGAGGTCGAGTCGATTGCTCAGATGAAGGCGAAGGCTGGCAACGAACACGAAGACGGTCTCCTCGAATATCTTGAGGATATTATCGGCACGTCCAAGTACAAGGCCCCCATCGAAGAATCCGCCACCGAGGTAGAAACCCTCAATGATGTCTGCATGGAAAAGAGCGGTCGCGTTCAGCATGTCGAGAAGGAAAAGAACAGCCTTGAAGACAAGAAGGACAAGGCGATTGCCTACATTCGCGACGAGAACGAGCTGGCCATGAAGCAATCCGCTCTTTACCAATTGTTTATTCACAAGTGCAATGAGAATATTGCTGTTACAGAGGAGGCTATCAGTCAAATGCAGGCTCAATTGGACGCCGAGCTGGAGAAGCACCATGGAGGTGAACAGATCATCAAGAGCCTCGAGAAGGACTACGCCAAGGGTGCTAAGGAGTTTGAAGCACAAGAGAAGTCAACACAAGCTTTGGTGAAGGAGATGGCCAAGTTTGAGCAGGAGCGTGTCAAGTTCGATGAGAAGCGAAAATTCTTGGACGACAAGCGTAAGAAGCTTGAGAAGACTATCGCCAACGCCGAAACGAACTCAGCCGAAGCCGACGAGACCATTGAGCAGTGTGGAGAGGAGATCGAGAACAGGACCCAGGAGATCGCAGAGCTGGAGGAACAGATCCAGACTGCAGAGGCTGAGCTTACTCGAATTAGAGAGAGTCTCAAGGGCAAGACACAAGCTTTCTCTGATCAGATTGCCGCCAAGCAGAAATCTCTTGAACCTTGGAATGAGAAGATCAACCAGAAGCAGTCCGCCGTCGCTGTCGCTGAGAGTGAGCTCAACATCCTTCAAGAGAAGGCCAACGCCGGCGCAGTCGCCCTTCAAGAACTTGAGACCAAGATCGCTTCAATTGAGGAGGGCAAGACTGCCAAGCGCGCCGAGCTCAAGTCCTGCCAGACCGAGAGGACTACGCTTCTGGAGGAGGCAGAGAAAATGAAGTCAGAGCTCAAGGTCCTTTCTGAGCAGGAGCCCAAGATTCGCTCCAAGATCTCGAATGCGCGCCAAAAGGCCGACGAGGCTCGCTCAAGCTTGTCTAACACACAGGCGCGGGGTAACGTGCTTGCTGCCTTGATGCGCATGAAGGAGTCTGGTCGAATCGATGGCTTCCATGGACGTCTCGGTAACCTTGGTACGATTGATCAGAAGTACGATGTTGCAATCTCAACAGCTTGTGGTGCCCTCGATAACTTTGTCACTGAGACTGTCGAGGCTGGTCAGCAGTGTATCGAGTATCTGCGAAAGAACAACGTTGGACGCGGTAACTTTATCTGTTTGGATAAGCTGAGAGTTCGAGACATGTCGCCCATCCAGACACCCGAGAACGCTCCCCGATTGTTCGACCTCGTCACTGCCAAGGAAGACAAGTTCCGAGCTGCTTTCTACCATGCCATGCAAGATACTCTTGTCGCTGCTGACCTTGCCCAGGCGAACAGAATCGCATATGGTGCCAAGCGATGGCGGGTTGTCACTCTCGATGGTGAGCTCATTGACAAGTCCGGTACCATGTCTGGTGGTGGCTCAACTGTCAAGAGAGGTCTCATGTCTTCTAAGCTCGTCTCAGACGTCAGCAAGGAGCAGGTCGCCAAGTTTGAGAGTGATCGCGATGGCTGGGAGCAACAGTTCAAAGATTTCCAAGATTATCAACGCGAGTGCGAGACACGACTCAGGGAGTTGGGCGAGCTGATTCCTCAGCTGGAAACCAAGATGCAGAAGATTGCTCTTGAGATTCAGAGCGCCGAGCGGAACATCGCCGACATGCAACGACGCATGAAGGAAGTCAGCAAGGAGCACCAGCCCTCGGCCTCTGACAACAGTCGCATTGCTGCTCTGCAGAAGGAGATCGCAAAGCTCAACAAGGAGATTGAAAGACTTCACGAAGAGACATCCAGCGTGGAGGATGAGATCAAGGCTCTACAAGACAAGATCATGGAAGTTGGTGGTGAGAAGCTTCGTGCGCAAAGGGCCAAGGTCGACTCTATCAAAGAGGAGATTTCCTCCAACAACGAAGAGATCTCCAATGCTGAGGTCCGTAAGGTCAAGGCGGAGAAGCAGAAGATCAAGCTGGCGAAGGATCATGCGAAGTCGTCCAAGGAGCTTGAGGCTGCTACTCGGGATCTTGAGAAGCTTGAGAACGACATCAACAACCAGGGCGAGAGGGCTGAAGAGCTTCAGGCACAAGTTGAGGAGGCTGAAGAAGGATTGGCCACTAAGAAGAAGGAGCTTAAGGCGCTCAAGAGCGAGCTTGACGAGAAGACGGCTGAGCTCAACGAGACCAGAGCGGTGGAGATTGAGATGCGCAACAAGCTTGAGGAGAACCAGAAGGCTCTTCTTGAAAACCAAGCACGGCTTCGCCACTGGGACGACAAGCTGTCGAAGATTGTTCTGCAGAATATCGATGACCTTACAGGAGGTTCATCGGGCAGCCGGTCCAAGAAGCCCAAACCACAACCCAAGCCCCAGACGGATGAAGATGATGACATCGACATGGACGATGCTCCTCAGGATGATGTGGATATGACCGACGCTCCCCAAGAAGAGGAAGAACAAGAGGATCAAGAAGAGGATGAGGATGAGGAGGAATCTGTCAATGGGCAGCCAAACGAACTTCCGAGATACACACCCGACGAGCTCGCCGATATGAATGAGAGGACACTCAAGGGCGAGATTGCAGCTCTTGAGGAGAAGACTCAAAATGTTAACGTCGATCTCGGTGTCCTCGCTGAATACCGAAGACGAGTGGAAGAGCACGCTGCTCGTGCCTCGGATCTCCAAACTGCCATTGAACAGCGAGATTCTGCCAAGAAGCGATGCGATGACCTACGCCGTCTACGCTTGGAAGGTTTCATGGAAGGTTTTAGCGCCATTTCTCTCCGCCTCAAGGAAATGTATCAGATGATCACCATGGGCGGAAACGCAGAGCTCGAGCTCGTCGACAGCCTAGATCCCTTCAGCGAAGGTATTCTCTTCAGCGTCATGCCCCCCAAGAAAAGCTGGAAGAACATCAGCAACCTTTCCGGTGGTGAAAAGACGCTTAGCAGTCTAGCTCTCGTCTTCGCTCTGCACCACTACAAACCTACCCCTCTGTATGTCATGGACGAGATCGATGCTGCGCTGGATTTCAGAAACGTGAGTACTACCCTAACCCAAGACACTCGGCTACAATTCGACCACACTCGCGTGGGCATTCCACATGCGAATCCGTCTTCAACTCTGATTGAACCACCATGCTAACACTCAGCCCAGGTCTCGATCGTCGCAAACTACATCAAGGAGCGTACCAAGAACGCCCAGTTCATCGTCATCTCGCTGCGCAACAACATGTTTGAGCTTGCGGCGCGGTTGGTGGGCGTGTACAAGGTCAATCATATGACCAAGAGTGTCACTATTGAGAACAAGGACTACATCGCGAGACCGCCGGGACACTCGTCGCAGCAGCGCACGCAGGTTGGGGGTAATACGACGATACTGCCCTTTCGGTAAGGGGTGAGAAGGCTTGTATATGACGATGATGATGACTATGGATATGGCTTTGGCGGTTATTTTAATGATATGGAGGCTAGATTTATGATATATCCAATTTTTGTTGTTTACTGATATCCCTCATCTTTGACCTCTCCTCGACTCACCGATACAAAACCTCATCCAATCCCGCTGCGTCCAGCTAACATTCACATGCCACGTCACTCTCACTCATCTTCCCTTTGCCATCTCCCAATACACCGTGAGAAAAACTCAAACTGAACCCCGTCCTCCCCTCGTATCACACTCGCGTCCCACGATCCAGGAACCAACTCCCGTGTCACCGAGCGCGTCTAGACCTGAAGACCTGGGACATTAAGGATCCCCAAGCGAATCCCTGCAGACACCCGCCCCTTCGATCTCGCAGCCGTCGATGCCGTACCACGCACCAAGTGCCGGTCTTTCTCGGCTCTGTATGCGTGTCTTGCACGTCACAATGCTGTGTCTCGGCAGATTATACGTGGGCTGCCTCGACATTGAGATATGGCTGCTGTACGTCCTATAAGTAACGCCTACAATCAAGCCAAGCTTTAGCTATTCTCGTTCATCGCTATACACTCGTTTACGCATTATGTTGATGCTACTCCCCTTCGTCGTTCACTTGGTCACTGCTTTCCCTGCAAACTGGAACGAATCGACTGCTTGTCCACACGATGATCTTTACTTATCGCTCATTCAAGATGATGGCGAGTTTTGCTCTAGTGTTCTTGAGGGGAACCATTGCGGTGCGGGATATAGTACGCCTGTGGAATATGCGAGGTACAATCAGACGAGGATAGCTTCATATGTGAGTGTTTCGTGATGATTTTGGATGATTGCTTATGAGCTGCAGTGTGAGTGTATTGTGACTAGTGCGTATTCTAGCACTACGGAGTCTAGGACGAGGGGGTATTCGGATTCGACGGAGGCATCGGTTGGACAGCCTGGGTCGGGGACGTATGCTGAGACGACTGAAGGAGTGTATTCGACCACTGAAGGGTCGTGGAATCAGACTGCGGCGTCTGGAGGAGAAACGACGGCAAGAGAGACGACTAGAGACGCTTCGAGGACATCATACGCCAACAGCAGCAATCCAACTACAGGAACAGCCAGCGAAAGCTTCACAAGATCAGATTCAGCAGCTTCATGGAACACCACCACAGAGTCACCAGCAGATACCCAAGGTCCCTTCTCAGCATCCTTTTCAAGCCATACTTCATCTCATTCTCGGTCTGGAAACGGCACCCAAAGTCTCTCGGGTGTAACATCACAAGCATCGACCCATTCATCTGGGATGACAAGATCTGGCGCTACAAGCGATTCGCTACCGTGGTCGATTCCCGGTAACTCGACGTCGAGTCCTGTGGAGAGTGGGACACGTCTGACGGGGACTTTGACGAGGTGGAACTCGAGTATTACTGCCCCGAGTGGCGGTATTTCTGGGACAGGGCCTATCCCTACTGTGTCGGTTCCAAGTATGTCTTTAACCACTGGTTCTGTGACAACTGGTGGGAGTGTAGGTCCAGCTTGGAACACGACTTCGGCGTCAAGGGGAAATGGCTCCTTTCCAACTGTCAGTCTCTCAAGCGGAAGTTTTGTACCGTTTCCTACGGGATCGGACATCATTAGTTCTGGGAGTTCGTCGATTGGTAGCGTGGCTCCAAGTTGGAACACCACGTCTGCTTCGAGAGGCAATGGCTCGATTCCTACAGTCAGTACCTCCAGCGGAGCTTTCGTACCCTTTCCAACAGCCTCGTCTAGTGGCACAACAAGGCCAAGCTGGAATGGAACTACCTCCGTCTCGATGAGCAATGGGTCAGTACCCACGATTAGTATCTCCAGTGGGACGTTCGTACCGTTCCCAACGGCCTCGGTGCCCACAAGCTCTGATGGTTCATCAGGTGGGAGTGTAGGCTGGAATGGTACCACGTCGAGAAGGAACAGCTCGATACCGACAGTCAGTATCTCGAGTGGCACATTCGTTCCGCTTCCAACATTGTCGCTATCAAGCCAAGCAAGCTCGGGGAGTAGCTTTGGTCCCAGCTGGAATAGTACGTCTCTTCCTTCTGGGGGAAACACGTCGGCACCGGTGACTAGTGCTTCCAGCGGAACCTTGGTGCCTTTTCCAACGACTTCAGGGGTGTTCACTTCAGGGAGCAGTGTTGGTCCGAGCTGGAACAGTACATCTCTTTCGGGTGGTAACAACTCGTTACCGACTATCAGGGCTTCGACTTCAGCGCAACCCTCTTCAGCAGATATCACTTCGGGTAGTAGCTTGGGCCCAAGTTGGAACAGCACTTCCCTCCCATCAGGTGGTAACGTATCAGTACCAACTGCAAGCACATCAAGTGGGTCATTTGTGCCATTCCCATCGGTAACATTACCGAGTCTCTCATCCACAGCAGAGGTTACAACAGGGAGCAGTTTGTCTCCAAGTTGGAACACCACTTCTCTGCCTCCAGGTGTTAATACCTCGATACCGACTGCCAGCACCTCCAGCAGATCATTTGTCCCGTTCCCGACAGCATCACTTCCAGGTTCATCATCCTCGAAGGAAGCAGCATCCAGGAGTAGTGTCTCTCCGAGCTGGAACGCCACGTCTCTACCTCCTGGTGATAATAACTCAGTACCAACCGTCAGTACATCCAGCGAGTCCTTCATACCGTTCCCGACCGTATCACTACCAAGCCAATTCTCCTCAGCCGAAGCAGCATCAGGCAGCAGTATCTCGCCAAGCTGGAATAACACTGCTTTACCATCTGACAGCAACGTGACTGTACCAACCATCAGTATATCCCCGTCGCAAACCCCTGTCCCATTTTCAACTCAGCCTTTCCCAAGCGATACTCTCACAACAAGCCCAGAGACAAGTGGAAATCAGTTCCCAAATCGGAACAGTACTACTGTACCAGGGGTTAACTTCACTATACCGTCAATCAGTATAAGTCGGGGTGGGACGTTGCCGTTCCCGACGCTGCCGCTACCGAGTGAGTCAATCACGACTGAGTCTTTGATCGAAACAACCTCAGTGCCAAGTAGCAGTGCAGCTCCGAGCTGGAATGGTACAACTTCTGCGCCTGGAGGTAATTTCTCTGTACCGACGATCAGTGCATCGCACATTGAGACGTCATCTCTGGTTCCGTTCCCAAGTGCATCTTTGCCGACCGTTTCTCAAGTGACATCAGGGTCGGCCCGAAGTGAGACTTTGGTGTCTGGTTGGAACACAACAACTTGGGGATCTGAAGGCTCTGGTTCTGTTGCGACTGTCAGCTCCTCTGAGACTGGCTCAATTGTAACTCTTCCTACAGAGTCAGAAGCTCTTACCAGTTCTCAGAGTGGTGATGTTGTTTGGAACATCACATCATCCATCTCAGGCATCGTATCCCTCCCAACCATCAGTGTACCAGCCTCTGAAATCCCAACTCTGCCCTTTCCGACAGCCTCAACCGAGGTTCCCAGCACTATTGCCAGCGAAAGTGTTGTCCAGAGCGGTGACACGAAGGGCTCTGGGCCTGGGAGTACTGGAACCGTTACATCCTTCTCGAGTCCTGTGGCTGCAACTTCAACGTCCGGCGCCTCCAACGGTCCCGCGTCACCAAGTAGTAACGCAACAACAACTGGCGTCCCCGAGTTCCCTGCCACCAACTTCACCCACGTTACACGCACCGCAGCCATCTCGCAAGAAACATGCTACACACTCCCCAACCCAGACGGTGATTCGACCCGTCGAGCGTTGTTGTACAACGCCAGACTTCGAGAAGACAACGTCTCAATCCCCATTCCGTACATCGAGTCTGTTGAGTTTGAGAAAGATGGCGTTAATCCGCTGTATCTCACTGTTCGCGATGAACAAGGTGGGATCTACTATGTCGACATTTCTCATCGGGGCAGGCTTTCCGTCGTTGATCCTAATGGGTACTTGGTCACGCTTGATGATGAGGGGATTCACTTCTCGGGGAGCAACTGCACGTACGACATATCGATCTCGATTGACGATATGTACGAGCAGATTGCCGACTTGGCGGGTGTACAATGTGCTGCACTCAAACGCAAGCGCGCCGAGGACTTGGACTTCAGTCAGGTTCTGTACCTGCATGACCAATGCGGGAATCCCGTTGACAGGTCGGTCAGGCAGTATCCTCAGCTTCTTGTAGGCGATACAGTCTGTGCAGACGTCGCTGTTGATGATGAAACTGGTCGCTGGGACTTTGAGTGTACATTTCCGGGATCTGAGTCTGGCTCTTTGAGATGTCAGTTGGCTATCAAAAACAAGGTCGTCGACTTCATCAGCACAGATCCGTTTGGTGGTGCATGTCCAGACTTGTCCACTGTCGTCACCACGCTTGAAGAATCAGGGCAAGATATCGTTGACCCTGAGCAGCTTCGCAAGGACCTTGCCAATCAGGGTCTGTACAGCGATCGAGCCAAGCAAGAGGCTGATGCCGCTGTGGTTGCGTACACCCAGCTCTGGCAGGCTCTTGGAGCAATCTTCACCAAGAACACAAAGACTTCACAGGGTGCGTTGGAAGATTACATCGACGTATACAACACCCACCGAAGTTTCGAAAACGATATCTGCCAATCCCTCCACGAAGGCGAAATCCCCCTCAACCTAACCCTCATCGCCGGCGCAACAAGCATACCCGCCATAACAACCCTCAACTGGGCCCCCGAGACAACAAAACCCTACAACATCACAGTCCAAGACTCATCACGCATCGCCTGCTGTCCCAACAGCGCTGTTGCAGAAGGCGAAGGCGCTACATGTTCGTATCCCCGCGACGCCATCATCCCCGGCACAGGGTGCGTCTGCGGTAAGAGTGCGGCAGGTGTAGGGATTGCGTTTGAGTGGACGGAGTGTACGAATTACAAGGGGAGCTGTGAAGCTGATGGGGATTGCGGAGATGGGTATTTGTGCCTAACGGGAAGTTGTTGTGGTGGGGGTGTTTGTGTTGATGCGTTTGCTTGTTCGGAGAATGGGACGGATTTGGCGCAGCAGTTTGATGGAGGGTTTTAGGGTAGATTGGGTATATATTATTGACAGAGCAATCAAGCACGCAATGAGGAGTAATTCGTTGGATAATTTTATCTAGAAATCGTCGACTTGTTCGAGGAATTCATTAATGTGTCGATTAAATTTCAACATCTAACTGACGGTGCGAAGTGAATCGGTTATCGCAAAAATGACCCTTGGAAGTTAATCATATTCTCATGTTGGTTCATAAAATTAACCACAATGAACAACCAGCATTTCAATCACAGCATATTGCCATCAAAATTCAAGCACAAGAAGAGCAGAATACTTTAGACCTGATCCCAGATGCCCTCAAAGCAATAAATGACATCAGACTACATAGTGAGATCACTTCAACGCACATCTACAACAGGTCATTGGAAGCGACGTGACACTCGGTCACATACATTCAAAATTAAAGCCAAAACAGTAACATCAATCACACACAGCAAAAGGAACAAGCAGATGTTTGTCAATGACGTGTGGACATCAAACGTCGTCCGATTGAATTTTGGAATCTCTTAGACTCATAATCCCAAAGGTATTCATCCCATCCGTTATTTTTTGAATGATGCTATCATAACCGGACTCCATCCCAAGACAAGCCATATCAACCCATTTAAGCCTTAGGGGCAGTAGGGACGATCTTCTTGCCGTCCTTGTTGTAGCGGACGCGAGGGGGAGGGGCACGGTTGCGTCGGCCAACGACGGATCGGACACTATAATATCCTGGTCAGCTTCAAGGGTCTGGGGCAGAGACGTACTGGGAGTGTGGGCATCAACTGCGCAGCAGGCTGGGAGTGTGTATGGTTTCAAAAGTACTCCAAGGCTCATCTGAAGCACATACGCAACCAGGGCGCAGTTGTCACACTCCCGGGGAGGACAACGTACCGGACAATCTTGCCGTGAATGGCGCAAGAGACGCAGTACTGCAGCTTCAGGTACATCTTGGGCACGGTGTACTCCGCGAAGACGGAGGCATCCGAGATGTCACCTGTGAATTGAATGTAAGCGAACATGATCGAGCGAAGCGAGGAGTCAAGAAGACGTACGAATAGCAGCAGACTCAACCATGTTGCGGATGGTGAATCTCTTGATCGCCTTGTCCTTGGGGGTGCATCGCGAGCAGTTGCTGCATCGGATGGGCTTGACGTGGCCGCGGCCCTTCTTGTTTCGGCCGCTGCAAAAAGCTTGTTAGCATTTTGTTCAAAGTGTGAAGGTTGAGCCGTTCAATCGTTGTCGAGCATCATCGCGACAGTGGGTGTTGTTTCGTCTCCGTCGGCGATGATGGTGTGCGATGCGATTGCAGGCGGAGGGAGGGGAAGGTCGTACTTGTTCTTTCTCTTCTTGACCATTTTGACGGTTGCTGCTGATGTAAATATTCAGGTCCACGCAAGTGAAGAGAAAAGGAAAAAGAAGAAGAAGAGGCGCTCTTGAAATGTGCGTTTAGTCGATTGACGTTGAGGGCCAGTCCACTTTTTTCCGGGTCGGTTTGGTGGGCAGTAGGGCAAATCTCAAAGGATGGCCTGCGGAGACGGCTGAGGTCAGCGGATCCACCGCACCAAAAAGTGAAAACCCTGAATCATGTGACCAGACTCCACCGGATGGACTGGTTGTAATTTCTGAACGGGCGCTGCCCTCCACCAAAAGTCGATCTTCTTCAACCCCAATTCGCACCATCTGAGGATTGCTTAGGAAGGCAATAGTTCTTATTGTCGAGGTACGTCTGAAAGATGCTGCAAATACCCGTCTCTATGAGGGCTTCATTGCCTTTCACTTGAGGATTGCTCTTTTGTTCTTTTCGAATTCGCAATTCTCTGCGCGCACACTCGACGCTTTTTATCGACTTTGAGCCTTCTTTTTCGTTCATCTTCGAAGAAAGACTAGAGTCGTCGCACAAAAACGAGACAACTCTCCGCCCGACGCAGCCGGGAACATGCTTCACACTTCGGAACCTCGATTCTAACCGTCTCAGTTAGGCAAGATGCAGATTTTCGTCAAGACCCTCACGGGGAAGACGATCACCCTTGAGGTGGAGTCTTCCGACACCATCGACAACGTCAAGTCCAAGATCCAGGACAAGGAGGGTATCCCCCCTGACCAGCAGCGCCTCATCTTTGCTGGCAAGCAGCTCGAGGATGGCCGCACCCTGAGCGACTACAACATCCAGAAGGAGTCCACCCTCCACCTGGTCCTCCGCCTCCGTGGTGGTATGGCCAAGAAGCGCAAGAAGAAGGTCTACACCACCCCCAAGAAGATCAAGCACAAGCGCAAGAAGACCAAGCTGGCTGTCCTCAAGTACTACAAGGTCGACTCTGACGGTAAGATCGAGCGACTTCGACGCGAGTGCCCCAGCGACACCGTAAGTTTCCCTGCAATCCATGATTTGTATGGACTGAAAACTGACTGACTCTTCAGTGCGGCGCTGGTGTCTTCATGGCTGCCATGCAGGACCGCCAGTACTGTGGTCGCTGCCACCTCACCTACGTCTTCGACAAGCAATAAATGCATGACCAAGGGACTTGAATTGGGAATTGATGACGGATCGGATTGGGTGCCAAAAATGGGCGTTGACGGGCTTTTGTAGCATAAAGCACATCCGGTTTCTGAGATAATGCATGCTTGATTGAGACGACAAACTTGTTAAATCACACAACCTGTTCTCCCCAGTGATTTTGCTTGTTTCTGACCATGTTTGCCTGTTTGTCATGGTGATTTGCCACTTAAACCTGCACCAGAATTCACCGTCTGGGATGCCCTCATTGACCTGCTCTACAACACGCCAAATTCATTGCAAAATTACCAAGACCCTTGTAATCGCTCATTCATATCAGTCCTTATCAGTTGAATTTCGCAGCCTCGCATGAATTTCTTGGTGTCCACTGGTGAAATTTTCATCTCGCCAGAGCCTCGTTTGCCCTGGTGGGGCATGTCTTCAACACTAAGCGATCCGACAAGGATGAGTCGAGACCACAGCAGAAGGTCTCGGATAGCATACAGTCGTTACAATGAATGTCACTCATTTGGTTGCTCTATTCGGTCTGTCTTTTTGTGCACGACTGACTATGATGTCTTCATCAACACCATGATGGCATACACACACAACTGTCCATGCACTTCATTCACACTCCCAATCACGACAAATGTAGTCTTCAGTGAATTTGCATGTTTTTGTAAACAAAGGGTATGAGTTTTCCCTCGTAGTGAAAAACAGTCTTTTACAATCAAGCCAAATGCCCTCAAACGCCCAAAAGCCATAAGCCAGAGATCAAGATCCTACAAAAACTCCTCAAACAGTTGCGCAAGGGCCCTGGAAGCAAAAGTCTCCCGCACCATCCATCGCTTTTCGCCATCCGAAGAGAGGGCGGCGCTTCTGTTGGAGCGAGCCGTGTGAGACTCCGCGCGAGGAGGTTTTGCTGGGGCGGGAGACGTTGAACCAGAGTCCGACTTACCCTTGCGCAACGTCTATCATGACTGAAGATGCATCTCCCATTATCCGTGTTCCTGGAACGCTCTGCCGGGGGCGACAGCATGAACCAGACGCTCTCAAACAATAGGAAGAGCTCTACTCGTCATCCGCAGCCTTGGACTTTCTCTTCTTCTTCTTTTTCTTCTCGCCGTCTTCCTTCACAGGCTCGGCATCCTCCTCATCCCTCTTTCGCTTCTCCTTCTTGTCCTTCTTCTCTTTCTTTTCCTTCTTCTCCTTCTTGTCTTTCTTGGACTTCTTGGTCTCAGGCTCAGGAGCGTCAGCCATCTCCTCGTCGGAGCCAGCATTGTCACCGTCGTCAAGGAGGTCCATAACACCCTTCTGTAAAATAGTTAGCATCGATCAGCCATTGCGATTCGACTACACATACCATGACATCGGTGTTCTTGGCGGGCTTCTTGCCAGTGGCGTAGAACTCTAATCGGTCCTCGACTTGCTGCTTGAGAGCCTCACCGAAGCGGGTTGAGGGCTCCTCGGAGAAGTTGTCGATACGACTGGCCATACTGCACTTGTTGGCGAGGTATCGAGAGATGCGACCCTTGTTCTTGGGACCAGCCTTGCCAATGAAGCTGCTGTGGTAGATGAGACCGTACTTGGGGGTGTTGCTCTTGGTCTTGAGAGCACGGAAAAGAGCCTTCTCGGCACCGAGAATCTGGAGAGTAGAGGCAGGGTACTTGGAGAGGTTGGTCAGAGAACCAGCGTGAGAGATGAGGCGGGCGGCGACGGGAGTGCCAATGAGAGTCTGCAGGTTGGGGGCGATGTCGGACATCTTCTTCTCGAGGTAGGCGGAGGTGGACTTGCGGTTGTCGGCCTGCTTGACAACAGCCTCAGCGAAGCCGTGGACAATCTCGAGGTCAGCAGCAGAGATGTCGAGACCCATGGAGACCTTGGCGGCGTCAATGATGGCCTGAGCCTTCTCGCCATCCTCACCAACGAGGGCGGCAATGTCGTGGAGCTTCTCATCGTTCAAGCTCTTCTTGTCGCCAATGGCCAGAACAAGCTTGCAGTAGGTGTAGTTGTCGGAGACAATCTTGACCAGCTCAGGGAAGTGCCATCCGTACCACTCGCGAACGCGCATGAAGAACTGGTTGACGCCCTTGTCCTGGAAGTCGATGGTCGCGCTAGCCTGGATGATGTGGTTGTCGTTGCGGGTGACGCTGAACTTGACCTTGGCACGGGAGTAGGCGTGGCCCATACCCAGACCGGCCTTCTCAACATCGCCGTACTTGAGTCCGCCGAGAAGCTTGTCGGCGTGGAGTCGGATACCGCGAATAACGTCGCCGACAATGTCAGAGGTATCGGCAGTCTCGCACTCGAGGCCGGGGAAGAGGCCCTTGATCGCACCAGCAAGGTTCTTCTCGGAAACACCGAGGACAACCTTGGTCTTCTTGCCGCTTGTCTGGGGGAGGTTGAGTTCGAGGACAGACTTGAGGTAGTCCGAGACGATACCCTCAGTGACGAGGTTAATGTTCTCAAGAGCCTCGACGTGGCCCCTTTTTTGAAGTGTCAGTTATCGCGCATCCATCGGCATCGCACGTCCGAGATTGAAATACCTGAAAGGGCTGAAGTTGGCCAGCTTGACCATCTTGCCGAACTTGGCGAGGTCGTTGACGGCGGCCTGAGTCTCCTTCAATTTCAGGCCCACCGCATCCTGCTGATGCACCACCTTGAAGAGGGCATAGCCCACGGGGGATTCGTATAGAGCGTAGTCGATGTGCGACATCTTGTCGTTCCCTGCCGGTGCCGCAATTGGGAATGATTCCGCGTCGAATGGGTTTGGTGATGGCTCGAGGCTTAAGATTTTCACACTTTTTTTCCAGGTGGAAATTTTCTGGCAGCTTGCGCACGGACCAGTTGAGGCTGGTGTGGCTAGTGATTGGTCACGTGGATGATCTCTCCAGCATCGATTGATGAGACATTATGAGATGAGGCATGCATTTGTAAATTTAATACTGTGTCTTGATTGATTCTTCTTCAGGCCGTAATTCATTCATACTGTTCGTTTACTTGTGTTATGTTGTTTCATGTAAGTGAGTGTTCAGTCAACACCAACGCTCATCTTACTCCTTGACCCACCAAGTCCACTTCGCCTCAATTGTTTGGGAATCCATTTCGCAAGTTATCATACTTGGTCGCAGGATACTCAATGCAATTATCCTGCCTCATGAGCGCACCCTGTCCGCCAAACCCATTCACAACAGTCGTGATCAAGCTCTGATCGCCAGTCTTGTCCGCACTGCTCTCCCACCACATTGCACCACCGAGCTTCCACTTCTTGACATACTCGGCCTTGTCCCAGGCAACTCGCGGCGTGTCGTATGTGACCATGGTTCGTGTCTGGGGATTGTAGCAGTAGCTTGCGCAGCACGCTCTGTCCCCATACTCTGTAGCGCCTTCGAGGGGAAGTTTCTTGTAGTCGTGGACACCGGCCTCCCAGGTCCCTTCACCGGTCCCTTGGTAGGGTCGGCCTGGACCGTCGGTGTTCTGGAAAGCTCGACCGTAGAGGGGCATGCCAAGAACGATTTTCCCGGGGGATACGCCGCTGCGAACGTAGAAGTCTATGGCGGCGGATGTAGAGAAGGGTGTTGATTGGGGGTTGTCGGGAGATGGGTACAGATTCGCCTGGTGGCCAGCGACAGAGTCCCAAGACCCAGCATAATCGTAGGCCATGAGGTTCCAGAAATCAAGATATCGATCCATGCCACGGATGTCAAGTTTCTGGAAGTTTGTCGCGCCAGCGGGACAAGCAACGGTCAGTTCGAAGTGATAAGGCTGGCTCAAAGTCTGGGCATAAGCGTCCATCTCACGTCGAACAGCACCTAGCAGCTCAACATAATCCCTAGCCTCATCTGAATTCTGAGGATACTCCCAATCAATGTCGATACCGTCAAACCCGAGGTTCTTGATAAGGTCAACGCAGCTCTTGGCGAAAGTATCGCGTCCTTGGGGTGTGCTGGCAGGAGCCTTGAAGTTGCTGCTGTAGGTCCATCCTCCAACACTGAGAAGGATCTTGAGGTTGCGGTTACGACGCTTGAGGAGGTTGAGCTGCTTCATGCAGCCGTACAAATTGGTGCCTTGGTCATTCCAGGAGTCGCCGTCCCAGTGAATATCGGTATCGGCCCATGAGTCGGTGAGATGGCTGATCATGTTAGCGGGGCTACGCTATGATGAGAGTTGGGGGTGACTTACACTTCGCCAGAGTCGCTTCGGACATTAGCGAATGAATAGAGAACGTGTGTGAGGTTCTCTACGGGGAGATCTTGAGGACGATGCTGTCGGGCATAAATGGCCCTGTTCTCATTAGCTGAGTTCAATGTCTTGGTGCAGGGTAGTTTTATACCAGTTGACAAAGTAAGCGACGGTGCGGAAACCTTCAGGACCACCACCCATTTTGACTAAAGTAATAGACGTAAAAGTATTTGATAAAAATACTGCGATCAAGGCAGTGAGAACAGAGGTTATAAGAAGGACACTTGACCAGGTACAATGCCCAACTCGTTGTCTCTGTGGAATATCCGTGATGATGGAGGGGCACTAGAGGGGCTGAATGTGGGGAATCACTTCAGCTGCAAAGAACAAGTGAATAATGGAGTGAATTGATGAGGTTTTGAGGATGCAGCACACAAATAGTCAGATGTAAGAAACGTGGAGGCATCCAAGCCTCTTACTCAGCAATTCACTGACCAGTTTCAGCTCTTCATGTCCAACTTCGAATCCATGTTTTTGCGTCGTCATCTGCGGCTTGACTTGGTTTGGGGCCAAGAGTGGCGGTGCTAAATCGTGGCAATGCTACGGTGTACCTGGCTAGAGGTAAGAATTCGATCCCGAGCGACAGAAATAATCCGGTGAACATAGACCAAGATGCGAGGGTGTCTGATAGCTTATTTTTAGTACCCCGCTCAGCTTCCCCAGTCCTTTTTGCGCCCTGAAATCCGGGCAGCTGGGGTGGCTGCATGAGCTAGACAACGCACCAGGAGACGGGACTGAACGGCATTGGCAGCTTGGCGGGAATAGCTCAAATTTGAATTGTCAAGAAAGACGTAAGTTTTGATGCTGAATCTTTACCTCTATGTGAACAGTCGTAATCTCATTGAACATTTCTGTGCCAGGGTATCAAAACACAAACAGGAAATCCTCATTCTCCAAATCTGTGATATCACCAAACCCTTTATCTTCATTCTTCCGATCCGCCCTGTCCCCTTCCAAATCTCCCCCTTCGGCAACTCTGCCATCCTCACCCTCTTCTGCTTCACGCAGTACCCCTCCACGTAATGATCTCTCCATATGCTCTATCCTCTCTGCCTCTTCCGCCGTCTCTAGACTCCGGTCCACCAGCACAGCGCTTTTCCCGAGCGCGACTCGGCGTTGGCTGTGAAGGCGGTTCAGTCGAGCGAGGTGCAGAGAGGTGAGTACCACGAGAGCGATGACGACGATGTAGAGTGCGAGGTTGGACCGAAGACCGCGGGTGTAGGCTGGCGCTTCGTCGGGGGAGTAGAGGAGAGGACCGACGATGTTGCCGGCTGAGGCGCTGATGAAGATGAGTGCTGATGTGGACTTGCGCTTTGTGTCGCCAGCTGTGTTTTGTGATGACCACGAGTAGATCAAGGGCGCTTGCAATTGTTAGATGATTCGAGACAGGGGATGAGAAGATACTTACTGATACCAGTGTATGTGCACAAACAGAAATAGCCAGCTAGCAAAACCCCTTTGTTCTCAAGATTATGCTCAAAATGTAACATGATGGCACACCCAACGATGGGAGGTATACATAGCATAACAATGACCGGGCCCTTGAGCTTCCACTTCATGGCGATATAAGCACTCGCCGACACAGCGATGATGTGCGAAACCCCAACAGGAACATTGAACAACATCGTCTCAAAGGGATCCGACACAAATGACTTGATGATCAGAGGCCCGAAAGTCGAGATGCCATTTGAAGGTACGGAGATGCAAAAGATCATGGCAACCCAGCACCATGTCTTGAGGTCTTTTAAAGTCTCAACGACATGGGACATCCTCCATTCGCGAGACATGACACCCATTTGGTTGTTGCGAAGACGCTCGATTGCAATGATCTTGTCTTCATCGGTGAGGAACTTGGCTTCGGTGGGTGAATCGGGCATCCAGAAGAACATGACGAAGGACACTCCGACTGTGATGGCGCCGAAGAAGAGGAAGATGATCTACTAGTGTTAGTCTGGAGATGTGTAATAGAGACAGTGGGATGTACCTGATAAGGCTTCATCTTGGAATCAATACGTGCAAGTCCATAAGTAATGAGACTCCCAAGCTGTCAAATATTAGCTCAGACCATCAATCAAGAATATCGTACTCACCACCCACGTCAACCCATTCATGCAGTACCACGATCCAATCCGCAGAGTCTGCTCCCTTCAAACCATCAGTACCATCTCACACCATCACTCATCAAACATACCTTCTCCTCCACCACATCTGCGTAATCGCAATAAAGCTCGGCCCAATACTAGCCTCAAACGCACCCAGAAAGAACCTCGCAACCATCAACGTCTTGAAATTACTCGCCCAAGTCATGAGAACGAGCGTGACTCCCCACGCCAAAACCATGGCGCTCGTGAGTTTTCCGATGGGCAACTTGACCAGCGCGAGGGCGAGAGGCGGTTGCATTATCAATTGCGCGAGATACACGATACTTCCGAGCCATGAGTACTGATCGCCTTCGAGGTTGGTGTCTTCGATAAGCCCGAATATTGAGGCATATGATAATGTTGCTTTGTCTAAGGCTTGCAGGAAGTACACTGAGAGCATGAGGGGGAGTAACGCAATGTCTATACGTCGTAGAATCCGGGCATCGTCAGCTGGCGAAATGGTGATCTGCTCATCCGGCGAGCGGCCCATTTTGATGAGCAGCATAGCCGCTGCATCGCGATGATTCTCAGCTCTGGCCTCTTGTCCCTCCATGGTGTCGGTGTTGTTTTCCGGTTCATCGTTGTTTGGGAGGGGTTGGTACTCTCCGCGGGACGACATGACGGCGGCATACGCCCGGTTGAAAACCCTTGACAACATGATTGCTCCAACCCCGATGGGCGAGTCTTTTTTGTTGACAAAAGTTTGTTCTGTTTGTTTGGGTTTCTTATCGCAGGATATCGTGTAAGATGGTTTGGTGGAACGACGAGTGACGTCGGTGTGGCTGTGGCTTGGGGAGTGTGGCCCCTGCAGGGTCCGGAGGTTATGGCGTGCTGGACCCTGTAATTCCGACCAACTACGAAAGGCATGGAGATCTAACGTGTGCTGATGAGTAGGGACTATTGGTCAATTTGACGCGGTCTCAGGGAGCAAGAAAACGTTCCTAGGGGAGGCAAGAAAACTCATAACCTTGACCCTAAACGATGAAAATATTTAGGTAAATCTATGTTTTCTTGCTCCCTGTGGCGTCCTAAGTTTTCTTGCCTCCATGGCTAAGACCCATTCAAGTTAATTAGTTTATGCACGGAGGTAGAATCTTGCCATCCATGGATAGATTGAAGTGTTCCTTTAGATCCCACTGGCTGACTGGCAACTGAAACTCTGACCCTTAGATTCCGATAGAGCACATTTGATGTCCTGGATTGGAAGAGTTCATCCGGTGGGCATACTACGTCGTCTCGAAGACAATGTGTTTCTCTGGCAATTTGATTTGATATAGAT
Organism: Fusarium sp. NRRL 25303; assembly: GCA_013396255.1. Lineage (NCBI taxonomy): Eukaryota > Fungi > Ascomycota > Sordariomycetes > Hypocreales > Nectriaceae > Fusarium > Fusarium sp. NRRL 25303. The sequence goes on from JAAOAY010000041.1 coordinate 48,608, forward strand.
ATATTATGTGTCTTGTCGAAATCTAAAGGATATGTGATCTCATCTCACCAGCTCGGTTCCGTAAATGCGATAGAACATAGGAACCAAGCACGCCACTCGGGTCTCCCTAGTGATACTGATTCTTGGCCGTTATAAGCTTTTGCCTCTAGCTTAATGAACAGATTGAATGTGGCATATGTCCAACGTATGGCATGTTGTGAAGGCCTGAATCAACGCAATGGTATGCACGTACATGGCGCATAAAATCGACATATGGAAGATCTGATGTGAGCTGAACCAGATGTCGAAATGGCCCGGTGCAAAGCGTTCAGGGATTCGGAACTGCAATGCTAGGTCAGCGATGGCTCTTCAGGGGAAGGGAAGTCAAGATGCTCGTACTGCATAAAGGCAGCAGCCTCCTCCGTACAGAACAAGTTCGACAAGGTACCATCTCATGCCCGAATACTCGAGCATATAGTCTAGTCCATAGACCTGTACGCCGTGCAACAAGGGGATAAAAGCTGACGCACCGAGTGCAACACAGGCGCCGACCCTGACCTTCCGCCATCTCAGCGTCCTGAACTTAGGGATGGAGATGAGAGCCGCTGTGGCAGATCCGCAAAGGATAACCTAAAGACCCAGTTAGCATTCCTTTTTACCTCTCACAGCCGAGGGCGTCTCTTAGTGGTCAGGGTAACAAACAATAGTCCAGTGAATCTTCTGCAGGAATGGCTCGCAGTTGAAGATGTAGTAAATCCCAGGGATGAAGGTGCCAACGGTCACAATGACGATCCCTAGCAAATCCATCCGGTGCCAAAATTGTTCTACCTCGTGCGAGTGACTTCCGATAAGATGATACACAGCGCTGAAGATTAGGCAGCTTTCGGCTGAACAGAAGAAGACACTGAACATGATGAAATCGGTTCTTGTAACGTTAATATACTGTGGCCCATATATAGTTCGGAGAATAGTGATCGCAAAGAGTGGCAGCAAAACAGCGCCGATCAAATGGGTGTACACATTGCAGGTCTCATTGTGCAAGAAAGTGAGACTTTTAACAACTTGTAGATAGTCTGCTTCCAACGGGCGATATACAGCGAGGATGTACTTGTTGTCTCGCCGCCATTCGGGAATATCGTGCCACGTAACGGTGCGTGCTGTAGGTGATGGATTGGCCATGGGCTGCTTTTGGCCGTTCGAGTTCTCAGGGTGCGCGTGACGTTGTTTAGTAGTTTTTGACCCGGTCATGATCACTGCGCGCAGTTCTTACGGGTTGCTCTGAATCCTCTTCTGATCTGAGGAGTGATTCCGTCAATGTAGTGATGGTACTGGAAGAGGAGGAAGCTCGGGGCCTTAGGAACCGCTCAAGGAGAGGAGTGACAGAAGGCAGCTAGGCGCGATTCGATCATGTTGCAAGAGACTGAGCGCCTCGGCACCCCACGGCACTGCACGGAGATGGTTGGCTTCTATAAGACCAAACTTGGCCATGCTGCTATGGTTTGCGTGGACGCTAACCGCATTGAAACTTTCGAGGGAAGCTGGGTCTTGGAAATGACAACTCTGACTCCAGATAAGGGCAGTTCTCCAAAGAAACGTGGAACCTTGAGATCCGGCCGTCCTTTTGCTGTTTCCGAACCATTGAGTAGAACTGAGCCTAAACTGACTGGAGGGATTCAATTACGCCAATCTAACTACTGATGAAGTTATCGATGGAAGAGGAGAGAGCTCATGGGAAGAGATATGAGAGTTTCCTCAAAACATTGATGACACCTTTGGGAATGAGAAACATCACGGATTTCACGGTACCAAAATGAAGTAGGGGCTCTTCTTCAATCAAGATCTGAGGTATCAAAAGACCCTGATTAGGAAGATTAGGTAGTTCAAGTCAATACCAGCAACATAATCGAGGAAATCCTCATATGTGTTCGCGTTGGAGAGCAAGAGGGCTTCTCAGGGGTCCCGAAAACCAATATAAACTCCCAATAAATCTATCCAAGATTTAACTCAGGTATTTCATCATTTAGGAGGGAGGTCATACGTCTCGGTTCCTTACCCCAGTCAGGCTTAGGTCAAGTGAAATTACATCCATAGTGTCGAGGTTTGGGCATCAAGTGTATGTTCTGGTCTTACTGACTTACGAACGGACTATGAGAACCGAAATTGGACATGGAGGTTGAGAAGACGACAAAGAAGCCGAGATAGCATTGCAGGATAAGAGAAGATTGTAGGCGTCTGACCAAGTAGAGGGTAATTTGCCCACTGTTCACATCCCCTCACTTCTAATCATGCTCGGCCACCAACTTCAATGTTGACTTTGAACTAAACGCACCCCAAACATTACTGCCTGGCTTCTCTTCAACTTAGATCCTCAATCTCCACCCAATTACATCATTCTCACAATCCTGATTGTGAATTCCTCCCATCCAAGTGTATAACCTTCCCCTTGAGGGCATTTGAATGATGTGAGGCCTTCATGCTAGCGCAGCTTCAGCGTCGCCCGTCCAAAACTTCACTCGCACTCAAGCAAAGTCAGACGTAACAATGTACAGATATATCCTTACGTCCTTCAACCCTACAGAGTCACGTTTCTCCTAGAATTAGGCCAAGCCAACTTCCAAATTATCGACTCACACTGACTTTAGTGACAAGAATGCCATCTACCTTTCCAAAGCAATAATCACTCCTGACGGACTTGAGAATTCCGTTGTAGTTATAGAATATCGAATGCTAGTCGTATGTACCTCACTTCGATTCATGGTTGGAGTGTTCCACGAGTGACTAAGGATACAGTGGGTGCGAAGTCAGGAGATCGTGGAGGTTATCCTGGGAACATATAAGACAGAGCTATAGAAGACAAAAGTTTGCCATTAGAAGGAATGAGGGTAAAATGCTTTGTAATATGAGAAAAACCTATTGCAGATGCCAGAGATTAATTGAGCGCCTTTGAATCATCCCAGAAAATGAGCAGAATGCGACGCACCCAAACGTACTCCTACATAATCTTGAGGGAGATTGTCTAGGGTAGGCAAAAACCTCAAGATCTTGACCATAAGCGACAAAAATATTTAGGTAAGTCTAATCTAAGCTTAGGGGAGTCTCTACTAAGTTTAGACTAGTATCATCTTTCAAAGTCTTGAGTTTTGCTCCTTGATGAGTGTGAATTTAGACCCCTTCCTAGATATTTGGAATGAAGAATGGCGCTATCGAATCCCTTTTCTGGGACCTCCCTTCCGTCCGTTTGTTTTGGCGTTCTGAGACATGCGAAGATTTGACGTGGTGTCCAATACGATAAACCACATCAATTAAATAGTTCATGTCTCTAAATACCATTGATAGACAGAAAGGATGTTGATTAGTTGACTGTGAGACATGGTTTCACATCAGCCTTGCAAAGGGTTGTGTTCATCAAAACTAATCCCTTGATACTTGGCTTTTGCCTCCCTTGCCTCGAGTCCCTATTTCCTGTCTATGACGGCAAAAATGTCATGATCTCAATTGTTCTTCTTTTCTAAGCTGCCGCAAGATAATTTTCCAAGATCTAATCGTGCGTGTTGCGGAGTTCGGTATACAAAATGGGTGTAGCCTCAACGCTCATGTCACGATTCTGCAGGATCTTACCACCGGTTACCATCATTACGATATGTTTCTACTTTCTCATCAAGCTCTCCCTCGTTTCCAACGCAGCTGTACCCGATCCTGAAAGATGGAAGAATCACGCGTTGGATTTTGTTGAAGAAGACGAAGAAGGTTACACTCCGACATTCGAGACGACTGTTGTTCCAACACCTCGTCAAACCTCGACAGCGCATATCGAAGATCTTGAGAATAAGGGAGAGATTGGAGACTTTGCCGATGACGATGATTTTCTTCCATTTGTTAACATTGAGGACGATGGAGATTGGGATGAGGATGATCTTCAGGAGATGAGTGGTGGGAAGTATGAGAATGAGACCGTTGATGACGGAGGCGACTGGTCTAGGTTCGCTTACATCCAGTATGTCACGAATGAGGACTACCTTTGCAACTCTGTCATGATATTTGAAGCGTTGCATCGGTTGGGAAGCAAGGCGGACAGACTCTTGATGTATCCGCAGGAGATGCTTGACCCAGAGGCCGAGTACTCAAGCTCGCATGGTGGAAAGCTTCTAATCAGGGCAAGAGATGAGTATAATGTCACTCTTCAACCCATTGAGATTCAACACCGCGATGGACAAGACGGTACGTTCATCACCATGACAGCTTCACGTTGTTCTCTAACTCTTCTCAGAAACCTGGGCCGATTCTTTCACCAAGCTCCTCGCCTTCAACCAAACCCAATACGAGCGCGTCCTCTCCCTCGACTCAGACAGCACAGTCCTCCAACACATGGACGAACTCTTCGAACTTCCCCCTTGTCCCGTCGCCATGCCTCGCGCATACTGGCTCTACAACGACAACCCACCCAAGAAGATCCTCTCGTCGCAACTCATGCTGATCCAACCCGATGAGGTTGAGTTTGAGCGTATCGTCCAAAAGATGAATAGCATCGGACCAAATGACTACGACATGGAGATCGTTAACAGTTTATACCTCGACAGCGCCCTCATCCTACCTCACAGGAAGTACGATATGCTCACCGCGGAATTCAGAGCCAAGGACCATTCAGCATATCTTGGCAGCGAGAGAGAACAGTGGGATCCTAATGCCGTGCTGAACGAGGCCAAGTTTGTGCATTTTTCAGACTGGCCTGTGCCGAAGCCGTGGATCAATGATCCCGAGGTGAGATTGCAGAACCAGCCGGATTGTGCTACGAATGAGACGACTTGTGCGGAGAGAGAGATCTGGAATGGGTTTTATACGGATTTTAGGGATAATAGAGAGGTAAGTTCGATGCTTGTGGGTTTCCGAGTTTGCTGACAAGATGCAGAGAGTTTGTGAGTCGTTTGGAACGCAGAAATGGATACACTGGAAGAGAATGGCGAAGAGGAATATGTGACGGTTCATGTGCACGTAGAGATATCATGGGAAGATCAGTGTTTTAGGTGATAAAGGAATAAAATGAGTATTATTAATTGCATTGACAGTTTACAATTGATCTTCATGAGTGGTGCTGGTCATGATGGCACCGCGCGCGAACACACAAGTGGGAGGACCAAGTAGAAACACACTTGTCACCAATAAGGGCAAGAAGAATGACATACCTAAATCCCGCCGCCGGAACAACAGTCAAAGCACCTTGATCATCAGCTAGGTGAGTTTCAATATGTTTGTTGCTGATACAAGAGACGGACAGTTTGCCAGCGCTCGTCAGCCAGCTGGTGAACTTGTTGAAACGCAGTGTGAGCCTGATGAGCATGCACTACAGCCTTCTCGGGTTCGGTCTTGGACTCCTCCTCATGGAGAAGACTGAAGCATAAGGATAGTATTATCTGGTCGGCAAAGCTTCTGATGAACTTCTCGATAGACCACCGTGGGTCAAAAAGTGTTGGTGTTAAAAGTGGGAGTTGGGAGAAGGGAGCTAGGTAGAAGTGAATGTAATTTGCTCTTATCAGGGTTAAGGAAGAGATTTGATCATAATTTACTCGTTGGTATGCCACCTTTAACTAATCTCTGTTAGGTACGAGAAGAGAGAAAGGATTTAATTGATTCTGTTGAAGTGAAAAGGAGCGACTTTTACTACTGCTACTTGATCCACCGCAGCTCAACATCAAGTTGTTCGTCCCCTTCCTCCTTCATCACCACCCCATTTACATCCCCTTCTTCACTCTCTCAACATCCTGAACCTTCGCAAAAGCCCTCTTCGTCTGAACAACACTATGAACCACACAAACCGCCGGAATAACAATCCAGATCGCATTACAGAAAACATAATACATGTAAAAGTAAAACTGCTCCGGGCGACAGTACACAATGCGATTAACAATCTCGTTGAAGTAGCAAGTACCAAAGTACAGCACATCGCCGTAGAGTTGTCCAACGCTGATGATAAGCTGGATCGGGTGTCGCAGAGGATGTTGCTTGACGATACTCCACGCGCAAAAGAACGACATGGGACCCCAGAGGAAAGCGGTTATGGCTTCCATGGGTACGAGGAAGGAATCTTGGGTGAGGTAGCGTGAGTCTGAGAGGGAGTATTCTTTCCAGAGCTGGGCGAAGAGGAATTGTCTGTTGGAGATATCGACGAAGTTGACGACGTAGTAACCTGATCTATTAGTACCACTACAAACCCGGTTTAGAAGGGGAGTATATACCCTCGAAGAACAAGTGGATGCAACCGCAGAGTGCAAACCAGAGCGTCATGAATATCTCCGTCTTTGATAGCTTTCGACGAGATTGTTGGATCAGCGACAGAGTCACTCCGAGAATGGCACTTGCGCCGACGACGAAGGATGCTACGAGGGCGCGGGAGGAGAGTGTGTTGGCGGCATAATGAGGAAGGGCTGCGTTCAATGGCCAGAATGGATGAAGGGGGATTTTGGCTGTTGCGTTGACGCTTTCGACGAGAGTGTCCATTGTGTCTGTATCTGCTGTGAAGTCAAAGTGGAAGTTGAGGTGAGTTTGTTGTTGTTTGTAAGACGAAGCTGAGTACGTCTCTTTTAAATACTCCAATCATCTACAGCCTGCAATTTAGGACACAAGCCATTTACCACAGCCTTACTCCTTCCCTCCACCCAAACATCTTACACCGTTTTACAGTGGAGGCTTGGCACATCGGAAACTCCAGATCCGCCATCGAACCATTTCCATCTCCACGACAGAAGGATTATCTCAAAACTCTCCCATTGGCCAATCTTGAACAATATCGGGAAAAATAAATGGGAAGCGGGAATCTCGGGGTCCGCTTGGTGATCTTACATATTCGTTGAGACTTCAGATGCGAATACGAACGCGTCACTCGAATACGAAAATGTCGATACGCTGTTGTGATTACTACTGGCTCTTCTTCTACCCAAACACCACAGTCTCGGATTTCACTTCTCCAAAATTCCCGATATCATCGCCTGAACTCATTATAAGCGACAACTCAACCCTCTTCTCAACCGCATCCACCATCACCAACGTCTCCCTCATTCTCATCATCTCAGGAACCCTCTCTATACCCGCCCAACTCGTCCTCGCAGGAATATCCTCCGTCTCCGCCCACGCCTCCCAAGGGACATCCTCCATCGCTTCCAACGGAGAAGCCAAATCGCTAGCAAAGTACTTCTGTCCTTCAATCTCCATTATTCGTTGACCTACAGCTGCTGCACCGTCGCTGTGCCACATTCCTTCTTGTCGCTTGATCTTGTAGAGAAAACTAATCGCACGACGGCGTAGCCATGGATGTCGACAGCGTTGAGCGACCATGAAGGCGGGCACGATGAAGCCTGATTCTAAGGAGAGGGGCGATTGGACTTGGGAGGGTGGTGCGTTGGACCACAGTGTTTCTGCGAGTGTGAGGATGCGTTCGTAGTGGCCTAGGAATCTGTCCCATCGTGTTTCTGGGCCGAAAGCGCCTCCTGATAGGAACATGCGTAGCATTGTGTGATACAGTCTGATGGACACGGCGCCTGTTTCGTCGTGCGGATTCGGATGCTTCTTCTCGAACTGGGCCATCTTGTGCTCCCACGAGCTAAGGTCCTCCATTGTAAGATGCAACATCTCAAGGTCTTTCGCAGCACCCTCTTCATCTCCTGGATCCGTCGTCTCAGACAACATCATAAGTCTTCTCATCATACCAAATAACGCTGTCCCAGCTTGTCCATAGCTCTCTATCTCCGCGGTCTTCATGTGCTCATCAATCCACACCGTCCTTGGCGCAAGCTTATAAGGATACGGTGCTGATGAATCAGAAAATGTCATGGCCATCAGGTCTAGCCGTGTCAATATCTCTGCAGCACCTGACGTCTCGGAGCCATGGCCTGCTTGACTTAGCAGCCGATGACCAGCGATGATATGAACTTGACTTTCAGACCATCGACCCATCATGTTTGTTACTGATAAAAGCGCAAGACTTAATGCGAGCAATTGTGTTGGATCCTTCACATCTCGGGCACACGTTATCGCTCTCCCATAGTTCTCATTTGCCTGCGACCACAATTTCTCTCCGCTGTGATACCCATGGCCTTGCCAGAAAAGCTCATGCCGTTGATGCAGTGCACCAAGCGCAAGGGTAGCGTGCCATACGGCTGGTTCAGAATGCGCCAGCTGTAGCAACTCCCTCGTCCAGAACTGCGACGGTATAAACGATGCAGTCGACGGCGCTGTTAATGTACGAAATACATCGAACAGCGTAAGATTCGTCGGTGACGCTGAACGACTTCTATCCCGTGGGTACTGCGAAAGAGCCTGTGAGATTGGTCCAATTACTGACATCTGCCGAGCTGCCTCTGCAAGCTGACGCCGTGTAACCGTCGAGTCCTCAGGGAGATATCCATCACATTGTCGTTTAGAATTTGTACATCTTTGACACGAAGGTTTTGCCAAGTCGCATTTCACACGACGAATGCTGGCCCCATTAGTCCAGTCAATTCCTTAGACTTCACGGAATACCAACACTTACCGACATGTAATGCACCCATTCCCTGCTTTTCTTGGCATGGTTTTAGTTAGAAGCTCAAATTATTGAAGAGATTGAGATTACAGGCTGGGCTGACGCATTTGTATATTTGATCATTAGCACAGCCACGCATCGCCGTGAAGTGGGCTATGAACCAGGATCTGACACATTGACTCACCCTTCTGCGTCGTCATATTTAAGGCTATGTTGTGGCTCTTTAAGCATAAGTGCCGCTTCAGACTTGAGATCCTTGCACCAAGAGCCGGAAATAGACATATCAAGGAACATCACAAGGTCATGAAGCTACCTCAATTAATCACAATTGTCTTGATCACTAACGATCAAAACTCCAAATGTTCTTCCATTTCCTGGGCGTATCGGTGATCTACGGTCAAAATTGGTTCAGCCCTACCCGCCGCCCGTAGCAGGGATTACGGTGAAGGCGCCTACTGTAGAGGATGGCGGAGCCAAGCGAGCCAGGTATCTTTTGCTGGAGCTCGCTCAGCCTATCACCTCCTTTAGGGTAAGCCAGGCACCTGCCCGTTCCTAGGCTTGAGGCTGACTCGAAATCAATCGTCGCACATTACTACTCTTGATTGGCTTCTTCATCGCGTCCTGGTAGTGGTGTTGAAGAAGCTCGTGGGGAATGGATCCGCTCCAGACAGCCCAGGCACAAGGGTCTCTATAGGTTGACTTAAGACAGCATGATGCAACATGCATGTACTGTCAAGGACCGGGCGAGTCGCGCAAGTATTCCAACAGATTATTTGGCATGCCGGGCTCAGCCTCAGCGAGCGGTAAGTCCATATATACAGCCCCCACGCAATAAGAAAGCAATCGATCCTCCAGCCTCATAACCATGCTCGATCGAACACTTATTCGTACTGCTCTCTCTGGCCCGGCCAAGCAGGCGATAGCCGCTGCTTTATGGGATACCCCTGGCTCAGAAGTCGAGTCCGACCTCAGGTTCTACTTCAAGTACTACATCCAGCAGTGCGAACTGATTGCGCTTCACGAGGGTGGGAGCCATACGCCTCTGGCAACCCACGCAGACATCATGGCAATCGTTCAGCTATTGAGAAGTTCCCGTACACGCGAAGAAATCCACCAGAAGCTGTTACTGTCCTGCAATCTTCCTGATAGCGATGCTTGCTGTAGCCACTCCATTGATCTTGCAGCTCGCATTCTGCTCATGGTCGAGTTTGGCAACCTCCCTTTTGCCTATTCAGGATCCAGACAGATAGAATGGGCAAAAGGCAGTCTGAAGCAGTGGGTCACAGAGCGGTTCGAAAGCAAGCCAGTCCTTGGGCATAGTAAAGTAAAGCTTGAGAAGACATTCAACGCCAACAATCTAGGCAAGATAGCTGGTATAGAAGTCATCTGGACCAGCAACCTCGCTGACCATCTCCGCCTTCTGAAAGACGACCAGGCAGTGGCAGTATTTCATCATGCTTCCTTTCTGAAGCGTCAACGAAGGTGAGTTACAGGCGTCCTGGGGATGGAGGTTCATGGTTTTGACGCAGCTTGCAGCGACACAACGCTCTTTTCGAAAGATTTCATTGAGGAGACCCTGAATACCATGGCTCTGCTATTTCCCAAGTGGGATGGGGACACTAGAGCTTGGTACCAAACTCAGGCATCTTTGCGTGGCCTCGACACTAGGTTGATTGAGATCGGGCAACTAGATGCAGATGAAAGACAAATTGAGAAGTTTACTTATTGGCATGATCGTTTGCTTATATTGAAACAAGTGTTTGATGAATCTCGGCCACGTACTCTGCGGCAATGGTGGCATGACCGAAGGAATGGAGTTCAGTGGTACACGTTTTGGGTCGCGATTCTTGTTTTTCTCCTAACAGTATTCTTCGGACTGGTACAGTCTATTGAAGGGGCTTTACAAGTTTATAAGGCTTTCAACCCATAACGGTCTCTTTTTTTGTCGAGAAACAATGTATGCTCATCTCGGGGATGATTAATGTGTATAAGCAGGCAATGAGTGGTTCCTCTTCCGAGTCGTTTAGAGCCATATAGCTATTGGCTAGGCTTATGAAGTAGTGTATTGCTAAAACACGCAGTAGTAATACATACAATCTTGAGAAGAAAATACAGCTATCATCTCTATTTTCCTATGTGTCCTATCTAGGCGCGATCCTGAAGAACAGGAAACCTTCAATAACTCGACGGCGGTGTTGTCGACACAATAAACAAAGTTGCTACATTTTCGTACCTACATCAATGGCTTGTTGCCATCATTATGGGCTTGGGGATGAGGCCTCCGAATACTTGCTGCACCGCCACTGCATATTGAGAGGTGCAGCAGGCCTATAGGATCAAGTCACTCGCATTACCCTTGAAAAGGGGGCGTTTTCGCTCTTGGTCCTGCAGCATCTCAACACTACACGCCACAGTAATATCGATGATATGCGGGGTAAGATCAGCCGGAGTTCATGATCTCAGACGTATGCTCTTTTCCTGCTGAAGGATTGTCTGGCTCTGGCAAATTTAAATCAGCACCTTTGAATCCAGTATCCGCCCTCTTCATTTTCTCACTACTTTCTGTTACAAATGATACAAGATGCCACTACCTAGCATCCTGAAACTGAAAGATGACAAATGGGATAATCCTGAGGAGTCTATAGGCACTCTCATCGGATACCTGCCTGGCACCCGGTATCTCTGTTGGGAAGCAGCTGGTCCGGCTCGTCTGGCGTTTAGAGAACTGGGCCCTGACATCAAAGATCTTCTTGAGACTTCTAACATTACTCCAGCTGATATAGTGTCGTGGTCGATTTATATGGTCGGTCGTAACGAGAGGAACGCGGCACCAAAGCTTTTGATTTGCTCCACGGATTGTAAGACGCGCAAGAATATCAGACAACTCATCAAAGACAGTAGGATTGTGGATAAATATCCTGGCATAGGACTCGGGGACGTTTCAGCACTTCCCGACCGCCCTGTGATTAGAGAGCTATCACCAGAGGCTATCGAAGCTCTCCTCCCCTTTGGATGTGGTATCGATGGAGCAGTTCTGGCAGGCGAGGCAGAGCCTGCAATGGGAAAGCGAATATTTGTCGTCAATCCACACGACTTCTCCTTACGCCCAGCAACAACCGGCCCGATCATCTTACATGGTGGCAAATGCTACCAGCTGACTGTTGCGCACGCATTCCGACACATGAGGGAGCTCCATCGTTCACCCGGCCAGCAGATGGCTGAAGACGACTGCGATTTTGATGGCATGAGTGACGACGAAAGAGATGAAGAAAGCCAATGCGATGAGATGACAACAAAAGGAAGTGTAACCCCGAGAGAGATTGGTTCCGACAAAGCATCTTTCATGGCGAGCCTCGACGGTTTCTCTGGAGAGAAACACTCGAGCTCCAGATCCAAAAGCTCTTTGAGCGATTACTTAGATGGTGGAAACGATCCACGGTTGAGTGTCAAGTCCCCAGAGGAGAATCTGGGCTTCGGCGAGTTTGATGTATCTCAGCTTCAATTTTTTGGAAGATTGATCTTAAGCTCCCTGACCGGAAGTAATCCATCATTGGACTACGCTCTCATCGAGACCTCAAGGACGGCAGATGACCTTGAGAATTCATCTGTGACGTTAAGGTCTATGGTATCGAGTATTGGGGAGATAGAGTCAGACGACATCAGTGTTGTTGCTACGACATCGCCACATCGCCGAGTCGAAGGGCGACTTACCGCTACACCATCCTACATTTGCCTTCCTGGACAGCGTACCTTTCAACAAGTCTACCCCATACGACTGGGTAAGCCTTTACAAGATGGAGATTGTGGAACTGCAATCTTTGGCAGATACGAAAATTGCTTCTATGGTCACATAGTTGCAGGTGGCCTTGGGACGAGCATTGCTTACGCCGTTCCAGCTGGGGATATTTCCAGAGACATCCAGGCCCGCATTAGCTTTGGCCTCATATGGATGCCGCAGCAAGATGGGCAAGGGCAACGATCGAAGGATGATGTGCAGATCAGTACAGGATCACCCCCTGACTCAACCAATCCTGAGGTGTCGTCGATCAGAAGTCTGAGTACCCCAGAACTGGAGGAGCCACAGGGTGACCCGCTTCTTGAGTCCAACATCGCGATCCAACAATGGCTCCAGCACAAACCCAACTCTCAGCCATCCCAACGCACTTCAATCGACTATCAGTCACTTACTGAACACAGCCGTAGCAGTGTATCAGGTGTCATAAGCCAACCGTCGTCTATTCAGACAAGTCGTTCTTCTCCCCCGACAGTTGTACGTTACATGTGGAGATGTTCCGAATGTGGAGATGTCAATAGCTTCACAAGTGGTAGGGCCTGTATTGAGTGTAATCATTATTACAACTCTGCATGCTGTTCTGCTATTACCTTTCCCTAATGGAAAGTAAAAGGGTCGTCTGAAACGATATTAAACTTCAAAATGAGTGAGAAGTTGCAGGCATATCAAAAGTTGGAAAATACCAAGTCTTTTGAAGCTAGGCCATGGTGTACCCGTTTACTGTAGTCCTATTCGATGAGTGGCCAGAGATCCAGAGCTGAATTGTCATCCTTCGATCCACCCCTGACTACATCCGATCGCAAGACATGATACCATAACAATGGAAAGCATGATGAAGGAAGGCCGATATTTCTGTCTGGTCTTTCACTGGTTCTATCCACAGCTGGAGAGTCAACGGAACATTTGCAATCGCCTAATATATGGATGAATGAATCGACGTGGTTGGGGGAAGCATTTAACGACTTCTTGGACGCTGATATGAGCCGCTGGTACTTCATAAGGAGCACAACCCAGAGTATCAGGCCATAATCGATGGCAGATCCTTAGTCTCTAGATCAACGGTTCGACACGAGGAACTGAAGCCCAACAGGCGAGATATCGCCCCTTCGGAAGGCCGCTAGGGAGGAGGGCTCGGGCCATAGAAGTACTAACGAGAGAGATATGTGACGAGATGGCCTAAAAGCGTTTGTATCTTATTGCTTGCGGAAGAACCGAGAGCTTGGTTCCGCTTGTATGATGTCTTTCTGGACTTTTACCTGCTTGGGTTGTGATGGTTTAGACGGGCACCTTTATTACTCGCTGCACTCCTCATTGATTGAACTCGGCTGACGGCATATCATGAAGCATGAGGCGAAGTATTTTGGATATATATGTTCTATAAACTTTATATTCTTCAGTCCGACTCACGCAAAAACGGTTCAGAGTTGACTTGTATTTTCCTTGGATATATTCTCGTAGTTGGTTGGAGGTGAAACTGGATTCTGTTTCTGATGTGGATATCTTAGCCACTGTATTCTGTTAGGCTTCCATATGCTCTCTGAATTTGGATTTATACTTGAGTAATCTTTACTTTATCCTTGTTACTGACTTACTGGTCTGTTTACTATGGACACCTCTTTCTATGTCTTTTCTTCAACTTTCACAATAACTACAGGACAGTCTCCTGCATCCAATCACACAACGCACAAACTCAAGATTCAATGCAATTCGTAATTCATAAATGGGTATCAAGTTCTATAGTTCACTCTCCTTCTCTCTCTTCTTCGCCCTCAAAACAGCCGCATGCTGCTTCGTATGGAACTTCACATCATCCGGATATAGCGGATTCCACACAGTATTACACACCTTGCACTCCGAAAACGCAGCTTGCGACGATAAATTCAGCGTCGTTTGTACAGTTAATGTTTTCACCTTCCCCCTTTTTCCAGGCTTTGAATCGTTGGTGCTCTGTTCTCGGTTTAAAGAGCTCTCTCGAGCAGCCGGTCGCGCGGATTTGGTGCCAGAGTCTTCGGCTTCTGTGTCCTCGCCTTGTGTATCATCTCCTGTGTTGTCTTCATCTAGTAATGGCGTTGATGTACCGCGGAAGCGTAATAAGCGTGGTTTCTTCCGGGGTTCTATCCTTGGGGGCTCTGGTGGTGAGGATGGGGGTGTTGGTTCGGGTTGAGGCTCGTCGCTCTTTGGACTGGAGGCAACTGTGGATGATGGAGGTACAAGTTTGAAGAAGTTCAAGATTGACCCCTTCTTGACTGGCTCAGCGGTCGGTTTATTGGTTGTTGTCGATTCAGGTACATTCTTCCGCTCCTCCGTGACCTTCTTCAGCGGCGCCGTGTTTGTGCCTTTAGATTCTGGTTCAGAAGCTGTTGCTTCTGTTGATACCCTTCGTTTCTTGGTGTTTGGCTCCTTCGGCGAGTCGTCTCGAATGCTCCGTTTGCCATATGTTCGTAATGGTTTGACGCGCGATCGCGGTACCGATGGCGCTGGGCTCGCACACCTGATTGAGTCAGTACATTTATAAACTCGCAAGAAAAGTTCAGGAGCCATACATTCTGGGTATTTGCGCTTCAATTAATTACCATGCTGCCCAATATCAACCAAAATCCGTGTTGCTGTCGCGTAGGTGATGCACGTAAACTAGTCACACTGCAATGCCGTATAAGCGTCGGGTGAGCAGAAAAGGTTATATAAAATTAATATGAGGAAAAAGAGGCCGGAAGAATCAAAGAAAAAAGTTAACTAAATGAACAATGGACGAAGTCTTGACCTCGAAGTTGAGGCGTGCCGAGGAGAGAAAACAATTAAAGTGATAGAAGCCCCACTGGCCTGGGAAGACGCGTTGAGACGCGTCTGGCGCGCAGTCACATGGGCCCCGAGCCATGATATCACTGCCATCATGGCTGCTAGCTGATGGCCGTGCTTTGCTCGAAATCATGATCATGATGTTAACTGACCAGGTAAGAATATGGGCATATTAAATTTGTCGATTGCTGCGAACGAAGTTTGATATTGATGCGCATATCGCACTGCCATTTGTGAAGTTGACGTCCTCATTCTCTTCTAATTAAATATTATGATATTATGGTATAAGCTGAGATCATGTCTCGATCTTCGCTTCGGTCTTTCTTTTCCTCACTCCATCTTCCGCCCTATCCTTCTCCCTGATCAAAACACTCTTCTGATCTTCATCCTTCCCCAGCACCCAACTCTCCACAACCTCCCTAACCTCCTTAACCTTCCCATGCTTCTTCCTCCCCTGGTCCATCTTCCAAATATACGCATTATACACAACGACCTCCGCAATAGCAACAAGTATACTCCCCCCCATCGTCAGAAACATCCGTGCCGGCAAACTCCACCACCGCGCTGTAACCCACAATGTTCCCGCGACGCCAGCGATGCTGACGAGGAAGTTGATGATCAGCGTGACTTGCTTGTGCACTTCTTCCATCGCCATATCGTCGTCCCCGAGGTCTGACGCTGATGTTGGCCGGTTTGCGGAGGCGAAACAGGCGGCGCTGGAGGGGAAGTGGTCTTTGAAGGTTTCGTGTTGGGGAGGGGGGTTTATCATTCGTTCGTAGCTGCGTGCTTCTTCTTCGCGGCGGAGACGGGCCATTAGGGCTTTGTAACCGGGGGACTGCAGTTGGTCAGTATGAGGTGCGAGGAAGGGGAGATCTGGGATGACTTACGGGTTCGGGTTTGGGGGGCGGAGGGGGGATGTAGACGGATGCGCCTCGCAGGAGTTGTTCAAGGGTGAAGTTTGAGTTGCCTTGAGCTTTCAGTTGCTTCCACAGATCAACTATTTGGCCATGCGATATGGGATTTCCGAGTTTCGGGTCGTCTAAAGTAGGTTCTTTGGTGGGTTGTGATTTCTGTTCCTCTGTTTCGTCATGATCTTCGATTTGTGGTGTTTCTGTAGCTTCGACAATCGACAACGCCTCCAGAATAGAGGACGTCATTGCGAGTAGCACCATGTTGTTCTGTAGCACTTCCTATGTGAATTATCGTGTTCGAAAAACCGGTACAAGCTCAACAGTGGTAAAGTCGTCGTAAACTGTGGTTGATGTCAAATTGAAACGTATCAAAGGCCAAAGCTTGATCAACAGGCATCTACTATTTCCAGGCCAGTTCCGTAGCGATTCATCCGCTGACGCCTAGCTCAACGGCCCCATACCCAATCCGTCCAATCACATTCCGTCTCTGTACGGCCTGTTATCGGCTGCTCGCCGAACGGACCCGCAATCCCCCCGGCTTAGCAGAACACAGCTAGAGCTGGAAAAGTTTAGAGAATCGGATCAATCGAGAATCCAGCAGCCATCGATCAAAATTTCCCTCGCCATTGACGATCTCGAAAACTACCAACCCGCCTACGAACGTCCCGACTAAGCTATACAGTTAAACGAATGCCGTTATAACACTCGATTCATTCACTTCGGAAATTATCCATAAAGCTCCGCTACGATGCTCCGTCCGGGGGCCTCGGTGGTGCGTGGCACTATGAACAGACAGGCCTTGTGGACGAGGACAAGTGCTGCTGCTCCGGCTTGCGCTCTGTGCAGACAATTGACCGTCAGTCGGTCTCCCTCGAGGATACACAGCGCTTCGTTGCATACTAGTCCTCGAAGGGACTCGGCCTGGGGTGCGGCTGTTCAAGTCGCTTCCAATGTTGTAAGCAATGTCGTTAAGAAGGCTTCCAAGGATGCAATGCATGTCGATCCTCTGCGGACTGTCGCCAAAGAGATGAAGTTCCTCACCGGCAATATTCGAAAGCTCCTTGGTTCCGGTCACCCTTCGCTTGACCGTGCTGCCAAATATTATACCCAGGCCGAGGGCAAGCATGTCAGGCCATTGATCGTTCTCCTCATGAGCAGAGCTACATATCTCTGCCCAAAGACGCCTCCTACGGCTCCTATAGTTACTCACCGTGGCGTCGACACTTCGATATCGCCAGCTCAGATCCTCGCCGATGTGAACCCCTCTGCTCAGCCTCTATCATCTCTCGAACAAGAAATCCCCGATGCAAACTCCGATATTCTCCCCAGCCAGCGACGCCTTGCCGAAATCACGGAGCTCATTCACACGGCTTCTCTTCTTCACGATGACGTTATCGATCACTCCATCTCTCGACGTGGTTCGCCCTCGGCAAATCTGGAGTTTGGCAACAAGATGGCTGTTCTGGCGGGTGATTTCTTGCTAGGCAGGGCATCTGTTGCGCTGGCTCGTCTTCGAAACCCAGAGGTTGTCGAGCTGCTGGCCACTGTTATCGCTAACCTCGTGGAGGGCGAGTTTATGCAGCTTAAGAACACAGAGCGGGACGAGAGGAATCCCAAGTGGTCGGAGGAGACCGTCACATACTACCTGCAAAAGACGTACCTCAAGACCGCATCGCTTATCTCAAAGTCTTGCCGAGCTGCCGCTTTGCTGGGTAACACGGATGCTGTGACAGTCGACGCCGCTTACTCGTATGGACGAAACCTGGGACTGGCTTTCCAGTTGGTAGACGACCTTTTGGACTATACACAGAGCGGATCAGATCTGGGTAAGCCTGCGGGGGCAGATTTGGAGCTGGGACTCGCGACGGCACCACTGCTATTTGCTTGGAAGCAGATGCCGGAGCTCGGAGCCCTCGTTGGCCGCAAGTTTGCCCAGGAGGGTGACGTACAAAGGGTAGGTTGGGCTGCATTCAGTCTTTGTCCCCGCCAACGAATCACATCTGTTGGAGATAATCCATGCTAACAACGGTACAGGCACGTGAGTTGGTTCTTCAGAGCGACGGTATTGAGCAGACGAGGGCTCTCGCGCAAGAATACGTGGATAAAGCTATTGCATCAATTGCGGAATTCCCCGAGAGCGAGGCTAAGGATGGATTGATTGAGATGGCGCATAAGTCGCTCAAGCGACAGAAGTAACGGACATACCTACATCAGCGGAGGTGGAAGGACGATGAAAAAGGCGGGATACACGCCGTGTACGAATATCATATCACATCACATCGCATCACATTTATTTTTTTCATGACGGAGGACGAGAGAAGAAAAGTAACATTTTGGTCAAATAGTCATGGGAGGGATTTTGATCAGCTGAGGCTTGACGGTGTACTGTATGATTGTGCTTTAGACTCCCTTTGTTACTACAGAACGAGAACGTCTAGACGGGGACAGGAAAGTGATGCATGTATGATTATTACCTGTTTCTTACTGATTTACTGTACTTGAACGTTGTCATAAGAGGGCGTGGGAGCTTGGCAAGGGGGAGTTAAAAGATGACGCTTTAGACTTTTGGTAACCTCGGGTATTGAGAGAGAATTATGTGTGTATGCTGAACTTGGTGTTTTGATCGAGTAATACCCATGTAATACTCGCCGTGATGATGGAGTGTTGCCGAATTGGGTGATCGAGTAATCCTCAGTTGGACCTTTTCCGCGGGGCCAACACCACGACACGAGGATGGATGGGCTTTTTGATCGAGTAATGAAAACGTGTTCTGCAGTCATTCGGCCCTCAACACGAGAACACCTGCTGACTGATTGTTTGTCGTAGACCCCGAATAGCCTCAGTCCACCGAGGAAAGGGATAGAAAAAGACGAAAACTAGCGAATTCATCCGAAGCCGCACTGCCTATCCCAAGATGGCATTACTCGATGGTTACTCGATTCAATCACCATCGGCGTAGAGGTTCAGTGTCTGATTGGCCAGGCGGACGTCGGCAGTGTCCGATGGACCCTGAAATTCTCGATTTTTTCGAGGTTCGATAAGCTAAGCTTTTCTGTAAGTGGGACCTTGGTTTGTTGAAAGCCGGAACTGGGATCAGGAACGGGAAACATGAGGTTTTGATCGAATAATGAATTCGATATTTTCCCCGAGCCGAGAAATCTCGATAAGAGCGAGGCCATTCCCAGATTCCGGGGGTGGCTTTTTCTTCCCTTTCTTCTTCTTCTGTGTAAAGAGAACCAATTGTCTCGTCCTCTTTGATAAGGAAATTCTCCGATCACTCGATCTTAGCCTGTGCTCGCTCTTATCTTGGTCCTCATCTGACGTTTGTTCTTATCTCTGAAGCCAGGACAACCCCACCAATCCCGTGCTCAGCCCCTCCATCAAGTGTAGAGATAAGAGGGATAAGAGAACAAGAAAGGCCTCGGCGAGAAGCACGAGGACGAAAAGGGATAGAAACTAGGATTCCCCGGATTTTTTGATAAGCTGTAGCTTTATCTTTTTTGTTTGAGATTGAGTTTCATTCTCTTTCTTTTTTTTCCCTTCTCTTTATTCATCCCCTGTTTGGTTCATAAACGCTGTTTCTGCCCATCATGACAACTTCAAACGCTGAGCAGTACCCTGAGGGCCCTCTCTCTGTTCTTGTCTCCTCTCGAGTCGTCGTCACTCTCCCCGATGACTCTCTTGCTGTCACTCCCGCTTCCATTGTCGTCAGCCCCGTCACCGGAAAGATCATCTCTGTCATCCCCGAAGTCCTACCCTCAACAAGCTTCCCTGCTGGTACTGAGTATATCGACCATACCCCCAAGCTTCTCCTGCCCGGTCTCGTCGACGCTCATGTTCACTTGAACGAGCCTGGTCGTACGGAGTGGGAGGGCTTCTGGACTGGCACCCGTGCTGCTGCTAGCGGTGGTGTCACTACTGTTGTTGACATGCCGCTGAATGCTATTCCTCCCACTACCACCCTTCATGGGTTTGAGGAGAAGTTGAGCGCGAGTCGGGGACAGTGCTGGGTTGATGTTGGGTTCTATGGTGGTGTTATTCCGGGTAATGCTGCTGAGCTGAGACCCCTGGTTGAAGCTGGCGTTCGAGGATTTAAGGGATTCTTGATTGAGTCTGGTGTAAGTTTCTTGTTTTTTTAAGTCGAACCGCAAGCTGACATCCATAGGTTCCCGAGTTCCCTGCTGTATCATCCAAGGATATTGCCCTCGCCATGGAGACCCTCAAGGACAGCCCTACCACTCTCATGTTCCACGCCGAAATGATCCCTCCCATTACTCAATCCGTCGGCGATGACGTTCAGACCTCAGAAGCTCCCCTGGCTCCCAGTGGTGAACTCACCGCATACAAGACCTTTCTCGAATCTCGACCCCCTGCCTTTGAAACATACGCCATCGAGGAGATTCTCAGCCAAGCACACATAGCCCCCTCGCTACACCTTCACATCGTTCACCTGTCCGCTACCCAGTGCATTCCTCTTCTCAAGGCAGCTCGCAAGGCAGGCATCAACATCACAGCCGAGACCTGCTTCCACTACCTCGGTCTCACAGCCGAGGAGATTGAGAAGGGCGACACTCGACACAAGTGCTGTCCTCCTATCCGAGAGGGCAAGAACCGCGATGGTCTCTGGGAAGAGCTCGTCGCTGAGGACTCATGCATCAAGACTGTTGTGTCGGATCACTCACCCTGCACACCTCAACTCAAGCTCCTCCCTCAACATCTCGACGCCGACCGACCCAGCATCCCCCACAACGACTCCGGCATCGACGTAACACACTCCGAGGCCCAGAAGGCCGTGAACGCCGACAAGGAGCGTGGTGATTTCTTCGCAGCCTGGGGCGGCATCTCATCCGTCGGTCTTGGTCTCCCCATTCTTTACACCGCCGCCAAGAAGCGCAGCGACTTCTCCAAAACACCCAGCATCACCGACATTGTTCGTCTCTGCTGTCAAGCCACAGCCGCCCAAGTCGGTCTGTCGCATCGCAAGGGCGCTATCAGAGTCGGCATGGATGCAGATATCTGTGTCTTTGACGATGCAGACGAGTGGACATTTTCACAGGGCGACATGCGATGGAAGAACCGCTGCTCACCGTGGGAGGGTCATCAATTCACGGGTCGCGTGAAGGAGACTTGGCTGCGTGGAAACAAGGTTTTTGAGCTTGGAGCGGCGAATTCTGGGTTTGTGGTAGGCAAGCCTTTGGGGGAGAGCATCACAGAGAAGCGAACATTTTGAAATGATTGATGATGAAATAGCATTAAGGCGTTCTTGGATGGGCGGATAGAACTGTATCTATGTATTGGGTTTTGTGTTTTTCTTATTGAATAGCATGAGTAATGAGATTGGCGATTGAGGAGATTGTGGCGTCATTGGGATTGTGTTTGCTGTGCATGTGAGCTTTTGATGCGTCTCGAGTGTAGCACGAAGAAAGATGATTTGGAGAAATTGTGGGGTTTGACGATGCATTCTGTGATTTGGTGTGAGGCATTTGGAGGTTCTACTCCGATCATCTGAAGGTAATTAATTAATTGTTCTATTCTTTTGTTCTAGTCTAGTCAGTTGGCGGAATGAGAAGAATCGAGACCTCGATCTAGATGAGCGATGCTCACAAATTTGAACAAATTAAGCAGCTCCTTAACTGTCTCTCTTAGCTTCATCCCTTCGTCCAATCTCACTATCTTGAGTCATTGCCCCAATGCAATTCCATTCCACAGCATCATTCGCATTATCCAATTCAAGACTCTTATTAGCTACCCCGTATAACATTCTCAAATGGCTAAAGATTACCGTAGCATCATGCTATACGAAATAAACCTTGCCTCGCGAAAATCGTTAAAGAGCTCGCTTAAGTCGCATTGAATATTAAATAAAAAAACCTCGGCTTAACTAGGCGAAAGAGACGGTTGCATCGTTTAGCAGCCGAAGTGGACGCCAAGCGCTAGACATGTTTTCTTTGGGACATGTTAGCGAAAGTTCTTTTTTGCATGGATCATGGGAGTGATAAGCGAGGTGTAAGTGGTTTTGATCATGAAGGTCAGAGTCTACAGTGAGATTGAGTTTCTGAGTGGTTCATTCATTGGGGACTACTGCTTACTATGTACTGCTGAAGGAGTCTTACAGTATCGTCCTTTATGACAGTGAGATATGCTCTGTAGAAGCATGTGAATTGACCTCCCTCTTTAATCCAATCCTTGCCCGGAACTGACCAGCTCCGAAATGTCAACCCTCTCCACGTCAGCAACAATGCACCCTCCACCGCCGCAATTCCACAAATCACGCGCTTCTGCTCTCCCCTTCTCGATCAATTCTCTCGGCCTAGACCCTTGCCCCCGCAACCTCGCTTCCACTCCCCGATCTCCACTGTCCACACCCATCAAAAGACCTCCCTCACCCGACTCTAGAACAAACCCAGCGAATCAGACCCTCTTCTCGGGTATTAGCCTTGGAAGCTCGTCTATACAGTCTTGACCATGAATTACCTCTTTGGGAAGAGGACCGTTGGGTCTTATGCGGTGGGATTTCTCGTCGAGTGGTTATTGTCAGATTTCGCTTCTTGTTCCTCTTTTTAAAAGCTATTCTACTTGGCGTCATAGATTTAACCAGCCTGAATACTCTGGATAATAAGCACGGAGTTACTGTTCAAGAGACATAATGTCCCGGGCTTGGACAAATAGATAACATTCCGTCTTCGATCGCGCTTACGGCAAAGAAACGCAGTCATGTCGCATCATGGCCCCGACGTTGAGAAGATGGACAGAACCAGTTCCCCGGATCTTTCAATAGATCCTGGCATTCACCATCTTTCAGGAGGCCATCTTTCTCTCGATGATGTTCAAGCTGTTCATGTTCAGCTTCACAACTTGGCTGTGTCCGTTGACACTGCGCCGTCATGGCTTGCGCCCTCGACATATGGAGATTTGTTCTCCTCAAAGTTCAGCACCGCCCCAAAGATGAAGCCGTTACTCAACGCCGTAAACGCCGATCTTCAGCCAGGAACCTTAACAGCTATCATTGGAGGTAGTGGCTCGGGAAAGACGACGCTGCTCAACACAGTCGCTGAAAGAGTGCTGAGCTCGAGATTGAGTCAAGAGGGAGTTGTGACGTTTAATGGAAAAGTTGGTGTTCACAATGTTCGAGCTGCGTATGTTATGCAGCAGGATATTCTGCTGCCGACACTCACTGTCAGGGAAACGTTGCGATACTCAGCTGATCTGCGACTCCCGCCATCGACAACCGCTGAAGAACGCCACAGAGTTGTTGAAGAAGTCATCCTCGAACTCGGACTAAAAGAATGCGCTGATACACGGATTGGTAACTCACAGCATCACGGATGTTCAGGCGGTGAGAAGCGACGAACAAGTATCGGTGTTCAACTCCTCGCCAACCCATCAGTCCTCTTCCTCGACGAGCCTACGACCGGTCTTGATGCGACGAGTGCATACCAACTTGTACGAACGCTCAAGACCCTTGCGCAAAAGGGGCGCACGATCATAACGACCATTCATCAGCCGCGATCTGAAATCTGGGATCTTTTCGACAATCTTATTGTTCTCACGAAAGGCAGCCCTGTGTTCTCGGGTGCTATCAAAGATGCTGTTCCTTGGTTCGCAGATCTAGGTTTCCAACTTCCGCCTTTTGTTAATCCTGCCGAGTTCATCATTGATATCGCGGCTGTTGATAATCGTACTCCTGAGTTGGAACAAGAGACGTCTGCGAAGGTTGAGAGGTTGAAGGGTGCTTGGAATGAAGAGACGCAGAAGAGACATCGTCCTCTTGATACGGTTGATGTTGGCGATGGGAAGAAGAAGGACAAGAAGGCAGAGGAACATGCGGGTTTTGTGCGACAACTCACAGTTCTTACAGATCGAACCCTCAAAGTTACATATCGTGATCCCCTCGGTATGGCAGCTACTCTCACCGAGGCTATCTTCATGGGTCTTGTCTGCGGATACTTATTCTTCGATCTCGGTCGCGACCAAGCCGGCATTCGCTCTCGACAGGGCGGACTATACACAGCAGCAGGTCTACAAGGCTATCTAATCCTCATCTTCGAAGTCTACCGCATGACCTTCGACATTCCCACCTTCGACCGCGAGAACTCTGAAGGATGTGTCGATGCCCTCCCATTTGTCCTCTCACGACGAATCGCGCGGATGGTAACAGAAGATGTCGCTGCGCCGTTTCTCTTCTCGGTTATCTTTTACTTCATGGCTGGATTTGATCGTGATGTCGAAAAGTTCTTCACTTTCTTTGCCATCACGTTGTTGAATCAGTACATTGCTGTTACGTGTGCCATGACATGTGTTGCGACAGTTAGACACTTTGCTGGAGCGAGTGTGATCGCAAATCTTGTTTTTACACTGCAGAGTATGGCTTGTGGAATGTTCATCAATGTGAACAGTCTTCCTGTCTACGTCCGATGGCTCAAGTGGCTTACTTACACGGTATGATCCTACACCTACTCATATATCTAATGCTGACATGCGCAGTTCTACGTGTTTAGCGCCTATTGCGGAAACGAATTCGAGGGGAGTTTCTACGATTGCCCCTTCGGCGACGAATCCGACCCGCGATGTAAACAGTACACGGGCTCATACGTGATGGCATCTCTCGGCTTCCCCAAAGACTGGACTGCCAAACCTATCCTAGTATGCCTCGCCTTTGTCGTATTCTTCGTGGTGCTATCAGTCATCGGGCTTCATATTCTCAAAGTCGAGATGACGATTGCTCGCGCTCGTGTCTCGGATACCGATCTTTCTGCTGGAAAGGAAAAGATGACTGCACGATCTGTCGCCGACGTTCGAGCTATTGACCTGGAACTCAACCAATTCTCACTCGCTTTGGATAAGAGAACTCAGCTGGGAAAGAAGCTACCGACAAAGACGATTCTTAACCCTGTGAATGCGACGTTCAACGCCGGAGTTCTGAATGTGATCATGGGTCCCTCGGGCAGTGGAAAGACATCGCTTCTCAACTCAATGGCTCTAAGACTACGGAATTCGGTGGGGACGAAGTATCGACCAGCTGGGAAACTCACCTTCAACGGCGCTGTTCCCTCCGATTCAGTTATTCGATCAGTCTGCTCTTATGTCTGCCAAGACGATGATGCGCTACTACCATCGCTTACAGTTCGTGAGACACTCCGCTTCGCAGCTGGTCTTCGTCTGCCGTCGTTCATGAGCAAGGAGGAGAAGAACCGCCGGGCAGAAGATGTGTTGTTAAAAATGGGCTTGAAGGATTGTGCTGATAATCTCATCGGCGGCGAACTCGTCAAGGGTATTTCTGGAGGAGAAAAACGCCGTGTTTCCATCGCAGTACAAGTTCTCACTGATCCCCGTATTCTTCTTCTGGACGAACCGACTTCTGGATTGGATGCTTTCACCGCGAATTCCATCATGGAGGTTCTTCAAGGTCTCGCCAACGAAGGTCGAACTCTCATTCTTACAATCCATCAAGCACGCTCCGATTTGTTCAGAGAGTTCGGAAATGTATTGCTTCTGGCAAGAGGTGGTTCGCAGGTTTATTCTGGGCCTGGAAAGGATATGCTTGGATATCTTGCCCGTCATGGATACGAGTGTCCGACACATACCAACCCAGCTGACTTTGCACTCGACATGATCACTATCGATCTCCAGCAGGAAGGTAGAGAGTTGGAGTCTCGAAAGCGAGTTCAGAAGCTGATCGACCATTGGAAAGAAGAGAGTTCCTCTCCAAACGAGAAGGTAGTTAGTCCTCGAGATGAAGTCGCCAAAGATACCCCTGAACAATACAGCACTCAGAACACAACACATCGCCGCTCCTTTAACAAAGCCAACCTCTCAACCCCCGCCGAACTAGGCGCCCTCATCCGCAAACGCGCCCCGATAACAACATCCCTCCCCCTCCTCCTCCACCGCGCCACCATAAACACCTACCGCCAACCCGAGCTCATCGTCGCCCGCCTCATGCAAGTCATCGGTCTCGCCCTTGTCCTCGCCCTATTCTTCGCCCCCTTCGACAACGACTACTACTCCGTCCAGAACAGAATGGGCTTCGTGCAGGAGATTGGCGCGTTTTACTTTGTCGGCATGTTGCAGAACACGGCGATCTATCCGAATGAGCGCGATGTGTTTTACAGAGAGGATGATGATGGGGTTTACAGTGTGCATGCGTTTCTGGCGGCTTATACGATTCTGGAGGTGCCGTTTGAGATTATCAGTTGTATGATCTTTGGTGTGCTGGGTGTTATTGCTGTTGATCTCCCGCGGACTGCGACGCTATACTTTGTTTCGGTGTTTGCCTGTTTTGGAATCGTGTCATGCGGTGAATCGCTCGGTATCATGTTCAACACACTCTTCGGCCACACAGGCTTCGCCGTTAACATCATGGGGGTGTTCCTCGCGCTGGCTAACACAATGGCTGGTATTCTCTCCATCGACATGCCGGAGCTCTTCAAAGCGTTCAACTACCTCTCCCCCATTCGGTACGGCACACGAGCTGTAGCACCGTATTCGTTGAGGGGTATCACGTTTACGTGTAATGATGAGCAGAGATTGCAGAATGGAAAGTGCCCGATTGAGACGGGGCAGCAGGTGCTGGAGTTGTATAACTTTGATGTTGACCCTGTTGTTAATGTGGCATGTTTGGCGGCTTGTGTGGTGGTGTATAGGTTATTGGCCTGGGGGTTGTTGAAGATTGCTAGGACGCATTGGAAGGGGAGGAAGAAGAGTGACGAGAGTGTGAAGGGATAGGAGGATGATTAGTGATTAAGGACTCTGGATCAGGAGTTGAAATAAAGGAAAGGGTCGTATAATTTGATCTCAACTGATCATAAGTTAACCGACATTACACAGAAATATACCCAAGACGTTTCATAACTAAGGATCGATAAATCGCTGGTCACCCAGTAATGCCCCATCTTCCATCTCCTAAACACCAACAAGCACCAAATATCTCAATAATCTTCAGACTACCCAGTTCATGCTCAGAGGATTGTTAAGAATCGCCTCTATCCCTAGTATCGACACGTGATATTTCCTGATGCAGAGGCGGGGAACATGGAGTTGTGTTGGTCGTGTTCATTGCAACGGTTTAAGTTCAACCAGCATGTATTTGCATATAGCACTCACCAATCACAGTCATCGCCAAGCATGCATGTTCTCAATAAGAATCAGTCCATGTCTTGCGTACTTTAGTACCTCAACAGAAGGATTTCATTCCTGCCAAGATCAAAATGGCTGAGACGAACGAACAACCTGTTGTTGTGCCAGATGAGCAGGTCAGTGAGCACATTGAGCTTTTAGGAGTATCTGACCATGATGGTATAGGAGGACAATGAGTCAACGCTAGGTGAGGTATGATAGCCAATGTATCCCCGTATGTCTCAGTTGCTAACATGCATGGCTTTAGGACTCTGCATCTACGACGGCGAGTGTTTCTGAATCAATCTTCAACTACCGCTGTGAAAACGGCAGAACTTATCATGCATATAAAGACGGCAGTAAGTTGAGCTGTCTCCAACATCCCCAGAGTCTTCTAACTCCGCCTCTAGAGTATGTCTTGCCGAATGATGAGAGGGAGAATGAAAGATTAGGTATGACCTGGATCTCCGAATATCTATTGCTCGGCTAATACATATGTCAGATCTTCAACATAATCTGTTCCTTCTCACCTTTGGCGATAAGCTTGGCCTCGCACCGCCTTGTTTCCCAGACACAAAAGTGAATCATGTCTTGGACCTGGGAACTGGGACCGGAATTTGGGCCATGGACTTTGCAGATGAACATCCTGAAGCAGAGGTACGTTCAGTTCGGACCTACCATTCCATCGATTTGGAGAAACTGACGATCTAGGTTATCGGCGTCGACCTCTCACCGATTCAACCAAGCTTGTTAGTTTTCATCCGTGCCAGTGCTCATATATAGGCGACCTAACACACGTTGTTCAGCATCCCTCCTAACGTGACCTTTGAGATTGACGATATCGAAGACGAGTGGACCTACTCAAAACCATTTGACTACATCCACAGCCGTTTCATGACATCTTGCATAAGCGACTGGAAGAAATACCTCACTCAATGCTTCCAGTACACTCCCTTTCACACCCCAACAACATCCCATCTAACCAAATCTCAGAAATTTAACCCCCAACGGCTATCTCGAGCTTCAAGAAGCAGATCTCACCATAAAATCCGATGACGACACCGTGAAGCCTGATAACGCACTCTTCAAGTGTCTCAAGCTTCTCCAAGAGGCATCAGAGCGGTTCGGACGTCCGTATGTCAATATTCCAGCGCTAGTAGACGTCATGACGGAGATTGGGTTTGTGGATGTCAAGATCGAGAGATTCAGGTGGCCGAGCAATTCGTGGCCGAAGGATAAGAAGTACAAGGAGCTGGGGACTTGGTGCTATGAGAACTTTTCGAGTGGGCTTGAAGCTATCACCATGGCGGCGCTGACGAGGGGGCATGGGTGGAGTGTGGAGGATACTACTGTGTTTCTGATGGATGTGAGGAAGACTATGGGGGACAGGAAGATCCATGCCTACTGGCCGATGTGAGTTGAACCCTTTGGGCATGTTGTTACATTTCAGGACTAACCGAAGTTAAGTTATTCTATTTACGGGAGGAAGCCGTAATGCAATAGTACGGCAAGGGAGCGTTGGTGTTGTGGCACCTGAGAATGTGAGGCAATGCCCAACGATGGTGTCATGCAACGTTAACTCATCTTTCTTTTTGGCCGGAGCTGGCCGTCTATTTTGTGATGCCATTACATTCTTATCGGACAGTTCTTTTTGTGTGACATCGCACACGGCGTTGAAATAGACTTGGTACCTCGTGCAGATCGCAACCAAAACTTCTAACGTTAGTACAGGGGTCCTAGCGTCACGACATCCGATCAGCATCTTGGCGTAACCAAGAGGATCCTGGACTTATAACATCACCATTCAAGACTAATCAAGCAAGGCTCATGAGAGTAATTCAGACGTTTCAATTGATCTGCGTAGCTAGTAACTAAGCCAGTGACATGAACCATAAACTCCAATGCTCAAAGATGAGTACCTAACGTCCCACCGGCAGAGAACAACAGTAACAGAAACAATAACCAGAACTACCCTGTCCCAAATCTTCTTTTCTAGTATCAGGCCAGATCAGCTCTTGCAGAACCAGAGACAGACAACTGGCTTCTCTCCCTTGTTTCCAGTCCTGGAAGAGTCCCAACCAACCTCATCCATGGTCTTTCCGATCTCATCCTTGTCGTCACCCGTGAATGAGTATCCCTTGTACCATTTACCATTTCCTCCACTGTAGAGCTCGAAGCAGATGTTCTTCTTCGCCGAGGGATTGGTGCACCCAAATCCCTTCAAAAGATCGCCCAGTTTCGTCGATGTCGGAACGTGCGAGGCGATGAAGGGAATCTGAGCGTTCGCCTGCAGCTGCCACGGAGGAGTATCGCTCTTGAACACATGAACCTTGGTATGGTTCGCCGGGAAGAAGTAGTTGTACCCGGGTTCACAACCAACACCACCAGAGGAGTTGGTCATTTGTGCAGCAGGCATCTTCGGATCGATCTGAGGAATGGGCTGCGCCTGGCGAGGAAGAATGTTACCAGTCCCGTTGGGCTGGTGCGCATACGTCTGC
Source organism: Fusarium sp. NRRL 25303 (assembly GCA_013396255.1). Classification (NCBI taxonomy): domain Eukaryota; kingdom Fungi; phylum Ascomycota; class Sordariomycetes; order Hypocreales; family Nectriaceae; genus Fusarium; species Fusarium sp. NRRL 25303. Next base: position 78,212 of record JAAOAY010000041.1, read on the forward strand.
TGGGTCTGAAACCCAGCGATCGGTCCCTGGGGTGGGAATCCGTAAACGGGCTGGCCATATGCAGCTGTGCCGGGATACATATAGCCATACGCGGGGGGAGCTAGACCAAAGTTATACCCGGGACCACCAAGATAAGGAACGTACGGCTGACCCTGCGATGGGATCGGTGCACCAATGGGCGAGTAGTTTGGTCGTGAGCCTGTGGCATCACGACCGTTGATGGGGTTCCAACCAGACATGGTGGTTGATCGTGGTATGGGAGGGGAGGGGAGTCAGAGAGGTTGCCAGGTATGAACCCAGCGACGAACGTTCGGATCGAAAGATGCTTGCCAGAAGCCGGGAACTTGACCTTGGGTAGTTGGATCCCAAGTCGGTGGGATAGCGTATGGCGGAGATTGATTCCAATATGGAAAGACTTGGTGGACTGGGGGTGTTTGATAGTTCAAAGCTTGGTTGTGATGAAAAGATTGTTCTTGGAAGGAAGAGAAGATATCTGAGGAGAGTCAGAAATATGGAAGACACAGGGCCTTATATAGATCATTCCGCGCATGAATGTCTGTAGCAAATCTTCAAGGGATCAGTGTTTACCTGAAGAAGCTGCCTCCTCGGTGTAACTCTCCGCCACAGACTCAGTATCACTAGACTCGTCTTCAGAGTCCGAATCGATGTCAAGTCGACCAGCAAAGATCTCAGCGCTCCAGAGGACGTTATCTTGTCTGTCGTAGAATGCCCCAACAATGATCCACGCCCAGAAAGGTGATTCTCGTGATGCTTCAAGATGTTGGGTGATGATCAGTTTGGAAGCGGGATATGGCAGCGGGACGTCCTCAATAGTCCTACAGTGAACCCGGCTTGAGTTGGACATAAGGACGAGTCTGAAAAACGAACTGAGGAAAATGATGGACGGCTGTTTGACAGGAACAAGTTTGAGAGACGATGGAGGTGTTTATTTATGCTGCTGAGAGACAGAGATCCGGGCATGATCAACTACACCTCTTGGCGATGAATCAGGTCCAAAGCAGAGGTAGTGTAGGCAAAACGTCGAGTTGTTAGTGAGTATATCCTCACAGAGTCACGAGACTCATGAGCTGAAAGTGATTCACCAGTCATTACGTCAACCTTGCAGCTATTCTCAAACGCCGGCGATGCGGGGTACAATTGGATGAAGATCCCGGAGCAAAGCTATTCAGGTCAACTTCAGATGTGATACGCAGTTGGCGAATACAGCCTCATGATGGTGCGTCCTGTCAGCGTGTCGTGCGTCACACATGAACTTGCCACACGGCTCGGTTGATGCCTGGTATCCAATCACTTGACTTCGTTCCGTAGTGGCTGTCCGCCTGAAAATGCAGTGAATATCTGGTTCGTCAGAGCAGCTGAAATGGTTGTGATCATGCATGAGATCGGCAGGACATGTTGTGAGTGAACATGCAACACACTCAGATCGGGCGACAGTTGGTTGTGAATGGCGCAGCTCAAAAACAGTTGACGGACAATGCATAGTGAATCGATTCAATTCATATTAACTCCGCAACGCTTCTCTGAGTGCTTTTAACTGACATAACTGACAAAAGATAGCAAGAGACAGTTGATAAGAGTCGAAGATATGATTGGATGTGTGAAGCCGGTTCTATTGGCGTCGATGTCTACATCAGATCATGAGATCCAATACACATCGATCATGTGGCATGGAAGAAAGAGCCGCATTATAGAAGATTCGGCAACAACTCTGCCAGAATCAGTCTTGATCGCTTGTGGCCTCAACGACTCGAACTCAGGAAGATGACTTATGCTGAGACTGCGTAATGTTTGTTCATGGTGATAACCTGTTGTAGTATAGTATGAGTTGTAAAGCTTTTAGATATAATTGCATTACCCACCACAATGAGCCATGTTCTCTGGTAATGAACCTCATGTGTGGGCATCCGTCCGAACTCAGTAGGCCCACAGATGGTGCGTGTCGACTGCTCGGCTGAGGACGCTGAACAAGCCCAAAGTTGTGACAGATGCTGACGACGAGACTCGTTGCAGAAATAGTTAAAAAAGAAGAATTGGGGAGCTAGATAGGCAACAAATATCGTCTGGAATTTCCTGCCATCTACTTGCTACACCTGTCTGTCCTGGGTATCAGCTTCCTTGATTCTGAGATTTGCCTCCACCGAGCTCCTTGCAATTCATGTTCTAGTGCATCATCTGCCGGTGTCAAGCAGACGTAGTTGGGCCACTGGCATAGGTAGTGAGGCTTTGGAGCCTTTGCGGAAGCGTTACACAAAGCTCAGGCTTGTACTCGCAGTGGTTTCCCATCTCACCGCTACGTTATTCTTCACCTTCTTAACACCGCAACTCTCCTCTCCTCTCCTCTCTTCCTCGCATAACCACCTCCTACATGACGGCACTTGTTTCTTGCCTTTTTATTTTCTTTCTTCCCCTTGCAAGGTGTTGACTTCATTCTTCCGCTGCATAAGAGTGAACCGTCCTTACACATGAGACGGCTCTGAGTAACCTGAACCATATTTTGCCAACCTCACTTTCTCACATAGCCGCAACGCCTTTGATTGAGGCATACGAACTGCGACGTTGTCTACGATAGAACCCATCTCCTGGACACACCAAGCCCTCAAGTCTCACTCAGCATCGTTCGTCACATCACAACAATCTGCCAGCCACGATGCCGCTCCCCAAAACCGATGAGGAGATCATGGCCAGTTGGTCCCGTCAAGAATGGAAGTTTCACACTTGGGAGGCGGAGAATAGCGAAAAGATTCTCGACACCCAAAACTGGGACGCTGAATAGGGCGCTCATAGTAAGCTCATCAAATAGGCATGGCCAGATCCTGATGACCGCGGAAAATACCTAGAATGGTCATACACCTGGAACGGGCGTATCTTCGTCAGAAATAAGTATATTATGAACACTGAGGACTATATTGAGATAATCTCTTAAACCGACTTTCTAGACATGGACAAAGTTGCAAGACTTTCTCGCAATATCTGTGTCTACCCAAAGCCTTTTGTTGCCATCGGGGAGACACACTTTGGATGTGTATTCAGCGGTTATGCTTTCACGTCCATGACCGATTTTCTTGAGCCAAAGTACCCTGACTCTGGTTCTGATGTCTTGGGAAACATGATACTCGCCTTGAACATTCCTCTTCCGCACTCCCCTCCTTTGTCTCCTGGATCTTCTGTTCACTCATTCGACGCCTACAGTGATTCAAACTCGTCTGTGAGCACGGAACTTTCACACTCGTTTCCGAGCTCCACTACCAGTCAGCCGCAATCTCCTGTCTGTAAAGAGAGCTCTGACATCACCCGAGAGAGCACGCTTGGCTCTGCTACGTCCAATGTCGATCTCCAGACACTGTTGGGCGTACGCTTAGGCATCAGCAGTGGCCCCTCATCTGTGTTCAATGCTATCCATAGAAAAGGAGCCCGCTTCATGGCCACGATCCCCTCTGCGATGGAGAAAACGCACGCACACATAAACGCGATTTGCGAGTCTAGTCCCCAGGATTTCATCTTCGTTCAGCTAGGATTGCTCTGAACCTTTACTGGAGACTAGAAGAAAGCTCGTCAGGGCAATCCCAATGACGACAAACGGGGACGATGGAACCTGAACGGCTTTGCAGTAGTGGTGCGGCTCAGTCCTAAGGGCGAGCCTGGTAAAGTCTATGCGCTCCGCCATCCCGACGCAGTACCTCAACTGGAGAAGATTGAGGACCACCTGATTGGAAGCCGAAAGCTAAAGGCGAACAAACAGAGCACCCACACACGAGGGTTCATCCTCAAGCACTACAACCCCGGACATCCTCACCCTAAAAGCGATTCTTCTTTCTGGATTGCCAAGATTGCCGATAGCATCCAGGAGCTCGGATCCTACAAGCGCGAGTTCAAGTTCGAGGTTTTACCGTCTAACGAGCCCCGGATCGTCAATGCAAAGATTTGGATTTACGGGCTGGATGGACCTGTACTCACGCCTGTACGTGAGCCAGATGAGATTGACATCTGAGGCAGAAGGAGGTTGGTAGACAAAGGAATTATGGGTATAAGATGTTGGAAAACGTCTGAATCAGGCCATTGATGATACTCACCACTAGTAGAAAGCTAGATAGCCTAGTTTTTTGTTTATGCCCTACGTCTAATATAGGATAGAGACCTCTGGATAGGGACTCGAATAAACTAGTGGTTCATTTCTCTAAACACTATTATTTGAACCACTGACTTTGAACTGAAATCATGTGTGTTTAGAATCTCGAGAATTCAACTAAGCTGGTTACCAGGCCCGTGATATTTACATGGTAGAGCTAGATGAATCATGCTAACAGGCTAACTGTATGATCGTAGGCCTGAATTTCTAGCCACAGCCAAATAGGACTAGAGCGGAACCAGGGGTGCATGAGGGGTTGTTGCGAACGTAAGTAGCATGACCTGGGGTCTGAAAGTTCTGGTTGGCAGTAATGAAGTTGGGTAACTGTTGCGCTTGGGCGAGGAAAGGACCCTGGAACTTGGGCTTCTTGGCCCCCTTCTTTTTCGTGGAATCGGCCTGGGCGGACATATACTTCTCGAAGGTTTATATGCTCACACTGGTCAGTGGAAGCTTGAATCTCTCGGTAGAGGCGGCGCATGCCCGGCGTGGTGGCGAAGAGGTTGTCCATCTAACTCGAGAACGGTGCAAAAGAGACACCTCTTTGAGTTTGCTTTAAAGCACCATTGCCCTTATAATTATACCAGTGAGCAAGCTCTTGGATCGTGCACTCATAGCGTGTAGCGACATTTCTCAAAAGTGAGGCTATTCACAGTTCAAGAGGTTAGAGTACCGAAACTCGGAATTTAACCCCGATAACTTCTCCTGGCTCAGAATTGACTTGAATTTACTGTAGTTATTATAATCTATATAGAGAAGTACTCTTAAATGGTTGTTTAATTAGTTAACTCAACATAGAATGCTTCACATCAGGAGAACGGGAGGACGCTTCTGTTGTTTTGGTGGGATTAGAAAGAACCAGGGCTTAATTGCACCTATCATCTCTCATATTAGACGGAATCCACACAATGAATCTGAAAGAGCGAGGCTAATGGCTGGAATGGTTCCCTCTACTAGTGTGTCACCGATAGTGGAAGCAGCAATGACTTTGAATAAGTTCTGCCTGGTTTAGTCCTCGTCGCTAGTAGCCTCAACGACACGAACTCCTCCTCCCTTCTTGGCTGACTCAATCTCTCTCTTCTGTTGCTGTTGCTGTCTCTTTCCAACCTCATTCACCAGGCCCTTCAGATAGACCTCGGCCTGAACAGTAGCGCTGTACGCAGCTGGTGTCCAGTTCCAGATGTTTCGCTTATGTATATCCGCGCCCGCCGCCAGCAGCGTTCGCAGTACTAACAGGTTACCATTCCCACTCGCAAAATGCAACGCCGTATTCCCTTCAACGTCCGCGCGGCGGACTGCGTCGTAAGGTCCGCCGGGGACAAACGTAAGGAGGAGTTGGACGATAGTGTCGTGTCCGCCAAGGCTAGCTTCCATCACGGCATCACGACCTCGGATGTCGCGGCGAAGTATACATGTTTTATCGTGTTCGCAGAGGAGTTGTACAACCTCGGTATGGCCTTCGGCTGAGGCAAGCATAAGTGCTGTTTGATGGGTCTCGTTGAGTGCAGGGACTGGATCTTCGTGGCCGAGTTGCAGGAGGACTTCGCAGACTTCGCGATGACCTAGTGAGGCTGCTAGGTGCATGTTCGAATTGGAGAGACCGGATGGTGAAGAGTCGGGGTTGAGGAGGAGAGTAGGATGTGACTTCAGAATTCGGCGGAGGAGTGTCGCATCATTGGCATGAATTGCCCGACGAACGCGAATAGAGGGTTCGATCCTACTGCTGATTAGTCTTGAGCATGATAATCTCGAGTTGGCGCTCTCACATGATAGGGGACGGCGGGTCATGACGGTTGCAATTCAGGCGAAAGAAACATGCCGCGCAATCGCGAAACAAACGAAAGTCGAATAGAACAAAATAAACGAAAGGCAATTTACAAGCTGAAGATGGATAATGTTAATGACACTTTAGAGAAAGGAAACGCTAAATGAGGCCGTTTTTGAAGTAATGCAATGAAAGAGGGGAAGAGAATGGAAGGAAGCAAGGCAAGCAACAGAGTTGCCGTAGGTTGACGATAAGATTCCAAGAAAGCTTAACTCGAGGAAATGCTGCGCCCGCTTGCAGCAAGCAGCTCCTCATGAAACAGGCGGCACGGACCCCACATTGCGCTGACATCCGCTAACTGCAGTTGGCTTACCCGCTGTTTGCTACACGAGCCTGAGAGAACTCAAGAAGAGGTGCGTAAGAGCAGCTTACAATAAGTAATTTTACCTGCTTTTACTTGACTCAAGATACAAGCCAGCAAATGACCTATTTACTGCAAAATCATTGGTCATCATGGTTTGCTATTGGTATCATGAAACCGTTAAAGCTCAATCAAGACCCACTGTTCTAAGCGCTGTCATGGTCTTTTGCTGGTGACGATGGAGCTTCATCGACGTCAGATTTACCCTATTGAGGCGACTCCTGTTTGTTTATAGTATTGAATCGCAATAGTTCATTTTTATAGAACTTGTAGTAGTCCTCTATAGATATGCCCTTAAGATATTCAGAAAGATTTGTGTCATCTTTCCACTTTAAACAAAGTTTTCACATGCTAATCGTCCAGGCCCTTGAGTTCAAGGGCTAGAGAGGAAAGAAAACTCAGGACCTTACTGTGGGGTGTCAAAATAAATCTAGCAAAAGTCATCCTAAACTTATGTTATATTACCTAAATCTTTTTGTCACTTAGGATCGAGGTTTTCTGTTTTCTTGCCCCCTGATGGAAGGGATACTGCCAAAGAGTAAGCCGGGCTTGTCTCAGTGAATGGTTTGTCTGTTTCAAGCTTCTACTGGCCGACTCACCGAACCGTCACGTCCTCGCTCCTCAAAGAATTCCATCCGATTCACAATCTCACCAGCGTTCAGCGACAAAACACGAGTATCCCATCATTTGATAACGAGACCTCTCCATTTTATGAATATAATACCACTTTCTGCCTACCAATCTCATCAAACGGGCTTGATCACCCGGCGAAGCACGCCCGGTTAGCTCAATCGGTAGAGCGTGAGACTCTTAAGAGTTCACAATCTCAAGGTTGCGGGTTCGACCCCCGCATCGGGCTGTTCCTATAAATTACATATGCATGATTGAGATGTGCTTTCTTTTTTGCGATTCTTGTCACTTTCTAAATGTCATTTGATGATGGGAGTGTAGATAGATGAGTTTTGGTGAATGGGTCATGTTTACAGACAAGTCAGATGTGGCTCGGTATTAATGTAAATATGGTATTGCAGTTAAGATCTAGTAAAATAAATAAATCCTTTCCTTTATTAACCCTTATAACCCTTAATGAGAAACCCGATAAACCGTCTAGTTCAGCTCATGAGCCTTCTTAATAGCCTTGTTCTTGCCCGTGTCCAATACAACGGCAGGGTCTTCCTCATCACCTTTCCTAGAGACCTCGTTACCATTCTTCGTCGTGATTGTCGTACTGCACTCAATGTTAACAAACAAACAATTTCATCAGCAGCAAATTGAACACTCACTCTTCAGCCTTGACATCCAAGACCTTACCCTCGGGCTGTCCCTGTCCCCAGTTCCAGCTCACAGTCTCACCCTTCTTGGGTCCTTTCTTTGCGCCAGAGTCATCTCCACCCTCATCATCACCTTGCTCCTCTTCAGCATCTTCATCCTTCTGTGAAGATCCATTGGACTTCTTGGACTGGCCATTGGGCTGCTTCTTTTGTCCCTGCTTCTTCTCTTCATCACCATCTTCGTCTTCCTCCTCCTCGTCTTCATCATTGGACTTTGTAGACTCTCCCTTGCCAGTCTCGCGCTTCTTGTTGGAACCGGTCTGGCTTCGAGTCGCTCTTCGCTTCTCGCCGGTTTGCTTATCATCATCATCGCCCTCGTCTTCCTCGGCTTCGTCAGCGTCGTCGTTGGCCTCTTCCTTATCCTCTTTCTCTTCCTTCTTCTCACTACCATTCTCTTTGCCTTGAGCCTTGAGGAAATCATGACCCCAGTTCTTGAGTGACGCGTAGGATTTGGTCTTCTTGACCTCCTCGGGGGACTTGTCGTTGTTGGCCTTGGTCTCTTGAGCTAGATGTCGCTTGCTGCGGGGTGTTAACATCCAATTGACCAGCAAAGCATCTGATATCAGTCGTAATGAGCATGGGAGACTTACCAGTAAGAAACAACCTTGCGCATGTGCTGGACTTGCTCATCGGTGTACTTCTCAGGTTCCTTCTTGGGGTTCTCCTTCAAGATCTCAACAATTTTGCGGCCGCTGTCGTGTCCAACAGTCTCTCCATTCTCATCCTCCTTTGGCCAACCAGCACTGTTGGAATCATCCGACTTGAGCCACTTCTCGAGCTCTGAGGCCGTCATGTTGACGACCTCGTTGAACTCTTGGATAACCTCATCATTGCCCTTCATGATTGCGGTCTTGTTTACAGCTGTGTGATTGAAATATGTGTGATATCGAGAGTTTTGAGTAAATACGATCAATTGATGAGAAAAATACAGATTTGTTTAAACCATCACCCAGGTTTTGTAACCATTGTTATTGCTTTTGGTCTCAGCCGTGTCGTCATTCCAGCCATCTCTTAATCGTAGCGTCATAGACAAAAAAGGTACAAACAATGCGTCGCAAGTAGCTTACGGTGATCGATTCAGCTTAATTAAAAAGTAAATTGACTCTGACGTTTAAGTGCGTGCATGGTCTCAGCTGAACAAGGTTGGGTCGATCTGATGCGGTCGTCCAAGGAACACGATCCGATCTGCTGAATGAGCGCATCATTCCCGACGATCGATGGTTGCTTGGCTGGGAAGTGGGCCAGGAACGGAAGTGAGATGGATCAATCATTTTTGGCCAAGCTTGGTAGGGCTTAATCGGACTAAGGGGAATGAATAATGATGATGGGAGGGAGGTGAGGAGCTGTGCTTGACAATCGGTAATTTTGGTGGTCTTGTTGACCTGCAGAGAGCCACGAAATGAATCGAAGGGCAGGGCATCTTGATGACTCACAATATTCCGAGTCACAAAATGCACAATGAGTAGATTATGAATACTCAATTTCGATGATTAAAATCAAGCAATTACCCCTGAATAATGCAGAAATGTCAAGATGTTAGTAATGTTGAATTAGCCTCTCCTGAGTTTTATCTCATCATTCACGGTAAGATGAAGGAAAGTAACAACGGTCCTTGTTACGGTGGGTACCTTAGTATCTAAGCTCCGATCCGTGCCAGCCAACCTCGTGAGCAATTACGGTCTGAGTAACAAAATTGAAGAACTTGTAGATGCCAGTCTCTTGAGCTCAAGATCTACCACGCTCCTCTTGTGAAATACTTCCACAATGAATTCACGGCAGTTGCATTCGAGCTTCAGAGCTAGGACCTGAATTAATGATGCAATCGTCAAGACAGCTTCAAATTCCCCTCGCTAAACCCAAAAGAGCAATCAAAGTCCCCACCGCGGGGTTGTTCGGCTGCGGGAGCGGGGCCATTTTTCGCCGGGGTCGCAATCTGAGGCCGATCCAGGAGCAGACCATTTCAACATTCACACCTTGACTCTTTTTTGTGACTCAGATAAAAAAAACATCCGATACACCAGGTACGCGGTATCCTTCCTATTTTGATCATCCTTATATAAAACAATCGCGTTTTACTGTGTGTTTCCTCTCTTTTATGTTTTCATGCGCGTCAATTGAATTCTCGTTGAGCCTTTTCACCCGCTGCACGCTTCTCCGCCACTCGCACTCAACTTTTGCAATTCGACCACAACATCAAAAGCAAATAGCTAATCCTTTTCGAAACTTCAGAATTGAAAGCCTCAGAACCGTCGCCATCATGTCTGAATATCCCCACATTCTTCTTCGCGCTGAGGAGAAGCCTCTCGAGCACCGATCGTTCTCCCCCGCAGTTATCAAGACACTCGTTGATGCTGGATACCCCATTTCCGTCGAGCGATCGTCCACCGACCCCAAGTTCAAGCGTATCTTTGAGGACTCAGAATATGAGGCTGCTGGTGCTCGTCTTGTCGATACGGGTGTCTGGCCAAACGCTGAGCCTGGGACAATCATCCTAGGCTTGAAGGAGATACCCGAAGAGGACTTTGCTCTCAAGAATGATCACATTGTATGTCGAATCTCTGGAACCAAGGCGTGCCTGATACTGACTAGACTTAGACATTTGCTCATTGTTATAAAGTAAATAACTTCATTGTTGCGCGGCTCGGATGAAGTCTTGGCTGACGAAATCGACACAGAACCAAGGAGGGTGGGAGAAGGTCCTCGGTCGCTGGTCTCGAGGCGGTTCAGTCTTATATGACTTAGAGTTTCTTCATGACTCTGAAGGTCGCCGTGTTTCTGCGTAAGTCTTCTCCCTAGAATGAAGCTCAAAATGTGGCAATTCTGCCCTTGTTTGGAAGATCTCGACGGTTGAAGAGAGCCGTTTCGTGTTCCCACCCCACAACCAACGCACTTAGAGCTTCGAGCTTCAGCAGACAGGTTCTTATGTCTAGGTCAGAAGTTCACCTTCCGAGAAGTGTTGTTCTTGCGATCCTGGCTTTGACGACCCAAAAGGAGCTGAGCATGCACGATCCCCCAGGTGGAGCTCGGAGCTCGAGCTTTATGATAGAGTCTCAAAGCATGGGCGGCTAAGCAGTATCTTCTGGAGATCCCGATCAGAGCCCGAGTTCGCAAGGGCTTCGTTGGTGTTTGATCGAGGTGGTATGGGCTTTGCAAATAGGCTCTTACACCGTTCATCTACCAAGCTCATGGTTCACGAGGCTTCACTCCGGTTTCCTGTTATCGAGGCCAAGCGGTATCTATGCTGCACCTCAAGTGAGGTCTTGGGAAGGATGAGAGTTTAGCTGCGGCTTTCCCAGTTGGCTTCATGCAGCCTTAATAACAAGTCTGACGAGTGTTGGTTCACACGGGTTCTGCAGGTGCTTCAACCATCGACAACTGAACTTCTCGGCGGAGCAAACACCAAATCGTCTCTGTCTCACTTGTTAACGCCTCTCTAGTTTCGGATTTCACGCTGGCTTTGCCGGGGCTGCGCTCGGAATCAAGACACTCGCTCACCAGCTGCAGGACTCGTCCTCTAAGCTTCCTTCTGTCGAGACATTCACTGATGGCCGCGGATATTACCTGAACGAAGATGAGCTCGTCAACCAGATTCGTGAGGATCTCGCTAAGGCTGAAAAGGTTCTCGGACGTAAGCCCACTGCTCTCGTCCTTGGTGCTCTTGGACGATGTGGTAAGGGTGCTGTGGACCTTTTCCTGAAGGCCGGCATGCCTGATGAGAACATTACCCGCTGGGACTTGAACGAGACTAAGGACCGTGATGGTAAGTTATATATGTGCTTATGTGCGTGCCTTCGATGATGAAACTAACATCTTCAGGCCCTTACGAGGAAATTGCGAAGGCTGACGTCTTCCTCAACGCCATCTACCTTTCCAAGCCCATTCCCCCTTTCATCAACCAAGAACTCCTTGCCAAGCAAGGTCGCAACCTCGCTGTTGTCATCGATGTTTCTTGTGACACCACAAACCCTCACAACCCTATCCCCATCTACTCCATCAACACCACCTTCGAGGAGCCCACCGTCCCCGTTGAGATCAAGGACGATCAGAACAACCTCCCCCTATCCGTCATCAGCATTGACCACCTCCCTTCCATGCTTCCCCGCGAGGCTAGCGAGGCCTTTAGTGAGGGTCTCAAGGAGTCTCTGCTCACACTGAAGGATCGCGAGACTTCGCGGGTGTGGGCTGATGCCGAGAAGCTCTTCCATGAGAAGGTTTCCCTGTTGCCCGAGGAGTTGAGAACCAAGAGCGTTTAAAAGTGCTATTTATGTTGTAGTTGAGTTGGCTACATAGACCACAATAGAAGGCTAAAAGAACAGCCTGATTGACATATTTGGACATTTGCTTTGAGGGTGAACGCTGAGTTGGGGTGTTTTTTGCTCAACAGATGATGTTTACAGACATAAACCTACATGGTAAGTACGACACAAAGTAGAAATACCATTATGCCAAAACGGAAGGTACCTTCACATCAAGGAAGGCAGGTATCTCAGGCTTTACCTCTTTACACACAAGGGTTCTTCCAACAACCTACGTCAGTCAACAATTGAATCGAAGTCAAGACATTAAACGAGCCATCACTTACTTAACTCAACCATCTCGTACAACTCCCTTAAACAAAACTATCTTTCTTGACCCGAGTCTCTCACCACAACCCTTGCAATTCAACAAGACGCATTTGCATTACTTCCGAAGTATACGATTGCGAAGCTGAAAAGTCGGACAACAGAAAACTGGACACCCGCGCTCAATCAAAGTGTCAAACAAGGAGCTGATTGGTAGATTCTTCTTGGTGGAAAGTATTCTGAGCAAGAGTATCTGCAACATAGGCATAACTTTGCTGGCGGTGACGTACAGAGTTGGTCCTGAGGACCTATATGGCCCAAAAATTAGCGTGACGCTACTTTGACCGAATTCGTTGAGTTTCTCACCAGGTCATTGGAGCTTCTGATAATCGCCATCTTCAACGTCTGTGTATTATATCGAAACGGTCTGATAGCCACGATGGCTTTTTCACACAACAATGATACGGCCATTGAGTCCATGGAGGGTGATGAAGCCTCCGAGGTGGCTCATTCATAGCCTGAATTTCCGCAATCACTGCAGGTGGTTCAGTCACATCGAACTGGGGGACGACCTCCAGCTCCAGCTCAGGTTCAACATGCTCAGATGGTTCAGCATCAGTCTCCGTATCCTCAGATGCCGCAGTCATCATATCACATGCCGCAATCTCCGCACATGGCTCAACATCATTATATGAGATATCCTCATCCTCATCCTCATCAGGTTACGCATTCATCTTATATGTATCACTCGCCGCACCAGACACCTCAGTCTCTGTATCAAATACCACAGGGTCCTCACAATCAGATGGCACAGTCTCCGTGTGAAATACCACAGAGTCCTCATCCTCAAATGCCGCTTATCCCATACATGGCATACCCTCACTATGCTCTTCAACCGGGGCATGCTCCTACCCAAAGCCACCTTTTCACACCCCAGGGAACTCCTATCATGGCACCCCAGCAATCTCCTCTCTTTACACCACTAGCCACACCAACTCCAACCCCTGGACCTCAATCCGCCGCTACCACCCCAGCTCCCTCGTCAGTTGCTTTTGCTTGGAACACATCACCTCAATACGTCTCCTCAACTCCCGTACCGTACCCCGCAGCATCTACCCCAGCACCCGAATATTCCTCCGGAGGCCAAGTAACAGATGATATGGGACCTCCGCCCAAGAAGAAGAGAGGACCGAAGCCAAAGCCGTTTTCAGAACGTATAATGCCACTAGCTACACCGATTGTACCACGAAAGCTGGCTAGTTATCCGAAGAAAAAGAAGGACGAAGTTATCACGTGGTTGCGTACTGCTTTCGTTTGGCGGGGGGGGGGAAATTGTGCGGCCTACTACGATGGATGCGGAGAAAAAGTTTCAGATTCCGAGGAGGACTATCTCTGGGTGGAAGAAAGCCGAGTAAGTGAAGCTCTAGATTGTGATGTCATGAAGCTGACAGTTTTACAGGTTGGGCCTTGGGCCAATTCCGAGATGATAACGCATGAAGACGTAACGAAGGCTGCACAGAGATGGAAGTTGAAAAGTTGAATAGAAAATTAATAATTATATTTTCATTACATCAGATTTAAGACCAGTTTTCGCTGGGAACCCTGTTCATTGTCTTGTCCGCTTACACAATCTGCCCAAGGTTGAAGTCAAGTCTGCAGTGTTTACGTCACCTATGTCCGATAACCCCGCCAAAACCTCCTTTAATAACAACCCGTAAGCACCCAATACTTACAAGCAATTCATCCAACTTATTCTCAAATTACAAGCCAAAATGTCTTCCCTCGCGAAAACAATCGTAGCAACCGGTGTTTCATCCGGCATCGTAAGCCCTCAAGCCCCAGCGCTTTGTAAGACAGACTCTGACATCTACAGGGCTTCGAAGCAATCAAACAGCTCCTCAGCCAGAGCCAACCATACAGAGTCATCCTCGGCGCACGCAACACTAAAAATGCACAGAAAGCTTACGATGAGCTTAAGTTCGACCGTGAATCTCATGGAGTCACTGTTCTTCCACTGGAATTGAATGATTTGAAGGGTGTCAAGTCTTTTGCAGAGCAGACGCTGGATAAGATTGGCAGAGAGAAGATTGATTACTTGCTGCTTAATGCTGGACTGGGAGGTGTCGCTGCTGAGGGACCGGGACCGCATGAGTCGAAGTGGTGTGAATCCCATGTTGTAAATCATCTCTGTGAGTTCGTTCGATGAGTTGAGTAATGTGAGATACTGATGGTTTGTAGCGCAGCATTATCTCGTCCATCTCTTGAGAGAGAAGTTAGTCGAGTCCAAGTCGAGGATCGTGTTTGTTTCGTCCGGCGCTATTCGACGAGTTTCTGATCCCAGTAAGTCAAAACACCCAAGCCCAAGTCTCATGTTCTGACCTTGCACAGGCGTACTTGACACGGAACTCAAAGCCGGATCTGGTGCCTCCGCCAGCACGACATACTGCAACACCAAATTCACCGGCCTTTTAGGCGCACAGTGGTGGCGCCGTCAACTCGACGGTACCAACGACGTGGTCGCTGTTTCACCAGGTCTCATCCCTGGGACAGGTCTCGCGAACCGTATGGGCATCAAAGCTGACATGGCTGACGCAAAGTCGATCCCCGAGGGTAAGTCTTGTACCATTGTGCTGAGACGTGTAACTGATTGTGTGACAGGTGCACAAAGTGTCCTTGCGGCGATGACGCGAAGTGACTTTCCTGAGGATCGTGACCGGATCTTCTTGACGAGTTGGGGCGAGTGGTGGGAGAAGAGTGTTATTGAAAAGTCGACGGATAAAGAGTTGCAGGATAAGTGGTGTCCCAGTAAGGAGGACATTGAGCGTGAGGCTGGCATCTCATCCTGAGGATCGAGTATCAGGGCATTGACTGTGGAACAGGGGCGAGTATAAACTTGTCAAAGAGCATACCAAGTTTATCCTATAGTACTTCAAAATCATATTAGTAGTTTCACAATTTAGGATGAGAGCTCTAGGTTCTCTACACTTGATCCACGGGTTGCTGTAAGAAGTTGAGAGGTAGAACTCAATGAGAAAAGTCCATAGACCATAGGGAGTCGTGATTTACTTTCTTCCAATGTCATTGATGGAGAAGAAAAGCCAGCCAGCCAAGGTAGTGTTCCTCCAATGCCTGGAGAGATAGATGCTGAGCGGCGGAGGCCATGTATCGATCGGGCTTACTTGGGTCAAAGTAGAGGGTCCAAGAGGATTCTAATAAGTCCTCCTGGGATTTCTATTCACCGAAGAAAGGGGGTTCTATAAAGACTGAGATATCACAGGAATAGCCCAGGTCTCGTGGAGTACTGCGGAGGGCAATCATGCGCTTTCAGGACATCAACTTGCAGATATGATCAATTTGTATGTCAATGTTTGGATGGTAGATGTGACCGCAACTAATTTTGTGCACTATTCCTTGAGTTCGTATTGTGGTAGTTGTTCTGCTCCATCCCATTTCATCTCTCCCCTATGTCTAGACCATGAACAGTCCCCCTCTTCATCCTCAACACTGATCATGCACTTGCATATTCAATATCAAGAGACCACTGGCGATGTTCCATCCATACTTCTGTCACTGGCAGCTGTGAGCTATGAACCACACTGCCCGGCACAGTGGCAGCCGAACCGCGACCCATGCATGGCCAATCAATGGACTTATTGGGTGAACTAAGGCCAGAATGGAGGTTATTCACAGTGAATCATTGCTGAACAGCTGCCATTGTTAGAACAAATCTGAGGAGCAGTGACCATTTCTCAGAGCTATAAAGCTACGGGCCTCTCCCTAGCTCCCAAATCTTTCATCCTCACCCTTCAACCTTTTCATACTTGACATCGCATCACAACAACTTCACTCACCTACAACAACAAACACTATCTAACTACCTCGTTCATCTATTTCCTCAGAGACATCCATCGCCATGAAGCTCATCGCTTTCCGTAAGCCCACCACTACCCCCAACACCATGACCTCTCTGACCATCGTAGTCCTCTTCCTTCTTGGCCTTGTCAACGCTGGAGTTGTCCGAACTCCCGCCGAGGCTGCCACCCTCACCGCTGAGGCTACTATTCCCGCTGAGGCCGCTACCCTCACCACTGAGACTACCGCTCCCGTCGAGGTTACTACTCCCGTCGCTACCCCCGACACCTTCGTCGCCAAGGGTGAGAAGGTGGCCTCTTGCAACATTCAGTGCGCCTTCTGGTACCAAAAGTGCTACTACCGCCCTTGGGGCTACACCTGTGATGACAACGGTCTGTTTCGTCGTCGCGGATGGAACCCTGACTGTGAGAAGAACTGCTGGTGTAACTGCGATTCCAAGTAATCGTGACAGGATCACTGGGGTTGGATCCAGATCGGAAGGATGAACGGACCGGACGAGGGTTGATGGATACGAAAGGAAGAAATTGTGGTTGACTCGATGTTACCCTGTCTATGAGCTCGGGAATGATGTTTTGTTTTGATACTCAGTCGCTCTGTTGAGCTGGAATTTTGATCAGCGGTGGCTTAGGCCCGCTAGCTAGAGAAAATGTGAACTGCTTTCGTCCGGAACTTGATGCTAAACTGTGAGATGTTACTTGTGACTGTAATTGTTGTGATGTTGAGCCTCCCCTCATCAGAGCCAATATGTAGCCCCCGACAAAGAGCACTGGGCTACGAGTGATAAGGCCTGTAACATAGGTCGCAAAAGCAAGGTTCTCCAGAATTGTGTTGTGTTTATGAACTAGTATTGTCCAATGTGGCTAGTGTTCGCCACAGATCTTTGTTCTGATCCATTCAGCAGAGCATGAAATGGTGAGTTCCTTGTTCAACATATACTGGATCTCAAAGCAGTTTATTCTTCTATATTTTTATCCAATAGACTTTTCTATTCTAAACCTTCGCAAAGAATCGCAGGTGTCATCTTGGGATCGACATCGCCAAAGACCAAGTACTTTTCGGGTGACCTCACTTTTCGGCATCGGCATCGCTCTGCGAGGTACCCGGCACCGTCGTCATCGCATCGTTGAACACAGGACCAGGATGGCTGATGCACAAGAAGAACACCGCAATGGCAATAAGCCTGACCAGAGTTAGTAGGCATCGTCAACAAAGGCACTTGCAACTTACACTCCCTCGAGACCAATGAACAACCCTTCATCCGTGATAAGATCCGAGTTTCGATAGCCCTTGCTCAACTCATAGCATCGGAATGCACAACGCGCGAGAATGAGAATGACCGCAGCGCTTAAGAATCCGAAGAAGATCCTCATACGGTTTCCCATGGCACTGGCATTCCCGCTGCGGAAGTATCGCCAGAGATAGTCGCCGAGAAGAGCGCAGAAGAGAACGAGGATGACGACTTGGAGGGACAAGCCCGCCAAGGCGATATCGATACCGGTTTGGCTGGAGCCCTGGCTGACTGTTGAGAGTGCGCCGCCTGCGGCTTGGAGGACGAGACAGACGACATCAGCGGGGATAAAGATCCACCAGACGAGTTCGGGCCTGAAGCGTGAGACTTCTGGGGCAAAGTATTTGATACTAAACTGTCAGTAACGCCGTGATCTTGGGGCAAGAGGGCTTACGTCTTGGAAAGTGTCACGTAAATAGCAGCTGTGTAGAAGACAGGGCCACTCGTGATAAACACAATCTGCACCATGAATCCCCCAAAGTTGAAGGGATTGTTGTACATAATAATCCTTCCAATGTACCCGATAATCTCAAACAGACATCCGATCATCATGAAGCTCATGTAGAACCACTGCTTCCACTTGATACCCAAAACGAGATGTGTCCCCATGGCGATGGCGTAGAGGACGATGAATGTGATGTTCGCGGCGAGCGAAGGTCGATATCTGTAGACGCTCCATTCTACAGGACAGAGAGCGAGAGTGCAGTTTGCGTCGGGGCCAAATACGACCAAGTTGTGTGGTGGTACTTGCGACATGATTGATTTGTTGATGTTGAGAGGCAGAGGCGTAAGGTAGAGAGAGAGGTGAGGGGTGAAGAGGAGAGATAAGGTTGATGGAAGTCGGCCAGGAGGGGAATAGTCTTTTGGAGTCGGAGGATTGTTTTACTTTATACATCTCACCTCATCCATTTAACCCTGCACGTCAGCAGTCAAATCAACTCAAATTGTCTCAACACCGCGTGTAATAGTTACCTACCACCCTCGAATGACTATCCCAATCCATCACCACGCCAAGCGCTTCAGCCCTGCGACAAGCGAATCCGAACTCTCGACCAATCAGAACCCCCAAGAGCTATCAGATCCAGTAAATTGAGTCTCGGAAGCTAGGATGACACCCCTGTAGCGCTAAACCTTTTGAGGGAACGCTTTCGAGCTGTCTAAGTTGTTTTTGGGAAGGCCTTTCGAGGTGGGATGGTTGGTACGTCAGTTTAATGACGGCTTGATGTTGAAGGAATGCGAGTGCGAAGGTATTTTAGGCATGATAACGGTTATTTGGACTGGAGGGATCATCAGATTGTTTGAGAATTATTTTGTAAATAGCCTCTTTTAGGTTGATGATTGTGATGCGTGCGTATATAACATAACTGCACCAACAAAAGCTTCGTCAATACACAGTTCAACGGTGAGCACGTTTCATGGCGCATAAGACGGCAGTGGAGTGCTTTGTCTATCAGCACATCTACCGTAGTCATGTGCAGTTCTCAGTGGATGCTATCCACAATCCCCAACTCCCATTACTCGTGCATCAAAACATCCCTCATTGGTCTCGGTCCCGAAAACAACGCTCCCCAGCCGCTGATCAACAATTTACGGTTTCATAAACGTTGTATTAGCCAAGATCTATCTTACCTTGACCTTGACCTTTACCCCATATGGGGTCGTCGTCATCTGTAAACGAATTTCCATCTTTTAAGCATAATCCTTTGAAGGATCAGCCCGGTTCGAAGTTATCCCGCTTGACGCTTTTAGCTTCCGAGTTAGTTGCGACATTGACAACGAGGCGTCATAGCTCAGGGAGGCAAGAAAACTCAGGACCTCAATCTCAAGTAATAAAAAGACTTATATAACTCAGTATAGGTTTACGATAAATTTAGTATACATTTAGGATATTTAGGATAGTCTTTGCCACGTTTATTTTGAGACCCTCCGACAAGGCACGGGCCAGGGACTAGACTTCGGCTTGTGGACTACTCTTCTATATATTGGTATCGCTGTCTCTTGTACTGCTTAGTTGGAATGAACCTCTAGCCGGGATTATAAACGAAGATAGAACTTTTAGACCAAGATGTGTGTGTAAATATATTGAAGGGTATATATACTGATGAACTCCCACTGTACCATTACCGGATACCAACACCAGCATACGTCAACACTCCCATAACCATAAGGAGCCTCCACTTCCAACAGGGACTATAGCGCCGGTTACTTTTGCAATATAGAAAGAATGGTTTTAGATTATTATAAGGATAAACCTTTAAAGACTTCTGGTAAGTTTAAAGTAGACTTGTTAAAGTTGGTGGTCTGTCAAGACTCAAGGGCAAGAGCAGTACACCAAGAAGTTAGTCCAGTGTCTAAGACTGAGGCTGAGGGTTTCAGTCTGATTGGGTAAAGTCTGATGCCTTGAGTACACGCAATGCGGAGACCGGATGCGACTAAACGCTACACAATCCTTCCCCTACCATCAGGGGCGGGTGGCTCGACCTTTGACTCAAAGTCATCTAGCGAGACCTCCAGAAGGTCTTTGAATTTCTCTCGCAACATCCAGGTACGTGCCATTGTGCCACTTGTTGCTTACAGTGGACTTGTCATTCTCGGCCGCATATAATATATCAGAGATGGCGGCGTTATCATCTGATAATATTTATATATTTATACATTGCTTCTCTCCCAAATACTCCTCTCTCTGTCGTAGA
Organism: Fusarium sp. NRRL 25303; assembly: GCA_013396255.1. NCBI lineage: Eukaryota > Fungi > Ascomycota > Sordariomycetes > Hypocreales > Nectriaceae > Fusarium > Fusarium sp. NRRL 25303. Next base: position 98,289 of record JAAOAY010000041.1, read on the forward strand.
ATCAATAGTCTCCTCAAGCAACCAGTTGGGTTGATAAGTTGTGATAGAAGGCAACCGTCGCTTGTAAATGAGGGTAATAAATTCGGGCAAGAGCTGATAGACTTTTAAAAATAAGTAAAGAGCGTGAGAAGCCAAGGTGAAAGTGCACGTATACATCAAGGTGCTATCACTGCCTCGTAGTTGAGACTTTCTATACAGAGATAGCGACAGACCTCAACGCCAGCAGAAAATGTATGTGTTTTCCTCAATCTTTTGGTCGCCGTTGCCTTGCCACATCGGCCATAACATAGCTGAGTGGTTTATCACATCGAGAACACCAATGCAAGCCGGTTAGCATGGTTGCCAACTCTGTGGAGATGTTGCGAAGTTTCTACCATCCAAGCGTTGAGATGGTGATAGGGATTGATGTGCCTAGGAGATTAGACTGGCATGCTTTCTTTCGAATGACCGAGTGGTAACAGGACCATGACCTATCAAGGTGTTCGAATCTTGCACTGTCGATCATTATTTTGATGCCGTCGCTATGGCCTTCGGTCATGGCTTTAATGTAGCGGATAAGGAGTTGGGCAACCATAGCAGCAACCACTGGACTTGCCCAGACCCGGGAACACAAAGAAGGACACGCCGATGTAACTCTCAAAGCTCCCTCAGAGATTCAGGGCTGGCATCAAGGGACAGAAGAGTGACCTCCTTGGGTATCGAGCGTGCTTGGTTGAGACTTTTGACAGAGCAATAGGTCGTCCATGGGACCGCTACATGAAGTTCCGTATAACTTCCGTGGCAGTGAATATGCAGGTCCACGAGGGAGTGTGTATATACACTGATCCTCGCAGCGGAAGTGGACAGAAGAAGCAAAAGAGGTTGGGAGGAAGAAGACTGCAATTTATAGAGGAAGTTGGGACCTGCTTATTCACCCTTCTCCTTAAATTGTTTCCATTCTCGCAGCCAAGCTTGATCACAATGTTTGAAGTGGTTCCGTTGCTAGCAATTCTTGTCAACAATACAGCCGGCTTTCTGCAAAATATGAGAAGGTTTGTCTGGAAGGTATGTACTGCAAGCAGGCTGGATTGTCTTCAATGTTCCAAGTCATCAAACCTTGGTACATTCGTGCTTCCAGGGAGGATGAAGTAGACAAAGCCTTTGTTACAGTTGTGGAACAAAAGATATTGGAAAATTTGCCTCTTCAGGAAATGGGTCCGCCTTGTTAGAAGGTCACTTTTGCAATGGAATCAAGGTCAATTGTCTTTGTGACTATCCACAAACAACATAAGCAACATGTTTATTTCTCCAACATCCGGCAGCGCCGAGGCTGAAGAAGTCACACTTTCTTGCTAGCATCGGCAAATTGGGGAATAAGACTAGGATCTAACGAGCCTGAGTAAGAACATATGTGCATCTATCCCGCTGAACAGAGGGTGGTGCTCAAGCAAGCTCACAAATCCGAAAGCATTACTCTTCTCTTCAATTCAGCTTCCGAGTCGCATTATCTTACTGGAAGAACGGCAATAACATCATGTTTACTGTGACTTATGGAAGCAATGTCAAGAACAGCCAGGCAGAGTCCAGTATCAACAGCAAATGCGTTTTGCAGATATCCAGATCAGTTCTCACCCTCATTATACACCAGTTCACCATTGACACTTCTGCTGTTTTGGAGGGCAGAAACGAGCACCGACCTCAGTTCCGAGCACTTGAGCGTGCTTAAGAACTTCAGGTTGCTAAGCTCAATTTACGAATGTAAACAGAAGGTTAGCCACTGAAAGTAAACGGTTATCATTAATATAAATAAAGATAAGGTTGATGCCCTAGAATTCGACTTTTGTTTTCATACGCTCATCCCAGCTAAAGTACTGAGGATGACAAAAGAGTGAAATGCTTGTGTCCATCCATCCACCAATCTAAAATGATTCAACTATGTATTTTCATTAACCATTCTCAAATGATTCCATTGAGAAGCTGGGAGCGCTGTGCGGTTTCAAAGTTCTTGGCTCCTGGTCGCACCCTGCTGGGGCTACGCCGGAGCTTTGGCATGAAGGATGAACCGCCCAAGCACCTCGTCCGTCATGATCTTTGTGGAATAAATTGGGCGTTTATCCTTAGTGATTTCTTCGAAGACGAACCGAGTTTGAAGATCGCCAAGTCGTTTTAATGAATCTGCAATCTTGGCCACCTTGAACTTCTGGTTGCACAGGGGATGAGGCTTTCCAGGCTCATGGTTTGCGGCTATTCCTCCCGTTTCCACAGTGTACTCTTCAGATGGACCGGCATACTCCTCATATTCCTCTTCTTCTTCCTCTTCCTTCAAAGGACAATCATTATAGACGACGAAGACTGCTCCGTTCCCGCCCTTCTTGTCGAGCTCAACAACAACGGCAAATCCGTTTAACCACCAGGGACCTTCGTTGATGATGGGAATGTTCTCCGGAGCTGCGTCTTTACATTCTCCCCCATAAACGTGGAGAGTTCCGATCTGAGCGAATACAAGATATTCATCCTTATCAGGAGCTTTTTCGGGATGCTCTTGGCGCAGCGGTATATTAGAAGCGGAAGAAGAACGTGGGCGTGAAAAAGCGCATTCGCCAACAGAAATTGACCTAGTGCTAGGATTGAAAACACTACTCGAAGTTGAAGCAGGTGTAAGATCAGATGCAGCACGAGTCTTGGACTTGAGTTTCATAGTGAGAATGTAGTTGCCAACGGCATCTGGACTAGGGTCCACGCGATCGGGTTCAAGATAGTCGACATGGGGCCTGAACGCGTAAAAAGTTTGGACACCTCCGTACTGGGACCTACCAATAGGGACCCAAGGCATATAGTTCAAGGCGATATCCTTCAAAAGGTCGCTAAGCGATTGGTTGTTCGTGAAGTTGGTCGCCATGACTTGATCAAGAAATTCCTCAGGTTTCAACCTATATGTCATCCGCGTAAAGTGGCGGCCCAACCACTCTTCGGCCCAGACATCAAAGGCCTCTTGCTCTTCTTCCTTTGGGAAACTCCTGACGATTAACTGGTTGAATGCATCGTAATCGGCACCCGGCATGTGACATTTATTGATGGCACCTCCGGCACCACTATTGGCGTCAAACCAGTTTATGAATTTCCATTGCAAGTCACCCCAGCCCTCCTGGATCTCCTGGTCGGTTTTGGGTCGGGGCATTCTCGCGGTTCAGTGCTCAAAGACGTGAAAGAGCAAGAAAGGAGTTGAGGAGTTTGATGTCTGGGAAGAGAAGTTTAGTGCAAGTCAAGGAAAGAACAGGACTGAGCTGCTATTTTATACCTCGAGCGAGTTGAGATTGCGGCAGTAGAGTTTGACAAAAATAGGGCTCGGTAACCCAAAGGCAGTGAGAGTTACAGATCGGGTGCACGTAAGGATTAATCGTGCTGCAAGAAACGCAAGAGGATGTCGAGGTGAGATTTCAGAGATGCCGTGAAAAGTAAGAGAGAGGTAAGAGTGAAGGGTTTCACAGAGCAGAGATAAAGCAGCCAAGGTAGGAGCAACCGCGAAAATAGCACCGTAAATAAGGTAGGTAGATACTAGGTTAATGGTTTTTCTACAAATCAATCTTTGGTTGTCACCCGAGAAATGTGTGTGAGAGGAAATTAAGCTTCGTGGCCAGTGACTCACCGTAGAGCATTGAACACTCCTTAAATCAAGGCCAATCACTTGGACGGCTAAACGAATTCGATGGAAACTCTACATTTGGCGCAATGATGTATTTGAATGGAATTCTGCAATATCAACTGGCATTATCTTATCACTCCCATTCCCAGTAACTCATGTGTCAGATCCCCAAGTCGATATAGAATTATTAGGCGAGCTCATTGTTCTTCATGACAAAGCAAAACCAACCCGTCCATCTGTCCACCTCCCGATATCCTACTAGCATCCCAAGCCCATATCCTTTCATCAATCCCGTCTTCATTTGTTGACCTTAACCGGCAGAGCAAGAGCAGGCCCGATAGTGAGCCCTTGTTCATTGTGCTCAAAGAATTGTGCGCGATGGATCACATTGGTGGTTTGAGTGATGGGCAGGAAGCGGAATTCTTTGTCAAAGCGCCCCAACTCATGGAGACTATTCGCAATCTTGGCGAGTGTAAAGCCTTCATTGCAACGCGGGTGAAGTCGTCCGGGAACATGGTCTTCGGCCTCAGGTGCAAGTTCCTCTCCGTCCTCGTAGTCTTCAACTTCGACGAAGCTGTTTGGATGGTAAAGAACATAGACCGCTCCCGGATTTCCTTTATTATCGAGCCGAACCACCACGACTAGCTCATTTCACCACCATACTCCTTTCATCAAGACATCAATGCCACAGCCTTTAGCATGATCATAGTCCTCTCCATAGACGTAGAGTAGACCGAGCTGGGTGAAGACAAAATGGTTAGGGTCAATCTCACTGCGAGCTAGCTTGACAGGGTCTGGTCGTTGCTCAGGGGCCAGTTAAGGCACGGGGACGGAGGTTGGGCTTTTCGGGCTTTGCAAGATTAGATGTTATCTTTGGGGCGCTCAAAGAAAATCCAGAGGTTTCCGGAGAGCCAGTGGAGACCGAAAGTGTACGCGCTTTGTTGAACTTTACATTAATAGCAAGAATATCTTTGACCAGAATAGATGGTCCAGACTCGTTGCAGTCAGGCTTGAGCAATCGGTGTGCAGGCTCGAAAGCATAGTAGGATTCGACACCTCCAAATTTGGCATGTCCGATGGGAATCGAATACAAGTTGTACGTATCCATGGACCACCAAAAGTCGTGTATCATAGAGCCGCCTGCCTCGAGGAAGTCGGTTGGGAGTACTTTGTCGAGGAACTCTCTTGGTGTCATCCTATAGGACATTCGGCGGATATGGCGACCATTCCACTCACGGGACCAGGCATAGTACGCTTCTCGATCTTGCTTGCCGGGCCATCGTCTCTGGAGCAGGAGGTCAAAGGCATTCCATTTGGCCTCGAACTTTAGTGTATCTAGGATGGCATTCGAGTTATCGAGACTCCATTTATAGAACAATCGTTCCCTGGGGCCCCAACGAGCCTGGATCATCTCGTCGGTGTCAGGGAGTGGCATTGTTGCTGAGTTCTCCGACTTAACAGGTGAGACCAATAGGATATAGTATATTTCTGGGCAATATAAATTAGCATCGACATCATGAAGGAGAAGACGGGTTTATATACCTTAGTTGAACGAAAACTCTATACAGCAAAAGTAACTTCGGTAGAACGAAGTAAAGGTAGCATAAATACTATAGGAATGACCACAAGCACATGATTTTAATATATACGAGATGGATAAAAAGAGAAGAAAGTAAGCCAGAGCCAAAAAGAAAAGGGCGCGATATATATGTTCTCTGACAATGCGTACAATTCGGAGGAAGGAAAAGAAGAGACGAGCAAAGAGGCGAAAGAATGCATACACCAAAAGGTGATGCAAACATTTGGTTTAAACGCACGTGAGGAAAACTTAAACACTACGGCTAGCGAGTCACGATTGCTTGTTTGGCACTTCATCACTGGATGATACAACAGGATATGATTGGGTATGTGGGTATGTCCAAACTCTGTAACTCAAATACTTCTCTACGACAAATTATCAACGTACATGTTACGCAGTCTCAGCATGAGTCGCCTCCCTCTCCTCAAGCTCCCCCTTCATACCACCAGTGCGCTTCGCTTCCCGAACCTTCTCACCAAACCCGCCACTAGCCTTTGCACTTCGCCAAGCAGGTACGTTACTCTCAAACAAAACATCAACTTCCTCAAGGGTCTTGCGTGCTGTCTCGGGATAAGTGAAGAATGCGTGGAACGTCATGGCAATACAGAATGTTCCGAAGATCATGTATGTCTGCCACTGGATGTTGGTGAACGATGGTGGGACAAAGAAGGCAAGTGCCAAGTTGAAGCTGTGAGTTCACCTGTCAGTACATGTGATTGGTCTGGTAGTGGGGTGAATGACTTACATCCAGTTACCAGAGGCAGCGAGGCCAACACCCTTAGCTCGGTACTTTAGGGGGAAGACTTCACTCGCGTAGATCCATGCAACGGGTGCCCAGGTAAGACCGTAGACACCGACAAAAATGTATGCCAGGGCGATGACTGCTTTGGCGGGGGCTCCTGAAATGGCCCAGGTAAGGATGTCGTTACCTTCGATTCCGTCAACGGGGTAGCCGTGAACAGCCATGACTGCCCCGCTGGTGAAGTGAAGGACACCGCAGATCAGGGCTCCGCTGATGAGGAGAGGTCGGCGGCCGAGACGATCGATGTAGGGCAGAACAATGCCGGTTGTTACGAGGAAGATGACGTATTGGATGATGGAGGATGTTAGAGCGGTGTTTCCAGTCATTCCAGCCATGTTGAAGATGTAGACGAGATAGTAGAGCATAACGTTTCCGCCCCTGGTCATATTAGCATTCATTCCCACGCGTTTCAGGGGCACACTTACAGAAGTTGCTGCCAGATCTGGACACTCACACCAACAACAGTGCGTTTCCAGACTCCAGGCGCGAAAAGGCCAAGATAGCCGATATCCTTGGACTCACGAGCGATGCGTACAGCTTCGCGGACTTCTTCCATCTCGGCGATCACAACAGGACTATCGAGATCGCCACCAGCGTGGAGGTGGGCGAGGTTGTAATGCGCCTCTTCCCAGCGATCGTGCTGAGCAAGCCACCGAGGTGATTCAGGAAAGAAGAACAGGCCAGCCAGGAGGATGAAGCCTGGCACGGCTTGGATTCCCCATGCGATGCGGAAGGCAGCTGGTCCGTCGACTCCAACGGAGCATCCGTAAGAGATGAGGTACATGATTAAGATACCTGGTTACATTAGCAGGGAACTTTTCCATAGAATGCTGTGGAACTCACCCCATTCAATAGACCACTGTTGAATTCCCACGATTCTCCCCCTAATATCCGAAGGCGCAAGTTCCGCAAGGTACACAAGGACCTGCGAACTCGTAATACCAACAGCAACACCGCTCACGACACGACCAACGATAAGGTGTGCCACATTCTGCGCAGAACACTGAAGAACAGCACCCGCGATCCAGAACAGACAAGCGATCATGAGAGCCTTTCGTCGACCAAGCTTATCAGCAATACCTCCTGCGACAAGGGCGCCTACGAATGATCCTGCTGACATGGAGGCTGTGATGCCGCCTTGCTCGGTCGAGCCAGGGCTGTTGAAGTAATCGAGATATTGGTTGGAGCCGATCCAGGCGCTCATGGAGCTGATGTCGAAACCGAAGAGCATGCCGCCGATCGTGCCGATGGCGGCGAGTGCTGTATTTGTTAGCTAAAAGTCCACACTCAGAGAGCAGATATCGTACCGTAGATGTTCCAGATCCGATACATGATGATGTTGTGGATGACACTCAAAGAACTGCAGTCTCTTGGACAGTAGAGTCCTCAGTGAGGCTGGAGCTGTTCTTTATATAAGAACATCTCGGGAGCATCGTCAAGGATGGCGTGGAGAAGGTTAGAAGCGCGCGAGTGAGGGTTTGCGATGTGAAGGGGGCCCGCTTAACGTCATGCACTCGTGGAGTTTTGCCCACGGGGTGATCGTCGCTTTGTGGGTGATGGCGTTGGCGGGCTTGGCTTGGCCTTAGAGAGCAAGAAAATACCGGATCTTTATGATAAGGTGGTAAAATAAACTTAGCAAAAGGTATCCTAAATTTACCTAAAGATATCCTAAATTTATGCTAACTTACCTAAATATTTTTGTCATTTAGGGTCGTCCTGAGTTTCCTGCCCTCGCCTTCTCCGCGGCCACGCATTGTACATAACAGACAATGTTTCATTCACTTCCATTACAATACCACGCGAGTCCAAGATTCGATACCTCAGCGGAAATATGAGCGGCTCCGCGAACAGACGTTCCAAGAAATGATATCATCGAAAAACGAACATGGGGGGACCCTGTCTGGGTGTCACACCGGGGTACTCCAACAGCGCCATAACCGTGCAGAGTTGACATCCGAAATACGATTTCTCGAAAGACTGTGGAAGCCTTGGCTGAGCATGATTGGAGCGCATGTTATTCTGTTGCGAGTGCAGCAAAGCAATGATCGTCGCTGTGTTTGTGTGTGCCCGATTTCGAGGCCGTGTTGCGGCTCCACTGTCTCACTGATATCGGTTGCATTCTTGGAGATGGATTGTAATCACTGACCAAATCATGTTTATTTCTAATTTGCCTAAACTCAAAGCCTCTGGGGCTTTGGGCGTCGAAAAGGCGGGAAATTGTCGTTGAAGTCGATATCTTGGAACCGTTTGGCTATGTCATCAGCGGCGGCGTGTGGGGAAAATTTGTCTCCATTCCCCGAATGCTTCCCCAAATTCCCCCAAATTATTCGGGGTATAGGCCCAGGAAATACGATAATCGGGGGAGCAAGAAAAGCTTGTGACGTTATCGTCTTACGCTAATTGACCTCGCAGCCAGTGGCCTTTCTTGAAAAGTCATTAGAAGGATCGATACGATACGAGAGTTCCTGTATTCCGACAAAATGATCAGTTCTATGCCGAAGCAGGTTTTACGGGAAGACAATGAAATTGTCATTTGAACAAGCCCATTTGCCAAGTCGGTCGTCTAACCCAAGACGGGTAAATTGATAGTGCAGACGAGAACGGTAATGATCTGGGGGTCTCGGCCAAGGTTACCGACACTCCTGAACTTAAAGTTCAGCGGGAACAGTCTTTGACGGAGATCATGCTGAGTTACATTTCCTAGTACTGAGCCAAGCGTCCTTGTACTCTCATACCCGAGCCAACAGTATCCCATTATACCTCACCATCACTAGAACAAATTCCGAATCAGCACGGAACGTTTTCTCTGGAGATCGACCAGAGCATCCCCCGTAATAACCTGTGCTCTACCCGCACCTGTAGGAACGCGGTTCGAAGCTTGGCTCACAGTCGGGAATAAAAAGACCATTGGGCAGGTTGGATTTTGTTCAGTGATGTCAATGATGCGGGCTAGAAAGGCTTACATACGTGTGCACGGCATGAACAATACCTCGCTGATGAGCAAGTGAATGGAACAAGATGTGGAGACCTCTTATGTTTGTCGCCATCCTCCAGAGGTATGTTCACCTTGTGTGTGTAAGTGATATCTCCTCGTATCCACTACACTCGCATCCTGCAGCTTCAAGATGATAGACTGCTTCATTCTGCGACGTATCATTGTTACATTGTGAGATAATTCTATTACGCGGACGCGTCACTTCCTTGCCGAGCTTGGTTCACCACCAATTCATCTGCGATGCGACTAGAGCGCATCAGAATTGAGTTTGAACTTTGCTTATACCATGCAGATGGTCATTTCAACTGTTGTATGGGCCTTCACTCTGCTGACAAGGCAAGAGGATAAGATTTCCAGGGCACGTGATAGCTTCAAAACAACGGCGTGAAGGTGATCTCATTCTGCACCTGGCATAGACAGCGATTTCCCAAGCGGGTAGATCTTCCACGAAGACTCCATCTATACAACGGAGGAAAAGCACACTCAAAATAGCTCTTTGAGCGATGCAACATAAATCAATCGACTTTTAGCAGTCTCATTCTGGTCTGAAAATGTTCGGACGTCCCTCAAGTGATGTCGACTGATGAAACGCAAGCTGGTTCAGGGTAGGCAACTTCAATACGGGCAAGATTCTCGATTCACTCTATCACGCGGTTCATCATAGTGGCGGTCATGACTGGTGAGATAGACGAGACTTCAATTGAAAGAAAAGAGAATTTCTCTCCATAACAGATGGATTGCAATGTATCCATCAACGAACTGACATCCCAGCAGAAACAGTTTCAGTCTTGGCGTTTCAACGGCTTCTGTTACACTCCACGTTTTACCTACCCAAGTGATGAACCTTTCCACTTCTCGAGGTGCCAGAAGGGCTCAAGACGCTAAACAAGGAAAATAACATCGAAAAGGGGTTCAGTAGTCATGTCCTGGGATATTCTACACGTACTTCTTATCGATTAGTTAAAGTCTTGAGAGCCTTTCGTCTGGAGAAGAAACAAGTGCCGATGAGTTTCAGAATTGGTAGCGTCAATCAACCAACCGGTTCCCGATCACGATGTAACTCTACGATCTCCCATCTCAGACACACAGACTAACTCACGCAAAAGATCCAATAACAGCTCATACCAACTCTCGAACAATTCCTCCGTGAAATTTCTCCGTCTCCCACCACCGCATGAAACTCTAATCTGTCGATACACCCACCAAATCACCACCACCATCACCACCACCATCACCACCACAATCTAACCAACACTCGATCCTCTCGGTTCGATCGGGCCATTCCAGACGGCCCCTCGCACCAATCGAGTTTGGCTCGACCGTTTTCCATCATGTCGCCCCCCGGCCGTTGGCGTGGTCACCCCTGCAAGTACCCCCGGCTGCGAAATTAGAGGGATCGTGGAAGCGTGTGTCAGCCCTACCGAAGGAGGCTTCTAGACCTGTTTGTCTGTTGTCACCAGAGGCGTTCATTTCATGCTGCAGGAGTGAGATTGGATGATGTGCCGGGGATCCGGCTAGTTTAATTGTACGGAGTAGAGTGCTAGATAATAAGCTCATTCTCCCTCTTCGATTTGGGGTTGTTAGCTTTGACACTTTCTCTCATTCATTCAGTCACTCATTTCTTGACACCGAATCTCGACGGTTCCGGTTCAGTTCGTTCGTTCATTCATTTCAAGTCAATTCACTCTTTTTGTACCAAATCTCAGTTCTTGGCAAGTCCCAAGACAGTCACTTGGCATCCATTCAACATCTGAAACTTGTTTTGTCGATCACGATGAAGTTCTTCCTCCCCATTCTTCTCGCAGCTCCCGCTGTCATGGGCCGAGCCTGCAAGGTCCGACACTCGCACTCTTCTGCGGTTGAGCCCGTCCACACTCAGTACCCTGCTCCCGAGCCTGTCATCTCCCAGACCCCTCAGGTTGTTAGCCAGAAGTCTTCTCCCGTCGAGGTCAAGACTGCTGCTTCCAAGTCCAAGACTACCAAGCTGAAGAAGGTCTCTAAGCCCAAGGCCTCTAGGCCCAAGACTACCAAGCCCAGCACCACCAAGCCCAGCACCACCAAAACATCTACTCCTAGTACCGGCTCCGGCTCCGGCTCCGGCTCCAAGTCTACACCTATCGGCAACGGTGCCTCCGTCTCTGGATCCTCTACCTTCTACGGTGGCAACCTCGCTGGTGGAAATTGCATGTTCTCAACCTACACCCTCCCCTCTGGTATCCTCGGAACTGCTTTCTCTGGCCAGAAGTGGGACAACGCCGCCAACTGCGGTGCTTGTATCGAAGTCACCGGTCCTTCAGGCACCATCAAGGCCATGGTAAGCCCTCCACACTAACAAGAAGTTACTAAGCTGACTCCATCAGATCGTCGACAAGTGCCCCGAATGTGACCCCGGCCATCTCGATCTCTTTCCCGACGCCTTCAAAGCCGTCGGCGGCACAGACGGCATCGTCAAGACCTCGTACAAATTCGTCGAGTGCGGCATCACCACTCCGCTCGTGCTCCATAACAAGGAGGGCACTTCCGCCAACTGGTTCTCTATCCAGGTCGTCAACGCCAACGAGCCCGTCAAGAGCGTGCAGGTCTCCACTGATGGTGGTAGCACCTGGAAGAGCACTGAGCGCAAGGACTACAACTTCTTCGAGAACCCTGCTGGCTTTGGCAAGACTTCTGTTGATGTCAAGGTTACTAGCAGTACTGGAAAGAGCGTTGTCGTTAAGAATGTTGGCGTTACTGCTGGGGCTCAGTACAAGGCTAGCTCTAACTTTTAAGTTGTTGGTGTAAGCCTTGGTGTTGAGCTGGCGAGAGTTGTGTATCAGAATTATGTGGCGCGTTCATGTGCTGGAGTGTTTGACGGCAAGTGTCGGTTGGGCGGCTGGCTGCTTTGACCGGGAACTTGTTGATGAGATGCTTGAGCACCGACAGAACATGTTACTGAATGATGATGTGAGATGGGAGTATAGTTTCTTCTTCAAGTACATATTAGATGCGAGGACTACCTCCAAAGAATTGAATCAGGGTGCCAAAATAACCTGGCCTAAAGACTTTGTAAATTATCCCAAATTTACTCAAACCGACCTGAGTCCTTTCTACCTATAGAAAAGAAGTGGTCAGTATTAAGGCCTCCCCTTGTGAGCTAACGGTGCGATTTTACGGATACATAAGTCTTCAAGACACTTCAGCGGAGTCGTATTCAACCAGCTCGTAGACGCCAGCCTCATCATGATACCAGAACGGCGGGTTTTCATGACCGCTTCAAAGCCCTGACAATGGGTATACGTCCGATCACATTTTAGAGTTCTGTAGAGGTATTAAAAAAAGTAAGTGGGACTTTGAGGAGAACAGTGGGCTCCAGGTGTTGGTCTCGGCTGCAGAGCGGACGCAATGCAACCTCAGACGCCGTGTGTCCGTAAACGGCAATTAAAGCCTGAGAGTGGTTGAGAGTTCAATGCTGAGGCGGACTTGGAGGCTTTGAAATCCGTCTACTCTGGCCACTTCAATTGAGTATGTTCGGAGACAACCCACAACGGCGTCGGACCATTAGTTCTGACCGTGTATTGCTGGAGGAACACATTGGGCTATCAAGACATTTGAGTAATATTCAAGTTGAACGGAATGACATCATGCATGAATGTGCCTCTCGTTTAATGCAGATCAGATCGGAGAATAACTTGACGTTGAACTATAGCCCGGATGCTACAAGACGAAGCAATGCCATGTCGACTCTTGAGATGACCCAAGAAGGAGGAAGAGAGTGCTTACAACCACCCACACATACACAGCCGTGACTTGGCTATGATATTACCTGCATTATAGTCCCCTCAACTGCCGAGTCTGCCCATTGATTGGCGATGACAATCCATGTCACTTCGGCCGAGAGATCGGGTCCGGAAGCGAAGCGAAGCGATTAACATTACCGCCTCAAAAGATCTCCATCGTTATAACCTTTCGGCCAAACGTACGTCCAGCGGGGTCCCGAGGCTTGCGTCTTAAACAAACGTCATCTCTACCGGTGTCTTCGAATACCAATCACATGAGGCACATACACGTCTAGTATTACGAATCCTCCGGACGCAGTTTCAAATACGGCACCGACGGATACCGAGGTTTTGAGTCTGTCCGTCGGAGGGATTACCAAGACAGAACAAAACAAGAGACGGAATTGGGAGAGCCAAAAAAAAACTGCAAATGCCATAGTGACGCACCATTGGACGCTCAGCATGAAAGCTGAGTTTCAATCAAGGCCCCAATTACCCCCTAAGGCGAAGCGTCCGAACCTCGGCACTGCACTGCTGCTTACGACCGGACACGTTTTCTCAACCTGGACAGAGCTGAATCACATCCCTCCCCAGCTTTCTTTCTTCTGGCGGCCGGTGCGTTCCCCACCGCCGGTCGATCCCCGAGGGCGCCGGTGCCGAACAGTTTACACTTGACGGGGATATGTCCTCATGGGAATAGCGTCCCGCGCCCTAGCGCTTTTTTCTCAGTTGGCAGTGGGAGAGCTGACCCAGACACCGCTCTAAACCTCACGGAGATAACAACCCCAGAGAGACAAGACATGCCGCACTAGAGAATGTGCTAGCTGTTTACTCAAAGGACCGTGAGTGAAAAAGTGAGGTACTAAAAGGCCTGAGTCCCCGGATTGTTGAGACTGATCCAAACCACGAACTAACTAGATTTTTTTTTGTTTACTTATTCAGAGGACGAAAAGAAGTGTGATACGCTCTGTGTTTATCACCGTGAAAAAAAGATACACTTGCTACTGGTATAAATACTGGAAAGATCGACCTACTGTCTTACAACTTTGAGAGACACAAACCTGCTGCTCAACATTCCACAACACAACCACCTTACACCAACATCAACACCAACACTACTCTACCTTGCACAAACCAACCTTACCCACACCAACAAAACAACACCATCACAACTGTTTCACAATGGCCCGTGATAACCTCTCCATCGTGCTCGCCGAGCGTCCCACCACCGACATCATCCCTGGCCAGACCTTTACCCAAAAGACATCTCCAGCTCCCACACCAGCTGATCTCCAAGATGGTCAAATCCTAGTTGAGACCCTCTATCTATCCCTCGACCCCGCCATGCGAGGCTGGCTCCGAGGTACATCTCCCCTTTCTCAGTAACCTCTCCTTGCCACTAACAATCCCAGACATGCGATCTTATCTCCCTCCGGTTCAAATCGGCCAAACTATGCGTGGCTCATGCGCATGCCGCGTCCTCGCCTCAAAGAGCAAGCAGGCCAAGGAGGGCGACATCGTCTCCGCCCTAACAGGCTGGACTGAATTCGCTATCCTCCCTGAAGGTCGTTTCGAGCCCGCGTCTTTGTACCCCGGTCTCCAGGACCCCAAAGACATGCTTTCTGCTCTTGGAATGACCAGCTTGACTGCTTGGGTTGGCATGTCCAAGATCGCTGACCCCAAGCCCGGTGAGCTCGTCGTCGTGTCGGGCGCTGCTGGTGCTACCGGAAGTGTGGCGGGCCAGATCGCTAAGCTCAAGGGTGCGAGGGTCGTGGGTATTGCGGGTGGTGATGATAAGTGCAAGTGGCTCACTGAGGAGTTGGGCTTCGATGTTGCGCTGAACTACAAGGCGGATGACTTTAAGGAGAAGTTCGCTGAGGCGACAAAGGACTATATCGATGTCTACTACGACAATGGTTAGCCTCACCCGAATCTCCAAACATGACAGAACTAACATATCTTAGTCGGTGGCGATATCCTCGACATGTGTCTCATGCGAGCAAAGGAACACGCCCGCTTCATCGAGTGCGGTCTCGTCAGCCAGTACAACGCCGCCAAGCCCCAGGGTCCCCGAGCATTCTCCCAGATCGTCACCATGCGCATCCGAATGCAGGGCTTTATCGTCCTCGACCATGTCAAGGACTTCCCCGCTGCCCGTGCTGAGCTGGCTCAGTGGATCGCCGAGGGTAAGCTCAAGAAGACCGAGACTGTTGTTCGCGGTGGTCTCAAGGTCGCTGAGCAGGCTCTGGTCGACCTTTACAAGGGTATCAACACTGGAAAGTTGATCGTTGAGATTAAGAACCACAATGAGACCCCCTCGAAGCTGTAGAGGGTAAGCTTAAAAGACAAACATTGTCGTTTGTGGTTTGTATACTTGAGAGTTGATTGTTTAGATCAGGAATGATAAGACCCCCCGAAAGTAGGGGAGGGAATGGGATTGTTTATGAGATACTCCGTACCTTGTCGGTAGTTAATGACATGCCATGATTTATGGACAGACTGTTCAATGTTCACTTCTGCATGTCGCTAGGTGTTTGTTCAAGACTGCGTATCTGAACACATCCTGTCGTGTATTACTGTCCATCTAGATCCCCCGCAACTTTTCTCTATCCCGATCTATTGATGCCCCATTCTATCAGTAAACATAACGAAAGTAAGGGTTCTCCTTATCAGTCAAGTCCTGGAACGCCAACTTCGCTCTCTCACTCTCATCTCCCAACCCCAGAGCATCTCTCCTCTTGTTCTCATTCTTCAGCACAAAGTACAGCGTAGTCGACGCACAAATACAAATAATGTAACTAAAACAGTCAGTCACGAACCAAGAACAATGCCAACAAGACTTACCAGATAATCAGTCCCAGCCAAAGAGCAGGATAGTGGTCTTTCTTCGTCTGACTCCAAACAAGCTGCGGCCCGACAATATTTCCCACACAATACGCCACAAATATCGTAGCAGCCATAAAACTCTTCTTCGTATGACCCGCCACATTCGACATTCCAATAGTGATTATCAGACTCACCGTCCCCCCAAAGAATCCTGTAATCGAGTATCCCACCACCGGCGCAGCAGCGCGGTAACTCCACTCGCTCTTCCAGATGATGGCACAGCCTGCGATGACGGGGAGACACGTAAAGATGAGCATGAAGATGCGGACGTTGGTGAACTTGGAGCCTAGCCAGCCGGTGAGGAGGATCACGATGAAGCACAGGCCGCCGAGGGGGAATTGGAACAGGATGGAGTGCAGGGTGCTCCAGCCGAAGGTTGAGACGATGAGGGGCCCGAAACCGCTTACGGCGCCGTTGACGGTATACGCTGATGCCATCATAAGTGCGACGAGCCAGATCTTGACGTCGAGGACGGCTTCTTTGAGCTGTGAGCTTTTGAACTTGGTGCAGCGAACGCCGGTTTGTCCGTGTCTCAAGCGCTCAACAGCAGCGAAGCGTTCTTCAGAAGTGAGGAACCAAGCTGACACAGGCGAATTCGGCATGATGAAGCAGAACAGTCCAAAAAGAAAGGTCAACGATCCAGCGAGGAGGTAGATGTACTGCCATCTCTTCAACCCACCACCCGTAATCTGCGCAAAGCCATAGTTCATCGCTCCACCAATAATGGTGAACAGTCCCGTCGACGAGAACCACCAACTCTGTCGCAGCGACTGCTCAGATTGCGTATAGTACCCCGAGACAATACACATGAACCCAGTGGGGATAATACTCTCAACGAAACCGAGGAAGAATCGCTGGACGTATAAACCCTGGTAGGACGTCACCGCGGCAGTGAGCATGCAAATAGCAGCCCACACAACGACCACGCCGCCGAGAACACGACCGATGTTGAACCTCTGAAGAGCGAATGTCATGGGATACAAACCAGCCAGCATTCCAAAGTAGAACAGGGATGTCGCCCAGCTTAATCGACGGGTATCGACTGTTGGCGGCGTAGTCGTTGCATCAACAATGGTGAGGTGTAAATCCGTCGTCATGCCGAAGAGAACTGCTGAACCGAGAATAGCTTTGTCGTAGTATACAAGGCCATCTATACATGTTAGAAGAGCTGAGGAGGATGAGGTGGAACGTACATCCTATGATCATGGCGGGGATGAGAAACAAATCAATCTTTCGAACTGCGCGCGCCGCGACAATGGGATCAATCGAGTGCTGCTCCTCGCCTACAATGGCGATGGCTTCATCTCTCGTTCCCACCGGCGCCTGCGCGGCGTTTACTTCACTTTCTGTTCCCATTTTGCTCTTGTGGCAAGGATATCACGAGGTTGCAATGAGCAATTGAGTTCTGAAAAACTAGCTGCAAGCTCCAAGAATTGGCTACGCTGTGTCTTTTTAGCCGCAGCCAAGCAAATCAATCAATGTCATATGATACCTTATTAGCATGCATAGCTTCAATGAGGCAATTTTTTCATCACCATTGATAGCCGTTTTAAGCCTCAGCTGCATTCAAACACCCTTGTAGCTCATTGAGCTAAAGTGAACTACACTACTACAGAGTTTTCTTAGTTGGTGTTCTGGGCCTGCGGATGTGAGCCGGGATTAATGGTTCGTGGGGGTTTGTCGATCGATGAATGGCAAGATTTCACTTTACGGCCCGTTTAGATGCCTCGCTTGGAGATGCTGCACTGTATTCATGATATGATGGCCAGTATACCTAGCAAAAGACTCGCCTACAAGATACCATCGCTAAGCTACCTAGGAATGCATGTTCTATAACCTCTGATGCCCTTACCCCCCCAACGCCTGGCTAACAGTATATTCAACGCACCGGTATCAAATCAGAAGATTCTCTTAGTACTGGGTCCAACCCATTGCACTTCTGAACAATTCCTGTTCGACCTCCACTGCTCAATCCTCTCAGTCAGCCATCCTGATTTGAAGTCCACCCACCGATCTTGGCGATCTGGCGGTGGTGGTATAACATTGCCCTTGTCGTCTTTGACTTCAGGCTCGATGATTTTTTCGGGTTGTCGTGGCTCGCCGACTCGGAAGGACTTGGAGGTAACACACTTTTTCTCGTCGCGACCTCGCCAATTGTACTGTAGACAATCGCTGCTGTCCTTGCAGTACTTGCCGCACGCTTCAAATGAGTCGATTCTTGCTTCGGGCGGTGCAACTGTGAAGTCCCATTTCCCATTGTCCCAATTCTCTGCAACTTCACGATCGCCAGGATGGTGAAACTTCCACACGTCAGAGTAAAGTAACGGGCGCTATGACGGTTAGAAGGTTAAACAAAGTTTCCCGGTGTTCAACTTACCCCGAGCTGTCGTTGCGCAAACTCCCACCGCCAAACGTCAACTATGTCTTTCGGCGACGACTTGTGTAGCGTCATGACAGGCTGGCACCAATACTTGTCGCTGAAAGGAATACTGTGCAGAGGATGCGGGTTGAACAGTGGCCAGTATCCCCTCAGCGGAACACTAACGTTCCACAACGCCCATCCCGTTACGCTATCACCGCAGCAATCGTCCCGAAGCATGGGAAGCCACTTTTCCGTAGCTGGCGGTTCGACGTACTGCCCGTAGGGCGTTGTCTTACGGACGAGGAGGGCCCTCATCGCACCACGGCTGAGAACAAAGCCTGGCCCGCCGTTTGCGAACCATGTCTTTATGTCTTGTTTAACGTCGTGCGTACCCGGCGAGGGAGAGCCCATGTATAACGGCGCATCGGGATCGAAGGTTTGGAGGAAGCGGAAAGCGTTGTCCCAGAAGACGTAGCTGTAACCGTTAGTGGCTTGTCAAGCTGCGCGGGTATGGAAACTTACGTATCTGTCTCGAAGAAGAAGTAAAAATCTTTGTTTGGCTTCATCTTCCATGCGCGCTCGATCATTGGGAGGAATTTGAACTTGTCCATCCTCCAACCTTGGATGCGCGCTGTCGCTTCCATGTCCACGTCGAGGGTACCATTTGCCCGCATTTCCTTCTGCCACATGTAGTTCACGAAATCGGGGTTATCGTGGTAGTAAATGGCGGGTAGATCGGCGAGAACATCGATTGCTTGATGGTCATGTACCGACTCGTCGAGATCCGAGAAGACCAGCAGCTCGTCCTTTCCAAAGCAAGCGCTCACACTATGGAATTGAGCATCGAGTCTCTCTTTCGTATCGGCATGGCCCATCTTCAAGACAGGTTGTATCGTCTGTAGCAAATGCTTGGGGAACGTCGCGCAAAGGTCTTGGGTTGTCCTACCCTCGGGGTTGACGGACACGGGGCGAAAAGAGCTCGTCGTCGAAAAGGAATAGTACTGAGATACGCCATAGCTACCGTGAATAGCACCCCAAAAGACAAGAATGAGAAAGATGACGGTGCAGAGGCCAGCAATGGCCATGCGACTGAAGCGTTTGTTCAGCATCAGTCGCCGGCTGGAGGAGGACCAGCTTGAAGGCATTGCAGCTGGAGCTCGAACATGGCACTAGGGCCTTGTTTTGCTAAGAAATGACGATGTGAGGATTGTTTTGGGTTGTCGCGGGAAGAGACATGATGGAATGGATGGAAGTGGAAAGCCGGGATAGTCTTAGGGTGACGTTTTCAGGGGGCTAGGTCCACTAAAAGCAAGCCCCTGTCGCGGAAGCAGGAGGCTCTAGAATGAGTCTGGAATCAAATCTTGGGAGCGCCAGACTTTTGAGTTGATAGTAGGAAATACGAGAGACAATTGACAGGTTGTAAGCTTATGGTTAAGGTTATAATAGCTTGGTTATAGGCGCAAGAAATGGCTCTCACTGGTCAACACAAGCCAAACCGACACAAGGTGAGGGACATCTCTTTGTCCTGTGATGAGTCTAGCAGTGCAATTCTCTTTATGGCGATAATTTTATAAACCATTAAAATATTCTAATTATATATCTCATGCTTCTTCTATGTTAGCAAATCGATAGTTGGGAGAGATTGATCGTTTCCTAACCATGCTCACTCAACATCTTGAGACACACGATGTGCATTCCTCGCCCTCACGCCCTCTCCGTTCCCACTCACAGTCCTAAACACTGAACTCGAAGAAACATTCTCATTCATCATGACCCCATCCCCTGCGCTCTCTTCACCTTCGCCCCTCTTACTCTCACTCCCAAACCTCTTTCTAACCCAGGGCAAAAGGTTGTAATACCCACCGCAAGCAAACACACCACACCACAGAACAAACTCTGTCGCGTAGATGACAATACCGAGAACATCAAGCTCAGGCTGGAAGAACACGGACACAAGTGAGAACACATCGCCTGCTGCATCAATGGCGACGAAGAGAAATGATATGCCACGGACTGTTCGGTGTTTCCAGATGTCCCAGTAGTGGGTGAGTACGCCTGCTGCGAGTAAGGCTGCGGACAAAGACGCCATGAGGATGAGAGGCCATTCTAAAGAGCGGGTTTTGGCGATGCGAAGGGCGATGATGAGACCGGCCTGGATACCGCCCATCACGGCTGCGATTGGGACGACAACGAGCAGAGAGCGGTAAACACTCCATTTCTGACCGTGTTAGCTACCTGAGCTGCGAATTGAAATGGCTTCCATACTCTTTCGTAGTAGTAACATTGGATCCAAGTCACAAGACTCAAAAGGGTCAAGATCTGAGGCTGTATCCGCAAGGCGATGTTGAACTCTTTGACGATGTTGTACACGCCCAGCGGTACACCTGCCCATGCCCAGAGCATCATCATCGATGGTTGAAGACCCGTTGCATTGTGTCTTCGATAATTGACGATGATTTGAGGAATCAGCTACAGAGTATCAGCGATGGTCTTAGACGTGGGTGAGAGGACGAACCTGGATTGACCAGCAGACCTGGCAACGTTAGCACACAATTCAGCAGGACAGGCAAAGTACTCACAGCCCCGAGGGTACCTAGAATATTGGCTGCGACAGGTACATCCATTTTCGTATCGAAGGGAATCCGGTGGTTGTGTCGGGAAGATGAGTGAGGATGGACGGTTTGGATGAGCATGCCAAAATTGACGCGCCAAGAATGTTAGTGGATACTAGCAAATTTGGTATGGATGCTTAACAGCTACCTTCATCACAAACAGGCAAAGTCATAGTTACAGAATTAAAGCACAAAACTTGCAAGAACTGAAAAGACGGCGGGGAGAAATTCTTTGCCTTCCATTTAGATCTTCCAAGAACAAAGAAACACAAAACTTCTCCCATCACGAAGCCAAATCACTGGTCCAGTGTTTGTGGAATATCCATGATCCGGGAGGCTCTTATGGCTCGAAGTATGCAGACTGGAGCTGGCGCCGTCCATATCTGAGGCATGAAAGGACCTTGGTCGTTGAAAAGTATAGCTATGAGTGTTTTCGGTGCTAATTCTTGCCCATCAACTACTTCCTATAAGCATTACACACAAAAAGCCTTCAAAGTCTGACGAAATGAGAAAGTGGCTAAACGATAGCTTAACTCAACGTGGGCCTTCATCATCAATATCCATTCGATATAAACGGTAGTGAAATGCCAGGACATCAGCACGAGAGTGAGCGTTCTGAGACATTGGAGAAGCGTGGAGTGAAAGCTGTATGGGCTTCTCAGAAGCGACGTCGAGGCAAATGAAGTAAATTCTCGGTACAACGTTATCATTATCAAGCTTAGAAACGCGCCGACGCTCTTACGTGTTCAGTGTACACCGCTCGAAGCGAACAAGACGGTGTCTTGTCCTGTGGAGGATGGAAAATGTCTAGGCGAGTCGATCCATTTTCAAGCAATTGGGTAGCATTCTGTAGCATACAAGTTTCTGTATGTAGCCTTTGGAGGGATCACCTTTATATGGAACAGGAATTGGGGTGATAAGAAAAGATCGCGACAGGAGAGTAACTAGAAGCAATATGTACAAAACAGACCTGATATACAGAGCGGCGATAATGAGGTCGGAACACGCAGAAGAGCTCTCACCCTCAATCTGTAACTCATACCCTCAAGAAGCAAGAAGATCACTGACATTCGACAAGTGTGCCAAGAATAAGTGGTCTAAAGATCTACCAGGGTTACCTAAATCTTTTCATTGCTGTGATTAGAGATCCCAAGTTTAGGTTTCCCACCTTTCTTAGATAACGCGGTAAGAGTAGGGATCAGTGCTCTCGGCAGTGAATATTTGGCATTTATATAGTTCCTAGCCCATGGACAAGAAGTCCGGTCAATGGCCCGTGTTTTCGGGTAAGACCTTCTTTATCTTCTTTAAGTCTATTCCGAGTCCTGGTTCTTCTAGATCACTCTGTTCTATCTTCTGCTTAATGTTGTACCTTTTACCTGTCTAGCGTGTATAATTCCAAGAATCTTCCCACTCTCCGATCATTTATCGAACCGGCCTCCAAGAACAAACGAAAGTCTCCCACCAAGACCATTTTAACTGCCATTCGTATTGCCAAGTCTTCGGCAGCTGAAGTGGAATGTACTCCGTTCTGAATACTATAATGCGCAAGTACTTTAGGCTGTAAGAGACTTCGGCTTATCTCAATGGCGTTTACGAGTGAGTTGCCGTTGCGGTGGGCGTAGTCATGACGTTGAGACTCCTCGTATTCTGAAGCACCAACATGTGATATCAAGTAGCCTGTAAACATTTAAGCAAACAACTACAAAACATCAAGAAACCCGTGTTTTGTTTGCTAAGTGGTTAGTTAACAAGCCAAGATGCATTCCAGCCCAGACTCAGACTCAGAGCTTCCCTACATCGAGCCCCCTTCCAACGAAGCTCTCAAACCCATGCGCAAACCCCCTCCCTATACAGGAACGCCCCTTGTTCTCTTCCTCTCCGACATAAAACTCTTTTTTCCAGAACTTCTTCTATCTTCCGTATCTCTTTATCCCTCTGTATCCATGGAAGTCCGGCCCGTTCTGTGAGCTTTACCCATCTCGGGAGAACCTCGTTGACATTACAATCCACTGTATTCTCTCAGTAACGCAGCTAGCTCTCATAGTTTCTCTGTTTACACTGGCGTTTCTCCCAAATTTTGTTTATGTTGGTTATATTGCGGTGTTCTTTGCCGTAAATGAACTTGTTTGTTGGCATTTTAATAGGGGAATTCCCCGCAGCGGCTTGAAGTCGAGTGAGGATGGGTTTACGAGGACTTGGCCTCGTCATGACGATGAGGCTTGGATATTCCTCAACAGTATTTGTGTTGGGTGAGTTGACCTTCCTCATTATGTGGACTTGACTGAATGTGACCAGCAAGAATTGGTTTCAGAAGAACATTGACCGGATCTCACGAACATTTCATCGGCCGGTAGTTGGTATTCACAACCGAACGTAAGTCCCAGAACAACTCTTCAGATATGCATCCTACTCACTTTCGTGGTGCCGGAGTCGTTTTTGACCTCACCCAATGCCTCATCCAGCGCGCCCTCCTCTACGCGACCCAAGACGTACGCGAATGCTACATCCTCGTCAAGAATGCCCTTCCCGATGACCACAAGAAGAAAGTAATCTTCATACTCCACTCCCAGGGCGGAATAGAAGGTGGCATGATCATCGACTGGCTCCTCGACGGAATGCCCCTCGACAAGCTTCAAAAGCTCGAAGTCTACACTTTCGGCAACCTGGCCAATCACTTTAGCAATCCCTACCGTGGCGACGACACAAAGTCTCCTGTTATTCCTCACATTGAACATTATGTGAATGAAAAGGACTTTGCGTGCCGTTTTGGGGTTCTCAACTTTACGAGGCATTATACACAGAATGAGAATAGGTTTGCGGGCAAGGTTTTTATTAACAGAGGGGGAGGACATCAGCTGAATCAGCATTATCTTGATGATATGTTTCCTTTGGATAAGACACTTCAGAGGGCGAGAGATGCTACAGAGGGAGACTTTATGCATAGAAGAGTTCGGGTGAGAAAGGATGGAACAGTGAAAGTGACCACCAAGGCGGAACTACCCCCGGGTTTTGTCGTTACTGAAGATGAGGGGTCCAAGAATGGGATTATGAAGCCAGATGAAGTTCCCAGGATGGGAGATCTGAGTAGACTGTGGAAATATCGGAATGGGCAGTTGCCAGACTCATTCAAGAGTGTCTTAACTGATGGTTTGTAAAGCGTACGAGGGTAGGATATTGTGGTATTGGAATAAGAAGAGACCGTAGCATAACATCCTGTCCAAAACGAACCTCGGCATGAGAGTACAACGCAGCAATGTCACAGTGATCTGAAACTTCGTCCTTGTAAATGTCTTTACTATTCATTTCTTCATAGATGGGCACACTTCACGCCGCCCTTTTCCGATGTACATGATCATACCATGATCAATATCCCGCTCCCGCTCTCAGTTCCGATCTTCTCCCTTAGAATGTCGTCTGCATCTTGGGATAGTCCTTAGCCTGAACATGCAAGTCGGCATAGATAGCTGCAGACTGGTCATCAGCAAGATGCTTCATACGCTTCACATCATCATCCTCAAGATGTTCAAGCACCGTCTCGGGCTCCTCCTTTCCGTCCTTCTGGTCCTTCTTCTGAGGTTCTACAGCCTTCTCAATACCATCTGATTCGCCGATGAGGAGGATCTGGGCGTTGGGGTAGTCAAAGTGGGATGGCTTAGATGGAAGCCAGCGCAGAGAGCGGAACTCATCAATGATTCTAGCCACGTTAGCAATTGATTCATGGTAAAAGACATGCAGTCTTACTCTTTTGGAAAGTCGGGTCCCTCAGGCAATTGAGTGTTTTGAGGTCCTGGATACTGAGGGTTCTTGGTGCTGATGATGAAGCTTCCCTTCTCCTTCAGCCCTAATTCCTTCTGAACCTCCTCAAGCTTCTCAGGCAACGTCGTCAAATAAGCCAAATGACTCTCTCTGCCAGTCGACGTGATAGCATACACACCCTCACCAACAGGCTTAGCAGGTGGTGTACGACGTGTACCAGCAGTCTTGGTTTCATACTCGTCTGCGGACAAGAACTCCTTCTTGATCTCATCATATGAGGCGCCAGACTTTTCCACGAATACCATGTAGCGTTCCTTTCCACTCTCGGGGAGAGTCTTCTTGGGAAGAGCAAGGATGCGAGAGTTTCCGGAGTCAGCAATAGGACCGTCGCCGAGACGAGCGTCTTTTGCAATGGGTCGGAGCATGATGAAGGAACGGGCGATGTCATCAACACTTTCGGGATCTTCGAGATTCACGCGACCACGGATGAAGAAGTAGATGATGCCCTTTTCTAGGATGCTTGAGGGAACGTCAGGTTCCTCGGACGGCTGGACAGCATCTTTGCCGTTTGTCTCCTGCTTTCCATTGGTCTCAGAGTCTTCGCCGTTGGTCTCTTTCTTAGCATCTGACTTGGAGTCTTTGCCATTGATTTCCTCCTTCTTGTCGGACTTGGCCTTGGAGTCGTCTTCCTTTTCCGCAGCGCTGTCGTTGTCCTTAGAATCATCCGAAATGACGACCACATCATCAAGAGTCGTCTGGCCAGCCTCTTTCTTGGTACGCTTCGCATCGGGGGAGTCATGCTGAATCTGGTGCTTCTCACCAGTTGCAGCCTGTTCCTCGCCATTGCTGGTCTTTTCAACGTCTTCGTGCTTTGAATCAGACATTTTGGATAGTCAATGGTGTTATAGACGACAGAATTGAAGAATTGAGAGATTGTTGATGTCTAGAATAAATACGTTGGGAAATGGAAAGATTGACGGAAAGTGGTGGACGCGTCGCGTTGAGTGTCGTACAGGTGATGTCATAGACATGTTGTCTCACCAACTTTCGTGTTTGCTTCGTGTTTTAGTTGAGCCACACAAATCATAGCGTCATTATTGATTCAGATTCCGTTGTGGCTTGGTCCTTTTGTAAGTGGGCTCACTCTTCATGAGATGCTGTCATTGGCAGTCTTGACCATGCCGAGACCACCGATATCACGCTCGAGCAGCCTCAATGCTTCTCTAGCGAAGGGAGCCGCTGCACCACGGACTCTCAATGCCCATCTGAGCTCATCAACTCGAGATGCACACCACGCCATCTCATCGAATGAGTCTGCAGTTGCCCAGAGTAGACCGGCCAGAGATCCTATCTCGGCCGCTTGATATGCTGCAGCACTGCCCCAGAATGCAGCAGTGTGCTCGGGACGTAGAGATCCAAGCAGTTCAATGGCTGACTGTAGCTTGGCTCGAGCTGTCGATCGTAGAACTTCGTAAAGAGATGCGGGCGTGTCTGGTGTTGTGATTCGGACCAAAGCACGATGGAGTGCGATTTCGACAGCTGCGTGGGCGAGATGAAGAGCTCCATTGGCACATAATTCTCTCAGCTGAGTGTTTTGTAATTGCAGTCGAGCTGGTAGATTCGCGTGCCACTCTCGAAGACGAAAGACAAGAGGCTTCGCCAGTTCAACAGCAGCGACAACGCCCATCTGATCCAATGTCCCTCCAACGCGAGTGGCTGCAGCACTGTAGAATGTTCGAATCACATCACTCAGAATCTGCGTCAGCTCAATGTGACGAATGAACAGGTCCCATCCGACAATGATAGGCGAAGTATGATCTGGGTTCGCTTCAGGATCCATCTGACCAAGCTCGGGATAATCTGGGGCAGTGCAAGGCCGAACATCCCAGTCGTTGTCCTGGATCAGAAAGGGTCGTCCGTGAACACATGCTCCCCAGCGATCTTGCATGTACAAGGCCCAAGCGAGTCTTCGCCGTAGACCGACTTCCCATGCGGGTATTGACCAGGAACTACAGTCGATGTGAATACCCAGATCTTGAGCCATGGCGACAATCTGAGCTGTGAACATGCGGTTCGACATTGGGTGCGTGTGAGATCCAGACTCGACAATCTTTCGGTTTCGTTGCAGGAGAAGTAAACCAGCCTCCAGCGTACTAAGCTTGGGCCGTCGCATATCCTGGTTGATAGTTCGTTCAGCTAATTCTTCGAGAGCTGCTGGATCCGGGATAGATTCGACTTCGCGTCCTGCAAGCTGACTGTCGTAGAGTTGCCAATCCAGAGCTACCAGATACACTGCAGCAAGTAAAGATGGTGCAAAATGTCGGTGAGATAAACGATGTTTGCTAATAAAGACATCTTTATGCAGGATCGGAAAGCTAGGGTGAACAATTCGAAAGTAGAGATCGACCAGCGTCCGGCCAAGGGGGTGAACAGTCGCTTCGATGGCATCCAGATCTGCGATGCGCATCTTCTCCGAGGCGGTAGATTCGTCAGGATGAACGAGGAAGACAGTCTGGTAGTCCAATCGTCTAGCAAATGTAGAGGTAGTAGACAGCGGCGGAGCCTCCTGGCTCAACAGATTTGGGCGATGGAGGTCGAGAAGAACAGGATCACGATAATCGGTTGGTCCGATATACTCAGCATGGGTCTTCAAATCTAGGCCGAGGGTATTGCTGAGAATACTAGGACGGGACGGTTCAGGCATGTTGT
Source organism: Fusarium sp. NRRL 25303 (assembly GCA_013396255.1). Lineage (NCBI taxonomy): Eukaryota > Fungi > Ascomycota > Sordariomycetes > Hypocreales > Nectriaceae > Fusarium > Fusarium sp. NRRL 25303. The sequence goes on from JAAOAY010000041.1 coordinate 125,367, forward strand.
CCTCAAAGGGCATCACTTGCTGCATTTGAGTGAACTGCTGGTTACTTTCCACACTCGCGGGAGTAGACGCAGCATCACCATGTCGACTCGAAGGAGACGCCCCCGTCTCAAAGCCCGCGACAGGCGATGTCGTAGAATTTCCCTGATTCTCATCTCCATCTCGAGCATCAATCTGCTTCTCACGTTCCTTTTCTCGATTCTGTCTTCTCTGACGTGGTGTAGGCCCACGCAGGAACGTACAAGGCTGGTTGTGAAAAGTACACAAAACACACCTCGTCTGACCCTCCTCCTTTACACACCGCGTCTTACGAACACGGCACGTGTCACATGGCCGCGCACGGGCGTTAGCATTACCGACAGACGCCCCGGAGGTAGCCATTAGAGGACGGCCAGATCCGGAGCCGGACCGGGAGAGATCAGACGGGCCGGCGCCGTGAAGCGGGTGCGAGAACATGACCCCACAGGACGCGGGCGTTCTGTTCTAGGTCTGAGTCTGGCTTGTGATAAGAGACAAGGGGCCCATCTTCTGGCTGTGGGCCGACCAGTTGACGAAGCGGGAGTCGAGGTCGTGTCGTGGGCGTACGGCGTGATAGTGAGTAGCCATCCATGGTTGATGATCCGCCATCGGGGGCCGCGCCTTATCAGTTCGTCCTGCTACGGTAAGGTCGTAATACGATAAGGAATCATCGGAGAAGGGAATGCCCCACGGGGTCGGAAATACGGGGAAACGGATATACCGATGGATGTTCGTTCATTGTGAGACTTGAGTTGATCTGGTTCAAGAGAGGAATTGGCCATGTCTGAATAACTTCAACTCAAGTATATCTTCTGCGATACACATAGAAAGTCCAAGACCTTTGTCGATCTGTCGCAAATAACAGAAGTCCCTCCACTTTAAGCCCGCAAGCCGAGGATCCAATGGCATAAGCCATGTCTCAATCACAAGCTTGCCTCTGCATTGTCCTTGCTCCCATTGCCTCAGACATGCATCAACTCTCGAAACGATATATCCTTTTCGAGTAAATTGACTGGTAATATACGATCTCGCCGCCGGCCAAAACAGATAGTCCATCGTGGACCAGGTTGACAACCACTTTAGCCGCCGGCGAGTCCCATGATTGGCCGAACTATTTCTGGGTCTTCTTATCGTGGACTATGAGCTGACGATCTATGAGACAAACAAAATTAGTAAAGAATTCAACTTCAATTGACTTGGAAAAATACGTTGAGCAAATGAATTGAAAACCATTGACTTACCTGTTATTCCCGCACCTGGAGACGGGGTAAACGTCCGGAAACAACACGGACTAAGAGCGGACTTGTAAACGGCTTAGACTCGGCGATAGCGTAATTTTCCACATAATCTCAACCCCCAGACTCAACCTTGACTCCTTCTCACACTCGTCCACGTGCATGTCCAGCACTCAATTCGTATAATACCGTACAGCCAGACTTCAGTGTTTGGCCGCCGGGCCTTCGGCAAGTTCGCCCTCTTGAAAGCAGAGGTGTTGTTGTGTTATCAGTGAACATGAAATCATTTGGCTTCGTGATCTTCGAGGCTATGCAAGTTTACGAATCTCGGAAATTCGAACCCGTTGAGACGATTCCGCAGTGTTACCTTCAGGCTCATCCGACTTGATCTGTTGGAGAAATTAGTATAAATATTGTTGTTTGGTTGTGCAAGAAACTGCTTCGATAAACAGCAGTCTCGTTCTTACCTTGCTTATAACCTCACCTAGCTTCCTTTGAAGATCTTGTTCTTGCATCCCCCTGACATCATGGCCGAGCTTGATACTGCCACCAATGGCGTGGAACATCTTCCGAACGGCAGTACGGATTCATCCCCTTTGACTATTTCTCAGTGGAAATCTGCCCAGGTTGCTGGAGATGGCCTCGATCGACTCCTCTCCCTCATTTCATCCGAGAGAGCAGCCAACCCTACAACCAAAGCCTGGATCTCGTTAGCCTCTACTGAACAGATCAAAGCCCAATGGACGACCCTTCAGACCCTAACCTCTGACACCGCGTCCCTCCCCCTGTATGGAGTCCCCTTCGCTGCAAAAGATAACATCGATGCCGAAGGCTTCATCACCACCGCTGCATGTCCAACGTTCAGCTCTACCCCAGCTACTTCAGATTCCACAGTGATTGCGAAACTCAAAGCCGCTGGAGCGATCCTTATCGGAAAGACGAATCTCGACCAATTCGCTACTGGCCTGGTGGGTACGAGATCGCCATACGGTGCTGTTCCTAATTCCTTCGACCCCAGTCGTGTCAGCGGTGGTTCCAGCTCTGGAAGTGCTGTCGTTGTCGCCCGTGGCATAGTTCCCTTCTCTCTTGGTACGGATACAGCTGGTTCTGGTCGAGTTCCAGCAGGGTTCAACAACATCGTGGGATTGAAGCCAACCCGTGGTGCTTTGAGTACCTATGGTGTACTTCCTGCATGCAAATCTCTCGATTGTGTGTCCATCTTCACCCTTACGGTTGATGATGCAGAGACAGTCTTATCTGTTGCCGAAGGATACGATGTCCAAGACCCATATTCTCGAACGCGACTTGACCCTGACATTGCCCCTTATGATGAGTTCGGAGGGTCAGCAAGCCTCACTAAGCCTTCTCTCGCAATATGTGCCTCTCCAGACTGGTTCGATCGAGACGACCATTATCCAACGTACGAAAAGTCTCTTGCCAAAGCAGAAGCTTTGGGATGGAATCTCGTTCCAGTGGAGTTCTCCTTCCTCTTTCGGCTTGCGCGGCTCTTATATAACGGTCCATGGGTAGCTGAGCGGTACGAAGCTATCCGGGGCTTTATCGAGAGTTCTGCTGCTGAAGAAATGGATCCTGTGGTGCGAAAGATTATTATTAGAGCCCAAACTCTTTCGGCAGCAGATGTCTTTGAGGGTGAATACCTTCGTCAAGAACTTACTCGTCAGATTGAGCGGGAATTCGCTCAGTTCGATGGCCTCTTGGTACCCACATCCCCAACATTCCCCACGCTTGATGAGCTCGTCAAGAACCCGGTCGAGGAGAACTCGATTCTGGGTACTTATACCAATTTCGTGAACTTTCTGGACTGGTCGGCGCTCTCTATCCCCGCGGGCTTTCGGCCAGATGGACTTCCATTCGGTGTGACGCTCATCTCGACCCGCTGGCAAGAACCATTTCTCCTGTCATGGGCTCGAGAGTGGTTTGGTGACGAAGAAAGGTTGCTGGGTGCGACTGGTGTAAGCGCTTGCGAGTCTCCCACCTCAACATCATCGATCCCGTCGAATTACATCTCCATTGCTGTTGTTGGTGCTCATCTCACCGGGTTTCCTCTCAACAAGGACGTAATGACTCGTGGAGGAAAGTTCTTGAGTGCCACGAAGACATCATCGTCTTACCAGCTGTACTCCCTCAACACAACAGTCGGTCCCAAGAAGCCAGGTCTGAAGCGAGTCTCCACCGACGAAGGTGCAGAAATTGAAGTCGAAGTCTGGAACCTGCCCAAGACCTCCCTCGCAAGCTTCATGCTCACAATTCCTCCTCCTCTTGCAATCGGTTCAATCGAACTCAAGGACGGGTCTTGGGTCAGGGGGTTCGTATGCGAGCCCTGCGGCTTCGTTGAAGCTGTCGATATCACTAGCCACGGCGGCTGGCGAGCTTATCATGCTTTTCTCGAGAAGGAGACCAAGCCGTTGACAAACGGGGTTCGTAAGCGTGCTATCTCAACAATTCTTGTAGCCAATCGTGGTGAGATCGCGGTTCGTATAATCCAGACGATACACAAAATGGGCCTTCGAGCTGTTGCCATCTATTCTGAGATAGATGCAGATGCCACACACGTTAGCAAAGCTGATATTGCTCTCAAGCTTGAAGGATCTTCAGTGTCCGAGACTTATCTAGATATAGATCAGATACTGAAGTTGGCAGCTCAATCTTCAGCTGATGCCATCATTCCTGGCTACGGCTTCCTCTCTGAGAATGCCGAGTTTGCTGCTGCCGTTGAAGAGAAGGGCATGATATGGATTGGACCAACTCCAAAGCAAATGGCCGATCTCGGGTTGAAACATCGTGCCCGCGCTATTGCAGTCGAAGCAGGCGTTCCAACTGTCCCAGGGTGTGATACTCTTCTCACGTCGCTGGGAGAGGCTCTCAAGGAAGGCGAGCGAATCGGTTTCCCCTTGATGCTGAAAAGTACTGCTGGTGGCGGCGGTATCGGCCTAAGCTACTGCAAAGACCGACAGAGTCTAGCCACAACGTTTGAGAGCGTTCAGCGGCAAGCAGAAGCTAATTTCGGCAACGGAGGCGTTTTCATCGAACGGTTTATCCAACGGGCTCGCCACGTTGAAGTCCAGATTCTCGGAGACGGCACTGGTCGTGTCATTGCTGCTGGCGAACGGGACTGCTCTCTACAACGGCGCCATCAGAAGGTTGTTGAAGAAAGCCCCGCGATATTAGTCCCTGAGTTAATTCGGTCGGAAATGCGAGCGGCTGCAATTCGGTTGGCTTCATCGGTCGAATATCGCAACGTCGGCACTGTCGAGTTCATCTATGATATCGATTCGAGGGAGTTCTATTTCCTGGAAGTGAATACTCGGTTGCAAGTTGAGCATCCTGTGACTGAGTCAGTAACTGGTCTTGATCTTGTGGAGTGTATGATCAATATTGCCGATGGAAATGCACCCGACTTGTTTGATATGGAGCTCCAAGTGTCTGGTGCTTCAATTGAGGTCCGTGTATACGCTGAAAGCCCCCTTCAGTCTTTCCGCCCCTGCGCTGGTCGTATCACTGCTCTTGAGTTCCCTTCCTCCCTTCGAGTCGATACCTGGATCCAACTTGGGACTGAGATCACGACTTCTTTCGATCCCCTGGTGGCCAAGCTCATCGCATCTGGGTCCGATCGCGAAGAGGCTATCGAGAACTTAGCCAAAGGCCTTGCAGCTACTCGTATCGAAGGCGTGCAAACCAATCTCGAGTATCTCTGTCAGATTGTAGCGTCTCCCATGTTCAAGTCTGGCGACTATACGACCAAATCTTTGGACTCCTTCCAGTTCCACTCCTCTTCTTTTGAAGTCCTTCAGCCTGGGGCTTTGACCACGGTTCAAGACTACCCAGGCCGCACTGGATATTGGAACATCGGTATCCCTCCTGGGGGCCCAATGGATTCTTACTCCTTTCGACAGGCGAATCGTCTCGTGGACAACCCTTCAGGCGCGGCGGGGCTAGAATGCACTCTTGGAGGTCCGTCCTTGAAGTTCCATTGTGATGCTGTCATTGCCGCCGTTGGTGGTGTTGCACAAGTCATAATCGACGATGTGACAGTTTCTATGAACCAAGCCATTGGTATCAAAGCAGGTCAGATACTGAGCATTGGTGTCGTTGAGCATGGTCACCGTGTATATCTTGCTATTCGGGGAGGAATCGAAGTCCCAGTCGTGATGGGTAGTCGAGCGACTTTCGAACTTGGGAAGCTTGGGGGTTTCAGCGGCCGTAAGCTCCAGGCGCGTGATATCCTCGCAATCGGTCCTGCAGATGTCTCCGTCAGTGAAGCTCAAGCCATATCACCAGTGCCTGTGCCCACCCACCCCAAAGCCTCATGGACCGTCAGAGTCATCCCCGGTCCACACGGCGCCCCAGACTACTTCACCCCTGAAAGCGCCAAGGCGTTGTACCTCAGCGACTGGAAGGTTCACCACAACAGTAACCGCCTCGGTGTTCGTCTCACTGGCCCCCAACCAGAATGGTCTCGCAGAAGCGGAGGCGAAGCAGGCTTACATCCATCCAATATCCATGATGCTCCGTACTCGATCGGTAGTGTGAGTTTCACTGGGGATGAAGCCGTCGTTCTGGGGTGCGATGGTCCGAGTCTCGGTGGATTCGTGGTGCTGTGTGTAGTGTGTTCTGCGGATCTGTGGAAGATGGGACAGGTTCGGCCTGGGGATACAATTCGTTTCGACCCTATTGATGTTGCAACTGCGACTGGGTTAGAGAAGAAGCTTGATGCAGCCATTGAGACACTCTCACCTCTCGAGGCTTTGGAAGGCGTCCCATCTGATGAGGCAGCTCTGGTACAGAAGTTGGCAAATATTCCTGCCACCGTGGGTATCATCGAGCATGACGGCCAAAGAGTTACTGTCCGTCAAGCAGGAGATCGAGCATTTCTCTTGGAGTCCGGTGATGCCTCCGCTTTCAATCTCCGTCACAACTTTGAGATATCAGCGTTCTGTGAGAACCACGAGAAGAGCCCCATCCCTGGCGTTGAAGAACTCACTCCAGGTGTCTTCAGCCTCCACGTCACCTACACTCGCGGTCTGTCCCCAGAGCTGATGCTGTCACGCTTGGCAGGTCACATTCTCTCTTACAAAGTCCCCTCCCAAGTCCCCTCAAGGAGCGTCCGTCTCCCCATCGCATTCGACGATAGTGTCAGCCGCTCCGCCATCGAACGATATACAGCAACAATCCGTCCAAACGCACCTTGGCTCCCCAGCAACATCGACTTCCTCCAAAAGCTCAACGGTATCTCTGATCTGACCAAAGTTCTGAGCGCCGCGGAGTTCGTAGTCCTTGGTCTTGGTGATGTGTTCATGGGCTCCCCGTGTGCAATCCCCTTGGATCCGCGTCACCGTCTGTTCGGAACAAAGTATAATCCTTCGCGCTCCTTCACGCCTCGTGGCGCTGTTGGTATCGGGGGGCAGTATATGTGTATCTACGCGACGGATTCGCCTGGCGGGTATCAGCTTGTCGGAAGAACAGTTGAGATCTGGGATTCTGACCTTGTTGACACTGAGGCTTGGTTCTTTCGGCGCTTTGACAGGATTTCGTTTTATTCCGTCACTGAAGCGGTGCTCGATGGAACATCGAGGTCTGAGCTTGTTCAGATCAGTGACGGTGTTCTTGATCTTGAACAGTACGAGACGTGGCTTACGACGAACAAAGAGGACATTGCCGCTGCCGCGGACCAACAAGCAAGGGCCATTTCCAACGCGCCCTTTGTCAATGAATTGCTTCTTCCGTATCAAGTCGAGTCTGTTGTCAATGGGCACAGCACGAGTCTGGATAGTTCAGGTCTTCGTGGTGAACGAGTCAAGGCGACGATGCCGGGTCGATGTTACAAGGTCATGGTGAAAGAAGGGAGTGTCGTAGAAAAGGGCGATGTTCTGGTCTGTATTGAGTCGAGTAAGATGGAAATTGAGATTCGCAGTCCTGTTGGTGGAAAATGCTTGGTTGTTTTGGTACAGGCGGGGGATTTGATTGACGTGGAGGATGATCTGGTAATCATTGAGTGAGAGAAAATCGTGTTTCAGTGGAGTTACAATGATATGTGGCGACGAACAGAGATTTCACAGTCACGAATTTACGATGATAAGCGGCAAGTATTCACTAAGTGCACGAGTTTATGAGTATCAAGATAGAAGTCAAGATGAGTTTCAAGTGTTTGATTGAGTTTTGTATTGCATCCAAGTATCCCGTCCAATTCCTCCAAGTCTGAGTCCAAGCCAAGTCAAGCCAATCCTCCCAGGCGTTCCCATGAGTGCGTGCGGTGAAGAGAGAGTGAGTGTGAGTGTGTGTGTGTGAGAGAGAGAGAGAGAGACAAGTGTGCTTAGCCATCAAAGTCCCGGTTGCGTTGGAGTCGCAGCTCGAACGAGTGTGCAAGTTCGACACTGTATGAATTGACTTGAACCCCGTTCAAACCAAGACATACAGTGCAGATCTCGCACAATCGGACAAGCTGTGACTCCAACGCAACCAGGGCCCGAGGCAAGTCCACGAGACCCACGACCATACCGGCCGGCACCTCGGCGCGGATCAAACCTTCCGAAGCCGTTTGGGTTGGTGAGTGCCAGGCTGTTCGACGCGCCTGGGGGG
>JAAOAY010000042.1:0-22811 GCA_013396255.1 Fusarium sp. NRRL 25303
AACATACAACACCGGGGATTCGCTGGTCGTCACCGACCCAACTACTAATCCGGCGCTTCGCAGCTTGACGATGGGGGAGCGGACGGGACCCCGTATTCTCTACGAGCTTTGGTCGTATGTGGTTGGAGGTCTGAGTAATGGCAGTTATGGAAGAGGAATCAGGCAGATGGGAGGGCTGTTGAGGTTGAATCATCAAAACTGAGGTTGTAAATAACTGGACTGAATACTCCCTTCCTCTAGCTGATATCTCAAAAAAGATACTGTTAAATCATTAAGATATTTCCCTGTGTTAATAGCTAAGTACCTATACAGTTAATCGATCAATCAGATCCGTCAATCGCCACGAACTGAGAGCTTCACGATGAGCTCGCGAATATCATTATATATAGTGAAACCAGAAGCAAAAATTCAATCATATACTCAATTGACAAAAGAACAGAATCTGGAGCGACGCAGGCCTGATTCGAACAGACGCCTCCGAAGAGAATAGATTTCTAGTCTATCGCATTAGACCACTCTGCCACTGCGCCTTGATGCTTCCTGATTGGATGAAACTCGCGGCTTCAGTTGTGATCATATTGTTGCAACGATTCCACTGTCTTGTCATCATTGTCATCTTCATGGCTATTGATGTGCTTTTGTGGCCTATTTCAGCCGAAACCCCTGGAAGCCATTCTCAGTACAGTCTTTCAGCGTTTTGGTATAGGTCGGGACGCCGCCAAGGTAAATCAAGCACTCGCGCGGCTTGCCTGGGATATTATCTCCCATATACCACTAAAACAAGTTAGTCATTCTGCAACCTCTTAGGATAGTGAGTATGACATACCGATTTAGTGCTGGGTAGAAGAGAAGCACTAGCGATGTCGCGGACTTTTGCTCCCCACTCAGCTTCTGCGTCTTCACACGCCTCAATTTTATGACGCCCATGAGTCGACATGTATTTCATAACCTTGATAATGAACTCGCCCTGAGACTCAGCGCATGTCGGACCATTGCACAGCGCCGTCGGTGCTTGGGGTCCATATGTGAAGAACATATTCGGAAACCCAGCAACAGCCATACCAAGGTACGTTTTCGCACCAGTGTCCCACTTATCAGCAAGTTTCACACCCGAAACGCCTTGAATGTTGATATCCTTCAGACCACCAGTGATGGCATCAAAACCCGTTGCGCAAACTACGACGTCAAACTCCCACTCCTTCTCAGTTGTCTTTATACCACGCTCTGTAACTTCAACAACTGGCGTGGCGTTGACGTCTACCAAGGCGACGTTGGACTGGTTGAAGATCTCATAGAAACCGTTCTCAAGAGAAATTCGCTTGCAACCAAAGCTGTATGGCTGTTTCTCTGGGGCCAGGATCTCTTGGAGACGGGGATCCTTGACGCGAGATCGAACCTTGGATTTCCAGAACTTGTAGGCCTCTGCATTGGCGTCCTCTCGAAAGATCATGTCTTGATAGTTCGCAAGCCAGAACTTGAAATCGCCATGGCTCCATAGTTCTTCATACACTGCACGACGCGTCTCGGCATCATCGCTGAAAGTGTCGCGAGGATAAAAGTTGAAGTCAAATCCACCGAAACTAGCATGTCGACCTTTGAAGACCTCATTATAGCGCTCTTCGGAAATTGACTTGTCGTCTCGAGAGTATTCGATCTGTTTCATGGGCAATGCCATGTTGGGCGTTCGCTGAAAGAGCACAAACTCGCTTGCAACTTGGCTAAGCTCCTGTGCGAGCTGTACGCCCGTGGAGCCGGTTCCGATGACAGCGATCTTCTTACCCTTCAGATCAGGTTCCTTTTCAGGCCAGTATGAAGGATGGATCCAAAGACCACCAAACTTATCGATGCCCTTCCAGTCAGGCGTATGACGCTTGGCTGCGAAGCCAGTGTTCAAGAGTAGGTATCGCGCGACAAATTTCTTCCCATCTTTACTCTCAATCTCCCATCTGTTCCCTTCTTCATCCCAAACAGCCTTAGAGATATACGTGTTGAAGAAAGTGTCCTTGCGGAGATCCCACTTCTCAGCAACGTATGAGAAGTACTCTCTCAGCTCAGCACTGCCGGGAAAGCGTTGCGTCCAGTTCCAGTCACGCCATAATTCCGGGTCGGAGAACTCATAGTGCGGTATGGCACTGTCAACTCGAGCACCGGGATATCTGTTCCAGAACCATACACCTGCGTAGTCAGAGGCCATGTCGACGAGTTTGACATTGTAACCCTCTTCGCGGAGACGTTTGAGTTGGTAGACACCACCGAACCCGCCGCCGACGATTAGTGCGTCTAGAACTGTTGTGTTGACGGTCATGATGGATTCTCTCGTATTTAAGGAAATTGAGAAGGGTTAATTCAAGAAAGACCCTCGGTCGACGGGATCAGAATGTTTGGTATAAGTCAAGGCTTAGTCGACTGTCGATGTTTAAATGGTTACTTGCTTTATTAATTCTCTTAAAAGTGATTTCAAATGAAGCTATATATATGCGATTCTCTTTCCTTCAAACCACTTCCGTTGTCTGCGTTCGGAAGAATCACAAAATTAACAGTTCCCCGAAGCATCGGAACCTAGGCCGAAACACTAGACCTGGCAGTCTGAGCTTCGGCCGCCATAAATATCTAGTAAGCCAGAGCTGAATTCTAAGTCTGGCCAACAGAGAACAAACATATCCGACTAAGAGATACCATGGTCCTTCGGCTCGGATGTGCCATTGGTCATCGGTATATAGACTCTATATCCGAAGAACCTCCTTAAGGTTCTGTTCCGCGGAACACTTGACAAATTTCCGAAGAAATAGCAAGAAGCCGATTTTACTTGACAATTTAACAAGTCATGTTATCCGAAGAATTGATTGATGAGAAGGACTGTTAAATAGGGTTCTTCCACAAGCGTTACCATCCGGCCGCCCACAGGAGGAGATAGTACGCCATCCGGACTGCTCCAATCTCAAGTCTGTCTTCAACACGAATCCTGTGCATCAAGTTCATCAAGATAAAATATTTAGTTAATATGTCTTCCTACGCTGACTCCTGGCTTAAGGTAAGCCCCGATGACACCCCAGATGTTATGCGCACTTACCTGTATAGTTTGAAGAGTCTCTGGGCGGCGTTCGCCCCGTCTTGAAGGGCTCCGCAGAAGAAATGAGAGATCAGTTCAGCGGCCTCGGCTCTCTCCTTGCATCTCAAGCTCCTCCTTTCCCAGAAAATGAGTTGAAGATCAGTGATGGGGAGGTAGGTGGAATTGCATATCGGACCTACAGGCCTCTCAACCCTGAAGCCAAGAACTTGCCCATTGGTGTTTTCTATCACTCTGGCGGTTTTGTTGTAGGGGGTCTTGACTCTGAAGACGGATCCTGTCGACATGTCGCACTCAATGCCAACGTGGTTATTGTGAACGTTGGTTATCGATTGTCTCCAGAACACAAGGCTCCAGCTCATTTAGAGGATGCTGTCAATCTTTACGAATGGGTAAGTCAAAGACGAGGTTCTCAGCCTACCTTATTCATACGTACACCAAGAACCTTGACTGACAATTTTCGACTCGTTAGGCCTTTAACAACGCTCAAAGAATTGGCGGCAATCACTCTAATATGTTTACCATTGGCACATCCGCTGGCGGCTGCCTTGCCCTCGCAGTTGCCCGAAAGGTTGTCCTTGGTCAAACTAGTCTTCCCACGGATGCTATCACTGGAGTTGTTGCACTATGCCCAGTAACATTCCACCCACGAAATATCCCAGCAAATTTCCAGGCGAAACACTCGTCCTACAAGGAGAATAAAGACAACGTACCTATAGTCGACGAGGAATCACTTCTACAGATGTTTGGCAACACCGGTATTGACCCTGGTGACGAGGATTACTTCCCATTGCTGGACGATACATGTTTGAAGGTGTTCCCTAGGACATACATCGTGACTTGCGGCATGGATACACTACGGGATGACGGAGACGTTCTTTATGATAGCCTCTCCTCTACGGGTGTGGCTACCAAGACCAAGCACTACGGCAATCTGCCTCACTGTTTCTGGATAGTTCCATCTTTACCCGAGACGGAGGTGTTCTTGAACGAGTTGATAAGCGGGGTCACCTGGGCCATCAAGAGTAGTAATTAGTTCAGCAGGATTTTATAAATTAATATATGTCTTGTAGTTACCCAAAGTCACGTTTTTGTAAAGACTATATGCAGAAAGCGCTTTCATCAAACCATAGAAGACCTTCCGATTCTGTATATCACAGACCAAACGCCAAATCATTCGTCCCCATATTTCCTTCAACCTCAAGACTACATACATCTACAGTTGAGAAGAGAGGGAAGCCAACATCAAATGAATCAAACGCAATTGTCGTGGGCGTGGGAAGAGAGAATGCCTCCAAAGCTTCATGAGGTAGCATACTCATGAACCCGCCATCCATGTCACCTATCGATTCTCCAAATGACCACGAATCAAGATTTGCCTCAGTCCGGCTAAAATCACTAAAAGATGTTGTCTTTGCTCTATCACGAGGAGTCGGAGTCTGTGGCCTAGACCCGTCATGCACAGTACCAAATAGGTTTCTCACAAGGAGGCTTTGCCTCTCCATCTTCCGACGCGCTCTCTCATCAACGTATATGTTGCAAACAGTCTGGAGGTTATCGATAGTTTGCAGCGCACCCTTGGCGACAGGATCATGGGTACTGAATCTAGCCATCAGAGATCGTACACTGACCATACTTTTCTCGAGAGGGAAGATATGATCCAAGTCATTGAAGTAGGCGGTTCCAAGTACCAACGCTGCAACAAAAAGAGAGTTGACGACAAACGGGAGACGTTTTGGAATTTCTCGATTATTTCCCATGACTTTCAGGAGGTCAACTGTTCGAACTGCAGAGTCGACACAGGAAAATGCAAGGATTTGGTCTGGCTCAGTTGCAGCTGTAGGGGGTTCCCACTGACTCATGTCCTGACTCGCTTTGTACATATGCTTGGAAGCGCTTTTCGTCAGGGATGGTCGAGCAAGAAGCATGATTGTCCAATAGTAAGCTTCTTTAAGATGGCATAGACCAATATTTGGCGTTTCCTTCCCATCGGCTTGGTCAATGAATTTCGACGGTTTTATGCTATCAGTAGCCAAACCTAGAGGAAACTTGTTGGCCCATTGTCGATGGTGTTCACTGATTCGCTCCAAGTGAGTGTTTGAGACTTTTTGCGGAGAGTAGATATTGGTAAGGATATCTTCAAAGATAGCGCAGAGATCGTTGGATGCTGAGTAATTCTCGTCGGTGCCTGTGTTTCGAGTTTCGTGTGTTGATGGCGGACGACCAAGGGATGCACTCATAAAGAGATCCAGAACTCGGAGGACTTTCCACAATCTCTCTCTCAGAAGATATTCAGACTGCTTGAAATGCTTGTTAATATCGTGTCGCTGAATGCCGAGGGCATATGCCGCACGGACAGCACTGCCGAGGTACATGAATGCAGCGTTTCGTCGTGATGCACCCAAGAGGTACATAGTAATAAGAATGTTGGACTGGACGGCAGATATGCTAATGTCATCCATGATAATGGAGGCGGTGAGGAAGCGTCCGTAGTTAAAATACTGTTCTGCTTCCTTATCCCTATTCTCAGGACATGTCTGCGCGCCAATTGCAAATATGAGAAAGAAAACTGCCACTGAAGCTTTATCCTCTGGTTCATCAGAGTAACTCTGATACCAAGACGCCATAGACTCGCTAATCTCTCTCTCTTCGAAGAGGTTGAGTACGCAACTGGTTGAACGGAAGAACCATGAGACTAGATATCGAGCCCCTTCCTCCTCGGGCATTACTGGTGTATCATCAATGATGTTGACGAGCCATTTAGAACTGTCCGAAGGTTTGGCTTCAGCCATGAGATGCTGTAGAGCATCCTCTGTGAATGCACAGGGACCGACTGAATCACGAACTAGTCGTCGGATTATTTGTAGGAAGGACAGATTTGCTGCGTCGCCAATGAAGACGAATTTCCCATGGCCGTCTTGTATGAGCGTAGAGAGTTGGGTACGATCTGTATGGTCTTTATGTGAATCATGACCAGTCTGGCTGCTGATTTGAGACGGTGTTTGGTCGAAGACTTCAATAGCGGAGGAAACGCTTGGTGATATGGAAGCCTGTGGGTTGTCTAAATCAGATGCAGGAGGGCGGTCTTTCCGAACCCTGCGCTTTCTTGTCGGAGAAGGGGTAAAACTGCATTCGGCATCCACTCTACGGGTGATGCATCGGCCACAAGGTTGACGGCCGTCACAGCGCTCTTTGCGACGCTTGCAATTATAGCAGGCATTGGCGCATCGTTGGCGTTCACTGTCTTTGAGTTTACGGGAAGGCATCGTTCGCGTAGGCGTAGTAAGTAGAAGTAGAGACTAGAGTTCAAGAACACTCAAGCCCTCTGGGGACGAATAACATTTAAGTGATTCAACGGGATTTGCGGGCGACCTAAATGGCGGGGTTAGAATCTCCCCAGGTACGCTAAAGGAAGCGAACCTATTAAGGCAGATTTACATCTGGTTTAGACTTGACTAGACGCGGCCACGTCTGGAGAACCTGGGGCTGCGCTGAATTCAGCTACAGTCTGTACGTATACAGGGCATTGCGCTATGATGAGAATGGCCATCGAGGCCTCTTTGAACTACGGGATCTTGATCTGTGCTTCCCTTGTTTTCCATGACAGACATCTCTTATATTTCTCACGGCAAAGCACAACAGTCCATACGGCAAATATTAATTATACCTGTTGCTTGCAATGTCCACAACGCTTTCAGATTTTTCTTCAGACTGTCAAGTGGTTTCTATTTGTACCAAACACTTTCACATCAAAGCACGCGACCTATGAGTTAAATAGTGAGTATTTCAGTTCGCAGTTCGTAGTTATTGTCTCTAACAAGGTATCAACTCTTTCGGCTCAGCCGAGGTGATGTGTGGAAGTGTGACGGGTCTACCCCACACCCATCGGAACCCCACAGGTGACCGCCCCAGATCCGATCCGATGCAGGACACTACAGCCGATGGCTAATATTGTATAAACTATTTCGTGACCGCTCAGTGACATATCAGGGACCTCTTTCACTGTTGCATTAACAGGTTTGCTTAAGAAAACGGTTTCCAGCTTCCTGTAAAATAGAATATACCTAGTGAGGAGGAAGGCAGCCAGGTCGGTTTTCTTGCAAGTCCTAGTATGTCGATATAACACGGGAGACTGATCTATAATAGCATACCAACTTTCTTATAATTCTTATACTGCTTCATGTTTTGTTCTACTGCTGCTTACACATGCTCCCCAATATTCCCGAAGCCTGCCCTTCTCCATCAGTTCCTCCCAACTTCTTCATCAACCAAGGAATCTCCTCCAAAGAATACCGATACGCTCTAAATAGGGCATTTGACTCGCCAGGAAATATCTTCGCAGTAGCTTGATCAGGATACGGCGCAAAATGCGGGTTGATAAACTCCCAGCAAACATATCCGTCCTTAGTAACCTCAAACAATCTTCCAAAAGCACTCTCACAAAGCAATGTGTTTCCGTTCGCTAATCTCTGCGCACTGCCCATAAATGGTGTAAAGAAGTTATGCATCTGTGAACGGTCCCTGTACTCCCAGACGATGTTCTTCGTTTGTCTATCAACCTCGATGGCACGGGTATAAGTGATAGATTCGCCGTTGCGGAAAGCTCCATTGTCGAAGATGAGAATGTTGCCGTTGTCTAGTTCAGTAGCGTTGTGTTGTTGAGCGAGAACTTCTGGGCCGAGCTTCCAAACAATGTTGCCGGTAGATCTCTCGATGATTATGACGGCTGATACTGATCGCAGAGATGCGAGGATATGTTTACCGTCGCGCATGGGGATGACGGAGTTGATGAGCGGGTAATGCTCTCTTGTGTAATGAGCTTGGAGGGGATATTCGTCTCGTGGGAGACGCTCTGAGACTTTCCATTGCCAGACTAGATTGCCCTTCTCGTCAACTTCATTGATGGTATCGGTGTAAGTGATGCCATCGATCTCGCTACCCGGGACACCGCCAACAACTTTCGCTGAGTCCTCCGGAGACAGGGCCTCAAGACCGGTGTACAAAAAGCGACCATCACCATAGTGATACTGATCATGATGACCCAAATCATCCGTGAACTGGCGGACCACCTTGCCGTCAGGATCAAGCTCACTCATCACACCCCCACCATATTTGTTGAAGAAGGGAAAGGGGAATGGACCTCCATCTTTGGTGGTGAGCTCAGTTGTCCGAAGAGTGTTGACAGCAAGATTTCCGTTGGGCAGAACTCTAGCATGTCGGCCGATCCTGCCGGGGAGTTTCCATGAGTGGACTTCTTTGCCGTCAATGTCGACCAGGTGAGCTGTGTCGCTGGTCAGGGGGCAGAAAAGGGTGTAGCCGCCAAAGGACTTATCCTTGTCGACACCTGTGAGACCGACGCCACGCCTTTTTAGTGTGTTTTGTTCCATGGTAGAAGCTTAAACTGCTGTCTTTTTGCTGATGATTATTGTTGGAGCTGGGATCTTGCTTGATGATGTTTTGTTTCAAAGCCTATTGAGAGATTGTCTTGGTTGATAGCTTATTCGATCTGGAGACAATATCAATACTCTGGACTTTGCTTCGTACTTGTAGACATTCCTCTTCTCATAAAATGATATCTTCAGATAAATATTGGCGTGATATCGCGAAAACACCAACCCTATGGCATCCCGCAGGCTTACCGCCGGGATGCCGTCGGGATGCCGTCGGCTGATAACGATCCGATGGTCCCTCCTTATCACCGCCGGCGCCATCTCATCTTATCAAGTCCTCCAATAGGTTAACCCAATTCAGCACGCCATTATCGTCGCCATGGTATCTTCAACACCATACAGATCTGGGCATATCGCTTATCAGGACATCATTATTGCTTTGGCAGGGAGGCAGTATATAGACTGTAGCATTGGTCAATACCATCATGTTAGAAACCACAAGAGTTTGGATTTACCAGTTAACTCCTCGTTACAATGAGTTCCTTTTCTGAAAAGAGTCACCCGGTGCAGTCTAAAGCTTCGGAACATGATGGCGATGTCATTCAGGATGAAGCCATTCATGTTCCAGGCTATGATCCTACCCTTACCATTGAGTCTGGAGAGGTGAGAAGAGCTCTTCTCAAAGTTGACTTCTTCATCTTGCCCTTTATCGTTCTTTGTTTCTGCTTCCTCCAATTCGACCGTACCAACATCGGTAATGCCTTAACCGATACACTTCGAACGGACATCAACATCGACAACTCAGACATCAACTTAGCCCAAACTCTCTTCACGGTCGGTTTCATCGTTACAGAGCTGCCCTTCAACATGATCAGCAAGTACATGGGGCCTGAGCGATTCCTTCCCATCACCATGTTCCTCTGGGGTATCGCTACTTGGTCCCAAATCTTCTTGAAGAATGCACACGGCTTGTGTGCTGCTCGATTCTTCATTGGTGCTCTAGAGGGTGGTTATATCCCTGGTTTTGCTCTTTACATCTCGCGATACTATACAAACCAGGAGCTTGCCTTGAGGTATGCTATCTTCTGGGCCTCTAACAGCTTTGCTGGTGCTCTTGGTGGGCCTTTGTCTATCGGTCTTCTTTCACTTCGTGGAAGAGGTGGTCTTCATGGATGGCAATGGCTGTTCCTCATTGGTAAGATAATGAGCTTTGTATGCAAGGTTAGTACTAACGAAACGTAGAGGGTGTTTTAACCTGCTTCCTCGGAGTCCTCGCATACCTATACTTCCCTCACAACGCCGCAAAGCCCAAGTCCTTCTTTGGCAAATCATTCAACATCTTCACCGAGCGTGAGGCTTCCATCATCGTCACCCGCGTCATCCGCAACGACCCTACCAAAGCCCTCCGATACGGTCAACCAGTTCTGCTGTCACATATTGTCGATACCTTCACTGACTGGAGATTATATGGTCATCTCGTCGCTGGTCTGCTCTCTATGGTTATGATCTCTCCGATGAACACATACGCACCCTCCATCATCAAGTCTTTGGGCTTCACCTCCCTTCAAGCCAATGGTCTTAACTCCGTTGGCAGTGTCTGTGCCTTGATTTGGTCAGTCACGTTGGCATTCAGTAGTGATCACTTCCGCGAGCGTGGATTCCACATTGCCCTTGGCTATCTCTGGGGAGCTGCCGGTCTACTTTGGCTAGCCCTTGCACCAAATGGTGTATCGAAGTGGACTTTATACGGTGGGGTGGTCTGGACACAGATGGGAATGGGCTGTGTCCAAGCCATCAGTGCTGCATGGCTCACGACCAAGATGCAGGACTATAAGCGACCTGTTGCCCTGGCTGCTTATGTTATGAGTATCCAGCTTGCCAACTTTCCCGGTAACCAACTTTTCAGAACTCAAGGTATACATACATAAACTCCATTTTGCACAAGGTCTAGGCTAACTGTAACTAGATGCACCTCGGTATACTCGCGGACTGAGTATTGCTGCTGGCTGTGCTATTGCCGCCGCTGTTGTTATTCTGGTCTGGAAGTTGCTGTACCGACTCTTTGACAATGGTGATGCTGGTGTCGAGGAAAAGTTTCAAGTTGCTTCAGATGAGACTAGGAGTGAGATTTGAAGCTTCGTTGGCGATGCTATAGTATGATCGGTCTAGGTAGAAGGTTTTAAATACAGCAATACTCAACAGATTTAGTTAACCTTGCGACTGTTTGCTTTCGGTCTCCAGCCACGCCTAGCTTTCATTATCAATTCCCTGGTTCTCCTCCTCGTCAACTTCCATGGAAAACTTCAAGTTATGAATTTCCGCCGTCTTCCGCCATTCCTTCTCAGTCTCCTCAGAGATCTTAGCTCCCCCTCCTCCCGAGAGTCTCAAAATCGGCTCGTCAGGGTCATTGGGGTATCCGGTGCAGAAAACGAGAGTCGTGGACCACGAGTCTTTCAGCTCTACAGAGAGATATTCCGCCTTGGGCATTCGTGATACACATCGCGCAGCCGCCGCAAAATATTCATTCGCCACGTCGTCGACGGGATACATAGGATGCCAGCTATCTGGTGATCGCCATACGTTGCGGACTACAAGCCGCTTCCCTGAGGGTGATATGTCTGATGGTGTGAGTTCGAAAGCTTTAAGGCTTGGCCAGTGAGGCTTTTCAGCTGTTTCTGACTCAGATGGCCAGAGAATAGTAGGCTCAATGCTCCCTGTAAAAGAGAAATCTTTCAGGCCCTCTCTTTGCGAGAATTTACATAGTTCTCGGCTCAAAATGTCTTCTTCTGTCGGCGCCAAGGACATGGCATCCAATAGCAAGCGTGGATTAACATAGTAGTCGAGGTCGAACTGATGGATCGACGAAGGCAAGCCATTCAACGATCGTGCGAGTTCTAACGAGTCTTGTTGTGAGAAATTACCATCGTCTGAAGTAGACTTGAGTTGAACTTACCATTTCTCTCCTTCAACACATTCTCTGGTCCTCTCTGAGACATCAGGCGCAGAGTAAGCGATCCCAGACGCGACATCGTACCCACTATCAGGCAAAAAGAGCGCGGGGAGTAGAAGAAGCGATCAAACCCGCGGCAGAAGTAGAAACTTCGTATCATGGGCACTTCCGGGAGACTTGCTTTCAACACGTCAAAGTTGTCCTCGACGTGATCTTCCAGTTTACTGAGATAACTGGGGCCACTTGGAGCCCAGGGCATGGTAACGTTAAAGTCTACTAGTGGCTCGTCTTGCAAAGGTATTTGAGCGAGCAGCCGGAAAAGAGGCACAAAACCCGTGTCAATCTCGGCCCTTGTCGTTGGAGGATGTTCTTCATCTGGAGGTGAAAACGAGTAATCAAGCCGGCGGAGATATGAAAGACGCCTGGGTGTGAGAATGTTGTTATCGATGGCATACAAGACAGATTCTGAGTTCAATTTGAGCTGACGGAATGAGGCTTCTTCAATCAGAGGTTGCCATCGGCGAGATAGTGCTGCTAAAGGTGCGAGACTGTGGATGGGAGGTCTAGTTTCGTCGAAGAATTTAGCTGGCGAGAAGTACTCATCTGGTACAAGGTGTTTAATGATATTGGATACAATCTCTGGTGCTAGTCGGTCCATTTTTGTGGTAATGTTGCAATGCGTTGGAAGGGGAGAGTGACAATCATGATGGATTCAATGAGCAGAAATTGATCGCGGAACGGAGCGGAAAATATCCGTGTGTCACTTGTTGGCTGCTGCCTGTTACACGACCATCTTAGTGCATTGACAATTTACGATTTCTCTCGGTGAAGTAAATACCAGTACTCAAGGGCTTCATGTTATTTTCTAAATATTACTAGACAGACGCGTCTGTATCTGAATGAACCTGGGCCCATTCTGGCCAAGACTCTAACCCGCCGTCTGCATCAAACATCTCTGAACCTATAAAATTCGGATACAAGAAAGAGAGATCTGGTGGTAACAATAACTCTTCGGAATTATAATAAGCACCAGGATTCTCAGATAATGCTCCGGAAACAAGAGGCGTTGAGGGTTGGAAATCTGGTCGAAGCTTTTGGAACTGTGCATGGACAATATCGCCTAGAATATGGGCAGCATGACAAGGCAACCCAATGGTCTTGAACCAGTTTATAAGCTTGAATACTATATTATCCAGCTCGGTAGTGTCATAATTAGTTGCTCGCAGTTTGGACTCGTATGTGTGAACGATTCGACACAGAGTTAGTGCAGAAAAGCTGAGGATGTGATATATGTGATCCGTTAAATGGCGAGTCCGATCGTCGGTTGTGTCTATGGCGAGATTTATGATTATTTTTGAATGCTTGATCATTTCTTTGAGAACGGAACTGTGCATAACTGATTTGGGTGATTTGAGAGACTGGCAATGAGCCAGTAGGTGGGCGAAGTGGAAGCCCATTTGTAGAAACTGGGATCTAGGCTCGTCTGGATCATGTCAACATTAATATTCAAGTACTTCGAGAATAGACTTACGGAAGAGGACCATCCAATCCTGTTGCCATGCTTGTAGAGCGAGTTTAGTTCCAGCAAGGTCAACCTGAGCAATTCCACATTTGTTGTAGATAATCCAGTAGAGCTGAACTTCTGCTCCCATCCTCGCCTCGTAGTTGTTAACTTCATTCGACTTGACAAAATCAACACATTGGTCAACTTGTGCTTGAGTCAGAAGTGAATGTCTGCGAGTTCCAACGCAGTACCTGTACTGAATTCAGCAGGCATCCCGTGAGAGGGCACTTGGGGACCTACTGAAGATGGGCGACACACAGGTGATTCCACAAACACCAATCGTCCAGCGAATCACTGCTATGCTGAGACGAGCCGGGGCGGATAACGTCCATGAAGTGAGGGCTCGCGAGGGCTTGCTGGATCGCATAGCCTGTGAGTAGCCAGCTGTCTATACTCAAGGGAACTTGGCCTATAGTCGTCGACCAAAGGCTTAGTATGAGTACGGCTTGGAAGAACTCTACAGTCTGCGGGACTTCTAGTAACGATGTTGTGATGAGGCGCTTCGATTCCTCAAAAAGCTTAGGAGCGAGCCGATCTGCCAGATTCTGGCTTGTGTGCCGGACGGATATCAGGAAGATGCTGCATAGAAGTAATGGAGATTTTCGGACTTGTAAGAGGAGTCTGTCTGTTGGGATGTCTTCTGGAAATCTGACCCATCTGCCATAGTGAACATGGAATCTGAAACAAGTCAGCTATTCATTATTTAACTGAAGATAGTGGTAGCTTACAGTCCTAATAGTGAGTGGGCTGTTTGTAGCGAGACAAGTCCTGTTGAGATAACGTCTGATTGGGGCCCTGTTTGTGCAATTGCTTGCTCGGGCGAGTGAACTCCTGCATCGGTTGCAGCATCTCGTATTAAAAATACCGGAGCAGGGTCGAGTTCTGCAGCCGGCACTGGCACTCCCACCACAGTAGATCTATTCTGATTTGACGAGCCAGCGATTTCATCCAGTTTCGAGTCAAGTTTATCGACTAAAGCGCTGACTGTCCGCTCAAGTCTTTCTAACCTACACGAACTGTCAATGATAACTCCTCGTACTCCCAATTATACAAACCTATCGTCAACTGAACTTCTCCGAACTCGAACAGCCGAGTCTGCACGTGAAATGTCTATTTGTTCACGTATAGGTGGTGAGATCGAGCGTCGATGGCCGTTAAAGTCCAAGGAGCATCGTTGAGATAAGGTCTTGCAGCGCAAACAAGTTCCATTTGAGCTGCCAGAAGCATAACAGCGAGTTTTGTATTTGCGGCAAAGATCACATGCTTTTGAAGCTCTACCAGATCGTACAGGCGGCATATTAATAGCAAGGGATCTGCATGCAGGAAACAAATGTTGAACATAGATAAGGAGTTAGATGGTCTATCGTGCCTTATCAGTAGCTATGGCGTGCTAGGGCGATCACGTGGAAGCTACGTAGATATAAGTGACATCTTGACAACCTCATGGATTCGGAAAGTGTTCTGCTAGAAGGTTTGTTATGACACCCTTCGACAGTATGTGGTTCGATTTGTAAGTGCGTGGAGATTTTGAGCATTTCTAAAAGATTCGCAACTGATTGAAATGTTCAGACAATCCAAATATAGTAGAAAAGATTGCCGGACGAACTCGGCACTTTTAGGGGCCTTAGAGCCCAGGCCAGTTAGGGGCAAGACTTTTAAACGCATCATGAAAATAGTATATAATACCATGAGCGCCCCCAATATTGTCCAGAATACGCTAATTATGATCTTTTTGGCTCCGGTCTCAACCAGCGATGCCAAAGTCTAGGGTGGCAGACGATGGACAAGGTGAGGCCAGGTGGGCAAACAGCCGAAGATCAGCCACGGCAAGCACCCCACTACGGCCACCTTTAAATTTTGTGCGGATCGCGTTCCTCTCTTCTTCTTTTTCTTTTCTCCTTATGACCCTCTTCATTCAAGAAACCGTAAGTCCTTCATAACGCACAAATACTTGCATTTTGCTAACATTTACCTCGCAGATGATGAGAACCGCGTGTTTAATATGATGCAGTGCCTCCTCCCCGGACCTCGAAACCCTCTGCCTCTCGGGGCAGCTTAAGCGGTTTCGTGGCGAGGTGAGGTTGGTACCATGAAATGGGCGTTCGACACAGACCTTGTTACAAGCATCGGACGCGATGGAAAAAAGCTCTGACTTATCATGAATGAAAGAGGGGATTTCTTGTTTGGTTCGTGCGGCTGGGGTAACTCGGCGTGCAGAAATTGGACCGTTCTGACAGGTAGGTTTGTGTTTTGCGATTGAGGGAACTGGGGAGTGAGCCTCAAGTGAGGTTTCGCGTATATATGTGTACTACGAATTGAATTTTAATAA
Organism: Fusarium sp. NRRL 25303; assembly: GCA_013396255.1. Classification (NCBI taxonomy): domain Eukaryota; kingdom Fungi; phylum Ascomycota; class Sordariomycetes; order Hypocreales; family Nectriaceae; genus Fusarium; species Fusarium sp. NRRL 25303. Next base: position 15,301 of record JAAOAY010000042.1, read on the forward strand.
ATTTTGTATCTGATTTGGAATGACAAACCTTGTGTCCCACGACCTGCTGTTTTTGATAGAGTGAATGTGCCGTCCCTTGTCTAGAGCTGTATCAGGTGAAATGAGTTTTTGGTGAGACGTGAAGAAGCGAAGAGAGTATCGCACAAGCAACCAAACACGCATGCAAACGGTCACAAGCAGCCTGTGTTTGTGCTATCTGAATGCCCAACGATGCCTCAATTTGCATTCCCCTCAGACAAAAAAGTCCCCAGATTTCTTCAACCTCATGGAACATCGCCATCTCTGCAGTGGAGCTATCTTGGCGCAATCAAGTCCCTCTGAAATGAAAAGACAAAAGAATCCATGGTGACGACATCAGTAGCGTCCCCTGGAATTACAGTGGGAGAGTAGCGCCCGCCCGTGTCGGAGTCAACCACCTTTCCGGAGGACACGAGTTTGGAGGGTACATCATGAGTCGGCTCAATATCGCTGGGTGGAACAGGTACCTCTCTATCATCCGCATCTCTCAGAATCTCCACCTTCTCGTCCTACAACCACCAAAGCCCAACCTCAAGTCAACGCCAACCCGAACAGCACACACCCCTCCCCTTGTCCTGCCACGCCCCAGAATCGTCCACGTCCCCCGGCGCGGATGCGGACACTCTCTCGTTGTCTCTCTCGGTCAATCTCTCTTTCTTCGTCCAAGACCCTTTCAAGATCTCTTTTTGCGCTGGTCACTTTGAAGCGACCCGACACGCTCGACTCGCTCGTCTTCTGCTGCAGCAGCTCTTATCGTCATCCTCGCATCGAGCCCCCCCCGGATCCCCGGCCATCATCATCTGTCACCGTACCCCGTCGCTCGTTGCAACGTCCGTCGTCTGAACTTTTTGTCCCTCCATCGCCCGGCGATTATAAGCTCGATATAGCTCCCGAGCTCCTGTTGGAATCATGTCAAGCTCCTTCGAAAAGTCCGTCAAGGGCGCAACGAAGATCAAGGTACGTGTGCGGTCTTGGCAGCGCGCTCTTGATGAGCCTAATATCAGCGGCAATCATGAGCCCAACCAATTTTCCTCGATGGGCGCTGGTTCTCACGATTCGACTTGGTACTGATCTTGGATGCTATAGAATGCCCCCCCGAAAACGAAATACATCGAACACATTCTCGTAGCTACCCATTCCGGCGAAGCTGGCGTCGGCGAGGTCTTTCGCGCTCTCACATACCGTCTCCGCGATTCAACATGGACCGTCGTCTTCAAAAGTCTAATTACTGTTCATCTGATGATCAGAGAGGGATCTCCTGATGTTACGCTCGCCTTTCTTTCGACGCATCGCAACGTGCTAGCGATTAGCAGCTTTACAGACGGTATGTTCCACGCAGGCCGAAACATATCTGAGCTTGGGCATTGACAGATTGGCAGCACAAATCCAAGGACGAAATATCCGACATTATGCCCACTATCTAGCTGAAAGAGCTCGCGCATACGAGAAGACGAAGACGGATTGGGTTCGCGCTTCTGAGTCAAGACTTGAGAAGCTTTCGGTTGAGAAGGGATTGTTACGGGAGACGGAGATCGTCCAAAGCCAACTTGAGGCTTTACTAAAATGCGATGTAAGTTGGGACCGTCACGGGACTGAATCTCGTGTGCTAATTTTCCCAGGTGATGGAGAACGAGCCAGAGAATGAAATCACGATAACTGTTTTCCGACTGCTTGTCTTGGATCTCTTGGCACTATTTCAGGTTCTGAACCAAGGGCTTATCAGCATTCTCGGTATGTTTGCCCCTCCCCCTCTGTCTCAGCCCGCCACTTTGACTAACATTCCGACCCCTTCAGGTCACTTTTTCGAGATGTCAAAGGTGGATGCCGAACGTGCTATGGCCATTTATCGGAAATTCACAAAGCAAACAGACTACGTCGTTCAATATCTGAGCGTAGCTCGCCAGCACGAACACCATACTCGGGTCGAGGTGCCCAAGCTCAAGCACGCACCTGTCAACCTTGGACGCCAGCTGGAGGAGTATCTTCACGACCCCGATTTTGAGGTCCACCGAAGACAATACCTGGCCGAGCAGGATGTGAAGAAGATTGGTGGAGTTTCAAGCTCGAAGCAAGGAGGTCTCAGCAAGAAGAAGAGTACCGATTTCCCCGAACCAGCGTCCAACAACCCCTTTCCCAAGATCACGGCCTCTTCGAGTGGGAACAGGGCACCCGAGTCGAAACCACAAGCCAACAAGGGTCCTGATCCCGATCTGATCGACTTCTTTGACTCTATCGAACAGAATCAGACACCGATGAGCATGAACCCTCAGCCTCAACAGCAGGCTTTCCAGCAGCAGCCGACAGGCATGCCGTTTCAGCAGAACGGTTTCGCCGCCCAGCCTACTGGGTTTGCCTCCAACAGCCCATTCCAACAGCCTCAGCAAACTGGGTTCATGCAACCGCAGCAACCTCAGATGCAGCAGCCTCAGATCCAACTACAGCCCGACTTCACCGGAGCTGGTTTCGGAGGCTTCACTCCTCAACAACAAGCCTTCCAACCAAGCTCGCTCGCACCAATCCCTCAGGATACAATGGCCAGCTTTCCCAACGCTGCCCCTCAAATCCAACAACCTGTTCAGAACGGATCGCCTCAGGGCCTCCAACCGATGCAAACAGGAAGCACCAACCCCTTCCGCCAGTCTATGCTCATGGCTCAACAAACAGGCCTTCCATCGTCTGCAGCAACACCTGCTCTAAACCGCCAATCTACAAACCCATTCGCTCGAACATCACCACAGCAAAACACTTCTCCTTTCGCCCAAGCTTCAAACTCGCCTTTCCAATCACCGTCTCCTCAACAGCCACAGCAACAACCTGCTCTTCAACCTACACCAACCGGCACCAACCCCTTTGCTCGCAACTCCACGATGCCAGCGCCAACCCAAGAACAGCGTCCGCAAACAGCCGGCGCTGCTCTCGCTCCTCAACCAACCGGTACAACCAACCCCTTCCGAAACGGCGCCTTTGTCAACCACAACACTGGCATGGGATGGCAAGCCAACCAGCAGCCCATCGGAGGAGGCCTCGACCAACTTCCCACAGTACCTGTATTCCCTCGTCCTGCTCAACAGACACCCTGGCAGCAATAAGACCATCGAAGCAGCAGTTCCAAATAACAATCATCTTATCTTACAAGCTCAAATCAAAGACATAATTCGCATCACGTTATCTACAGCGCCCTTTTGTTTCCGTTTCTTGGCTGTAACAGCCTCCCTTTCCATATAGTAAGCGAGGCGTTTTCGGGGGATGTGATTCGAAATGAGGATTGCAAGGCCACAGGATGAGCACACAGAAAGATACAGTATCCTTCTGAAATTGCCCTTCAATCCTCTCCTGGTGATTTTTCCTTTTGGATTAGTATAGTAGCAGTCATACAAAAATACAATTATCATCAATTATTTATTTCCTCTGTATTCACTGTCTGGTGTATGTTGTCTGTAGCCATGGTATCGTGTCATTTTTTACCATCTTCAAAACTCCAATTCCGTTATATCCCTCTGCATTTTCCCAAACTCCCAAACTCCATAGCTATGCCCGTATAAACGACGAAAATCATCTACTAGAACGGATCGTCGACGTCCATTCTACCCTCTGTATCTCCCGTCACAGCCGCTTCTTTCGCGCCCGCCGTAGCAACACTCTTCTCAACCTTCTCCTCATCCACAAACACACCCAGCCCTGAAAAAGCCTCGAACAATGCTCGTGTGAGATACTCATCAGGACTGTAACCTCCAGCCTTGTACTCAGGCTTCGTCCTTGTGATCTCAACCCACTCGTTGCTATACGTCGCCAGTTTCTCCGGCGCAAGGTCCACGCGCTCTGGCATGACGCGCACGCCGCCGTACGGATCGTATGGCTTGTTGTCCACAACGACTGCCTTCTTCTCGCGCAGTCCTCTGATAGAGAGACCGCTGCTTCCTGCGGCGCCGAGTGCTGCGTCTCGCTTGTTGTGACCTCGTTTCTTGAGCATGATCTTGTCCATCGCCTCTGATGCGCGGCCTGTTTCTGCGCTTTGCAGAGAGTCGAGCATTTCCTCTCGGAAGCGCTTGGCGTTGGCTTTCTCCTCGAGCTCTTCTTGTTGTTCACGTAATCGTCGCTGTCGAGCTTCTTCCTCCTCTGCTGCGATACGACGTTTACGAGCATCATCTGTCTCGCGCGCAAGACGCCTGTTGCGCTCAATGTCCGCCTTATGCTTCGCCTCCCACTCGCCAAGTTGCGCCTCAGCCTTCCTCCTCTCCTCATCCGTGCCATAGACGAGATCACACGTCAAACACTCCACCATCTCCAGATACTCATTATAATCGTCCAGCGTCTCAAAGTCCTCCTCAACCTTGTTAAACACCGCCGCCACTCGTCTCCTAATATCGACTTCACGCTCCACGGCAAGATCCGCGAAGAAAGCAGTCTTGAAACCGCGAAGACGAAGGGTCTTGTGGCAGCCGGCGTAGGGACATTGGTTGGGGCCGTCTTTGAAGATTCGCTCGACGCAGGTCTTGCACATGCGGTGGTAGCACTCCGGATTGATGCGGAATTCCATATCGCGGTTGAAGTAGCGTGTTGTCTTGCATACGGGACATGTCTCGTCTTGGTCTGGCGGTGGAGGCGCGTTGAGATCTGTGGCGTGGCGTATTGAGACGCCTGCGCGAGACATTTTGGCTGCGAGTGCACTGGCTGTGCGGTTGAGTGGAGGCCCGAGGATGTGAAGAGAAGAAGAGGAAAGGAAACGCTTTGTTATGGTGAAGAAGTGATTAATCAGTGACTACCTTAATCAAATGTTGGTTCTGCACGGCTGACGAGACGGGGATAACAGACGTGCCGGGGAGATTCCCATTGGTCAAAGCTCAAAACGATATCGCCCCACCTTCTAGCTGCCCCTCCATGAATTGTCAGCCTTCTCTCATAACCAACAGCTTCCATCGATTTCTCCCCTCAGAAGATATCACAACCCCTTCAAAAACATCACCATGGCTGATAACGGTGAGTGCTATTTTAAGCCCTCATTCTATGAGTGGCTATAGACAGATTCATTGTCAATTATAAGCCTCACGTACTGACTCTCACAGAACCTACACCCGCTGAGACCGCCGCTGCTAACGCAAAGGAGGCCGAGGAGCAGGCTGCTCTTCCCTACAAGTGGACTCAGACCATCTCAGAGCTCGACATCACCTTCAATGTACCCGGAAACCTCAAGTCGAGGGATCTCGTCATTACTATCAAGAAGCAGAGCCTACAGGCGGGTATCAAGGGCCAGGATCCAATCATCCAGGTACACACATCATCTCAAGCCACATCTCATACACCAACTAACCCACAACAGGGCGATCTCCCCCACGCCGTCCACGTTGACGACTCTACATGGACGCTCAGCACCAACTCAGACGGCACCAAGACAGTTGAGATCCACCTCGACAAGGTAAACAAGATGGAATGGTGGGCGCACGTCGTCACATCCGCCCCCAAGATCGACGTGACCAAGATCCAGCCCGACAACTCGAAGCTCTCAGATCTCGACGGCGAGACCCGCGGTATGGTCGAGAAGATGATGTTCGACCAGCAGCAGAAGGAGAAGGGCCTGCCTAGCTCAGACGAGCAGAAGAAGGCTGATATCCTCAAGAAGTTCCAGGAGCAGCATCCCGAGATGGACTTTAGCAAGGCCAAGATCCAGTAAAGAGTACCTATGACGAATCCCTCATTGAAGAATTATAAGACGTTTCAATTCGTTACTTGTTGTGTTGCTTCATCTTGTTTCTAGAGCAATTGCTGCGCGCTCGAGAAAGGCGTTGAAGTTTTTCACTTGTTGGAGCATACCGCCTGCGGAGCTCGATGAGCTGGCTTCGTCTGTGATGCGTGCGACGAGAAGCTCGAGGTTAGCCAGATCGGCCCTTTTCTCTTGGGCGCGCGAGAGTTCAGGGGCGTCACGTCCCCGTTCGACTGCCATGTCTATATCATGCATTATAGCTGAGGTGTCGAGTCGGTACTGATACGATTAGCTGGTGTTGCATTCAAGAAAAGCAGTGGGCAACTCACTTTTGACTCTTTGGTGTCCTCTTCGTGCTTGATGCGTACAGCATCCATCTTGAGCGCGACTTGTTCCCTCTCTGCCTTGAGACGTAATATCTCTTCTCGCAAGGAGAGCTTCTCTCGCTGTACAAGACGAACGCGCTTCCGTAATGATTGCCAGTCCATGAGGTGAATTGACTAACTCGTCAGTCCCAATACTTCCCACGCAGAGCGAAAACAACTTACCAATTGTAATAACCGAGATGTAAGCTCTTCCTTGTACGCCTCAAGTGCCCGTATCTTGATCCGGCATTCTTTCTTCTTATTCTTCTCCTCGGTATTCTGTAGCGTCTCAAGGAGCTTCGCCACCGTGCTATCGATGACTTCTAAGCAGGCCTGTGCAAAGACATCCACTGCTGTCACTCCAGTTGTGTTAAAAGGGAGATCCGCTGCGAGCTGATCCTCTTCTTGGTCATCACCGTTGATAAACTTCTTGACGTTGACGAAGCGCTGAACTGTGACCTCGATAGCTGAACCGTCGCTGACTCGCCGCTCTTTGGCGGCTTGTTTCGTCCTGCGGACCTGCTTCGGTAGTGGTTTTTCTTGTGTTGTCCGTGATTTCGATTTCGTAAGCTTTGGTTTGGTGGCGGGTTGTTTCTGTGTCGCGGGGCTTCTTGATGGCCGTCCACGGCGTCGTTTCGCTGCCGGTTCTTCAGTCTCCTCTTCTTGTGCTTGTTCCTCGAGCTCGGCGACTGGCGATTGAGATGGGAGACTTCTTCGAGGGCGTTTTCTCCCAATCGTCTTGGCCGCTTCAACTGCATTGATAGCTTCCGCTGCCTCTTCCTCTTCCTGTGGCTCCTCCTCTACTACAGGCTCCTCTTCAATTTCCTCCACTTCAGGTTCTGCTTCTTCTGTAGCATCATCCGATCGCTCATCATCCGCAGGGGGGTGATCCGCTCGATTTGGTGAAAGCTCATCCTCCTCATCATCTTGCTCCGCAAGCCTAGAAGGTCGCCTTTGTGACAGTCTCGACCGAATTACGGCGGGGCCTTCACTGCGTCGCACCTTGCGCACCAGCGGCGAGGAGGAAGGCGGCGCATCGTCCTCTTGTAACGTCGTGTGTAGTCGTGTCGTTGACGATACGGCTTCGCTCATGCGAACGTCCTGTCGCTTGTTCGCAACATCTTGCGCAATCTGTTCCAGTGACCTGCGGCTCGCCCGTCGTTGCGATGGTTGTTCGGAAGGTTCATTGTTCGGTAGCACCGGTAACTCAACATCAGCTTCGTCCTCGTCTGGCGCTTCGACTTCTGGACTCGGTAATTCAGATTCTGGCTGCGGCTCTGGTTCGACCTCCTCCTCCTCCTCCTCCTCCTCCTCCTCGGGTTCTACGTCCAGCTCCTCTACGACATCAGGAATACGTCCTTCCTCCTCTCGCGATTCGCCTGTCGTGTCCTGCGCGCCAGATTCCTTAGATGTTTCTGGCAGATCGTAGG
>JAAOAY010000043.1:0-58360 GCA_013396255.1 Fusarium sp. NRRL 25303
TTTTTTTTTTTTTTTTGGATTTTTGTTTTGAAGAAAAGGAAAAAGCAAAGTTGGAGGGGGGAGGTGGGAAATGAGAGTTTTTGTGGGAGGCGAACGAAGTTGCAAATGCATGGAAGATCGAGATTACGTTTACAGCCCCGCGGAGCAACAAAAGGGCAGAAGCACTGATTCGCAAGCTATTGATAAAGTACAGATGACTACACGCCCAGAAGTGGTCACGGGAGCCAGCAAACACTTATTGTAAGCGAGTTGCTGGGCATCAGGGAAAGAGTAGATGAGTTCCTGAATGTGATGCCAACGCCAGCGACAAACGGCAAACGAGAATGTAAACCGGCATGACAAACGAAGAGCAGAACTTCTATTGTCTACAGAGCATGTTCTTTGGGGCTACAGAGGCACAATGGCACGCTTGGGGGCTTGGTGCTGCTGGAGGGGGGACATGGCAGTGCCGTAGCGGGAGTGGGAGCAAAGGCTTGGAGCAGCCACTTCGCCTTATCACCTCAACAGCCACTAAACCATTTCGATTTCTAGAAAAACAGTAAAAGTAATATGATGCCATTCATGGGATATCAATTTAGTCTTAGTAATCGCAACATATGGTGCTGATATCTTGGGCGAAAAGGAGCAGCGCATTGCCTTGCTGTTCTGCCAGTGGGGAAGAAACTGCAGCAAAAGCAGCTAGAATCTGCACTGCAAAGAGCCTAAAGACTGCATATCAAATGTACAATGTCCATTAATCTTTGTTGTTCACACGTGCAACGTCATTATTGTTCAAGCCACATCCTCTAATCCCTTTGTTGTATCCCTGTTCACCCCTAAAGAATACATCGAAACAAAGCCAAGCTGGTATAATACTCAAAAAGACCAATGACCAGATATACTAACCCTCCCGTGAACCTCAGATGCTCCACGGTATCTTGCGATTCCTCCGCTTCTAGCTTCCCTCATCCCGCCGTATAAACATCTCCACGACAGTCCGCGCTCGATCCCTCGACCCCTTTTCCTTTTCGTCTACACGACAGACCAGAGGTCCTACTATCTCGGCATATCTACGTTCACGCATCTTGCGCTTCTTGGTATCTTCGTCCTCTGCGTTGCCGCGGCGGAAGCTCAGACGGCGGGAGAGACCGCCTTTTGGCTCGTTCGTCACAGGGGTGAGTTCTGATGCAGCGCGGGAGAGAGTAGCTGTGAGGAAGACGAATGCAATGTTGTGGTTGGGTGCTGATGAGAGAATGTCCAGGATCTGTGTCTTGGTGTCAGACCAAGCGGTCATCGGTAGGGATGTCACGTTGGGCAATGATGTTGAGATCTTGGCCCAGAGTTGAGTAGGGACCAGACCATCCGTGAGAGATTCGAGGAAGAGTAACAGGATGGATGAGACGGCTTCTAACTTGAAAGATGCAGGCCATTCCAATGGAAGCGCATCAAGAAGAGAAGCATCATTGTCCAGAGCAGACACAAGCTTGACCTTTGCATCCTGCATATCCGCCTCTCTAACTCTCCACGTCGACGCCTCAAGGGGCCACCCAGGATCCCGCGGCAGCACTTCCTCCTCAAGCATCGTCGATTCAGCCAGACTTCGTTCAACAAGCGTCTGTACCACCTCAGTGAGTTTGAAGAGCTCCTTCGGCGCTGAGCAATGGATATCCGAGTCGTAAGCAATTGCCCCTTTGAGACCCGTCTTCTCGACAAACTTTCTGATACCGCCGTCAGGGATTCTTATCAACTCTGCGATGGAGCGCCCTACACAAGACGGTTGCCAGATTCCGCGCACGGGAATGAAGTGGTCCCGACCGTCCTCTATGCGAAGGACCAGGACCTCTTCGATGTTGGCGCGGGCTTCGTTCAATGCCCGGATGTGAGAAATGGCTGAGATTTGGAGCTCCAGCAACACCAATGCTGTTTCTCCTGGGTCGAGTGTGACTGTTTCACCCAATGGCTCTTGAGAATCTTCATCTGCTGACAAGAATGTGGCTTTCAACCATACAGGGATAGCATCATCACCGTCTTCTGTCGACGGCTTCGTCACGAACGAGAATGTCGCCGGTACACTGCCAGTATTTGCAACCGTCAGATGCCGGATCTGCTTTTCGAGGGGTGTAACCTCTCCAAAATCGACGATATTCTCTTCATTGCCATCACTGCCTTCCACGACAACCGTAATGCCTGGTCGGCCTTCATTCTCAGCCCTGTCTAGTTCCCGCGCCACTTCTGCGTGTATCTTGGCCTTGAGCTCTGGTACAACAGCGTCGTAGTCGAGCGTGAAGATAGAAGTGATGGGCTTGTGATCAGACGATGTAATGCGCTGATGCGAGGCGTAGATCTCCAAGTGTATGCGGTCATGGAAGCCCTCCTTTGTGACGAGCTCCTCGGCTTCAGGGTCATCATTTTCCTCATACTCATCGTATCCCAAAGTGTCAGTTGATGACGTTGGATCCTCCCCGTCAGCGTCGGGGTCATAACTAAACAGCACGTCCTCGTCTTCTTCGAGCCCTCTGGACTTCATCTCTGCATCTTTCTTCTTCGCCTCTTCCTCATCTTTAATCTTTGTTTCATAATCTTGTTTATCTTTTCGTGTCCTAAATAAGATACGGTCACACCAGCTTGGAGCTCGTTGCTTCTCGCTTGTGTCAAATAGGCCAACCGTACCAATATCATATTTGTATGTTGGTAGAAAGGTAATTGACCCTTCTTGCCAGCCATCATGGAAAGCCTTTCGTTGCTTGATAACTCTTCGTAATTGATCATGTGGTAATAGTGAATCGATGGTAGCCTGTAGAGAAGTGGGATCCTGGCTTGGATCTTCGGGGAAATCGTCAGGGTCTGGTAGATCGCTCGCAGTATCAAAGCTCTCTTCCCGCGAATGTAGCGATACTCTCGTAGAAGACTCATCATCGCTGTCCGAACCCTTCATAACAATAACACCTCGCTCATCGAGAGGCTTCGAGTCCTCGTCTGCACCATATTCACCTCTAGCATGCAGCGTGAGCAGTCGTCGGATATCGTCGCCAGGTAGTCCATCCAGTCGAAAGTTCAAGTCTCCGAACCAGAATGCAAGATCTTCATCTCCAATCTTTTCGCCCTCATCTTCCTCAACGCCTGAGTGAACGATTGGGTCGAACTGAGTGCGTGAGAGAACCTGACCGACATCCCAACATCGCCGGTCCAGATACGAAGAGCCAGCACCACTAGCCAAGTGGCTATTTATAAAAACCATGCGAGTTGTTTCGCCAAGCAGCAATCGCGTCGTCACGGCCCCCTTGTTTCCAAAATAGCCTAGCAGGCCCGTACCAACTTGTTTGGTACTGACGTTGCTAATAGTTGGTGCAATTTCGGGAGAAGCATAAACCAGCAACAATAAGCCAGTCATTTGTTCCGCAGTGATAAGTTCGTAACCTTTAGGCAATGCTGCTTCCAATGCCACTTTCCATTTGTCCATAACACTTGTGTCCGTATATACTGCTCGATTCATATACTCCTTGGTCGTGTTGAGGTCTACAATTTCCTGGAGTCCCAGCACATAAAGACCAATATCACCCCCGGCAGTCAAATGCGGTTTCGAACTGCCATTGTCCTTGTCATCCGTCTCCACGGCGCTATTTTGTGAGAGATTCAGTGACGTCAATTGTTGATCCAAGCCTTCGCCGTCTGTGAACCAGGTTGCGAGGTCTTTATCAGTACCCGTGCACGCAGCAACGTTCCACGTCCCGATCTTGACCTTTAGGCTGTGTGGACGCACGAATTCGGATCGTCGGGCATGAACAGCTTTAGCTAGAGACTGAGGCGTCGTCGAGGTGGGATCCCCCAGTTCAGAACCAGGGGACTGGTCATTTTCGTCGGCCATGGACGCCGTTACTACAGTGTTGGACGAGAGAGACGAGTTATATACACGGCGCCGTCTCGAGATATCGCGGGGAGGTCGATTTGTAGTTCTCTAGATCATGGCTTCGAACAACCTAGCTCTACCGTAAGCGCAAGGCAAGGCAACGCAAGGGATATTTGGGTCGTGTGAGCACCAAAAGAATGTTGAGCTAATTAGAACAAGGGATAAAAAGGGAGATAAACCTCAGCTTAAACGTATGACGTCGAGCTGCTACCATAGTCTAAAATGGTGGTGTAGGAACTTTAGGAGGGTCCAGTTCAGCGCCCCGCGGCAGCGTCATCTTGCGCGTTATCGATAAGCCCAGCCCAAGCATGCGCACTCGTGCCTCTCAAAGAGTAAACTTCAATCTGCATACCACAACCAACTGTCGATCACACGATCATCTTCTAAGGCCCTGATATCATACGTACATGACCCATCGGCCTTGATCTATCATTTGTGACAAGACTATTTTCAACTAGCGATCACGTCTCCACATACTTATCGGGCCCAACATCAAACAACAACAATAATTATCATGAGCCGCCAAACACCACGAAAGGCTCGCCATAGCCGCCAGCCGTCAAACCGTATCCCCGCCGTTTCAGACTATGAATCCGATGCCGCTGCCATACATGCCGACTATGCGCCACCACCTCCACGCACTAATACTGAGCTTAATCTCTCTGTCCTCCAACGTTACCTCCCTTCCATCCATACCATCCTCAGTATAGCCGCCAACGCTGTCATCTACACATTCAACAGCGTTTCAGAAAGCTGGGAGAAATCAGGAGTCGAAGGGACCATGTTTGTCTGCGCGCAGAGTCCACTTCCTGAGGATCCAGGCCAGCGACCACGAGCCTGCGTGTTTGTTCTCAACAGACGGGGACTTGACAACGTGATCGTGGACCTTTCGCGGGTCACACATGCAGAGGTGTCTGGGGAGCTCGTCATTATGAAGGTCGAGGGTGAATGGCAGGAGGGTGACAAGGTACTGGGAGTGTGGATTCACAACGATAAGGACGAAACACGAGAAGTAAACGCCGCCATAATCCAGGAAGCTTGGAAAATTGCACGGTCGGCAGGTCCAGTTGAGACACAGGGTCCCGAGGCTGGTCCAGCTATGCAGGCGATGGGTAAGAGGCTGAGTCTGAGTGATTTGTTCGGCTCAGGAAATGGTCTCAATATTGGACACTAGGTGTCGTCCAAGATGCATCAGAAACCTGAGGCTGAGGACTTGAAGAGCGAAACATCTAAAGATTCAAAGAGATCTAAGGCCTCGACTAGATCTGGGGGGTCAAGGGTGTCAAAAAGGCCAGGAAAGCGAGGGAAGCCATTTAAACTTATGGAAGGGAAGGCCTCCGGGGACTCCGATACAGAGAAAAGCGAATCTGAGAAGTCAAACCCAGCAGAGTTGGAGCGGGTGAAGTCGGTTTCTCATATTCCAGAGTCTGAGAAGTCAGAGTCTCCGGGGTCGGAGTCCGAAGTTGATACAGAGTAGAGCTCCCACGATATGCAACTACTTTTCGGTCTCGAGATTATGGGAATGTAATCAACCGCTCCAGCTTCAGCGTTTACATGGTCACAGGCTAGAGCAGTCCCAATAGTTAGTGCTTGCACAGTTTTTGCCCGAGAGGCAGGGCACAAAAGCCCAATAGTGTAGAATTACAGCGGTCTGCACACAAGGATGCGTTTCCATAAGCCCGCAATGGACTATGTCTATTTGTGCATGATATTCATGACGTTAGCAAATATCTACAAGCAGAAAGCACCTATACGCCGTTCCCCCAACCGGATAAGTTGTAGCCAACCCAAAGCCTAGACCGTGCCACTGATGCTCAACTCCCGAATCTCCTGCAACACCTGCTCCACTCTGGCGTCTAGTTGTCCCTCGGCATACTGATCTCTGGTGTCAGCATCCAGGTACTGCTGTACTTGCGCCATGCGCGAATACGCCTCTGCGCAGAAACGCAGCTGGATCTTGACGAGAGCTTCGAAAGTGGGGTCGAGGTACGGCACTCGGAGATCGATAAGTTGGGGTAGCTCGGTGCTGAGTTGCTCGTTCAGCTGTTCGTAGGCAGCCTTGGCCATCTCCATCTCCTTCTCGGTCCGGGGCAGCTTCGTGGCGTCCTTGTCGGGCTTCTCGGCGAGGCGCTTCACCTTTGCGCGGAGGGCATCGTAGTCGAGCAGTTTGTGAGCGCGCTTCTTAATCGCCTCGTTGACATCGGGGAAGTAGGCGCAGAACCGTGTGATGGGGTCGAGAACGGTTGTTCGGTAGGGGCCATCAAGGGCTTTGATGGTTTCGGCGTCTAGATCTTCGACGGCCTGCTTGTAACTTCTGCTGACACCGTCTTTCGCGCCTGAGTCGCCGTAGAACGCATCTATCGTCTCGGCGATTCGCATTTGCGATGCGGTCATGGCTGGGATCGGGTTTTAGTATCGAGCTTCATGTGTCGCAGATCATGAGCGTACCTCTCAGGGAGTCGAGATATCCCTTTGATTCCTTTTGTAGTCGCAAAGCAGCAGCTTCCATAGTCTTGAATCGTCTGTTTCTGTTAGATGTCGTCTTCCAATGGATCCGCAATTAATTGCTGACCTCTCTTCGACTTCGTAATCACGGTCGTTCGTCTTTTCAACATGCCCTGCAACGCAATCAGCTCCACACTTGAATGTTTCATCTGAAGCGCATACCCGTCTTCATCATCACCTGCGTCGTCGCGCGATTGACATTCTTCTTAAACCCTGCTTCATATTAGACCCCTCTGCTCGGGATTGCGGGGTGATGGCTGTCCTACCCGCCCACGACATATTGAAAGAATTGCTGGTAGAAAATGAATTAACTGGTTTCGTTTATGTGTGTAATTCGACGAAACGGCTCAAATACGCTCGAGGGTATATCGTTGTAAAGTTGCACAGGAGTTGGAAGGCAATAAACATGGAAGTTGGGAATAGAGTGACGACAAAACTGGAGCTCAGCCACACTAGTCTACAGTGCCTGGCAGCCCAATCGGCTGATCGACGTCAGAGATGGGGCTGTGTTGAGCTCTGCAATTTGATGCACGTGATTGCGCGTGGAGGCCTGAGTTGAATCCGGAGGAAAGAATTTGATCTGCGTTTAGATATTGGATACCGCGTCAGGATGTTCAATCCCCGCTTTCTCGTTGTCAGTCTGGGCAATCCCTTGCCCAAATACGAAAGTCTACATTCTGCCGGTCATTTCGCTCTCAATGGCCTTGCTCAAGTTTTGCGTCAACCCTCCTTTCGAGAGGTGACTTTCGGGAATCAGACATGCCTGGTATCTCAAGGTCCAAAGTACACCTTGGTTCAATCGCCTACTCTGATGAACATTTCCGGACGTTTTGTTGCAAAAGCGTGGAAAGAAATGACCAATCAACATGACCCCTCATCACTCAGTCTAGTGATTGTTCACGATGAACTCGAAAAGGACTTGGGCATTGTGCGGCTCACGGCGTGGGACCGGAGTCACAAAGGTCACAATGGTATCAAAAGTGTCAAGGGATCTCTTTCGCAAAATAAATACCCAACGTCGCCGTTTGTACGAATTGCTGTTGGGATTGGAAGACCAGCCGAGAGAGACCCCGAGACAGTTAGCCGTTACGTCCTTGATCGGATATCAAGCGACAAAAGGAGAATTCTAGAAGAAGAAGCGCCATGGAAAGTTGCCGAGTGCCTTGTTGAGCTGGAAAAAGAATGGAAGGCTGAGCTCAAGACATGATTCGACCGCCTGGACAGGGTCCTACCAACTGCGACGATGCAACATCGGAATCCGGGTGCGCCAGTAATAGCATTTTGTCTCAAGAAAAGCAAGATGCATGTGCAGCCTGGAACGGTTACTTTACAGCTCTGTTTTCAGACCAACGTCGAAGCAGGTCACGAGCAATCAAAATGGACATTAGTTGTCTACGGTCAAGTATAGCATATCATGCATCAAAGACATTTGTCCAATCATGCCAAAATACTATCTGAGATACCCAACTGAGATTCCTGAGTTCCGCGTCCGTTTACGTGACCACGCATGCACCGAAATCCGATTCTGCGCTCCATTATCAAACCGCTCAACTGCGCCGGACTCAATTCTGAGTTACGAGTCTCCCGAATTGCACATCCGTCGCATATTTGCCGAGTGTCCTACCTGAAGGTATGCAGAGATCCCTTATCTTGCGCTAAAGACGCCACAGGCGACCTAGCTCACAACCGGCACTCCAACTTCTCTAAGTTCCTTATCTATGCCAAGGGTATGGGCAATTTTGCACAATTCGACTTGTCCAATGGCCTTTGGATCGTACCATCACATGAAGCTGGTTATCGCGTCGTGGTGTATTCTGATATCACATCTTGGAGCTGAAATGAGCTGAAACTGTTACGAAATGCCTAGTTTGACGGCGTCCTTGCTGTCTGATAAGGCATGCAATGCAAGAATGTTGGTAAGCACTGCAATCCGGTCGTTTCCATGGCCTGCTCGTTCTCGGGAAATGATTCAACAATTGCCGTTTCGGTCGAAGAACAATCGTTTGAGTGGGAGCCGATGGATATCTCACGCGGTTGACGATCGTTGCGAAGGTCGATACCAAGGAACTTCAGACAGAGTCGTTGAAGAACTTCAACTTCTAAGTAAGCTTAGACTTCGAGAAGCTGCCAACTTGTAGTGGACGCAGGTCCAGCTTATATACACGGTCCCCGATCATATCTATCGTCGTAAGCGGGCGACTCGCATACTGACGCGCGCAACAGAGGCTCAATCTAGGGCGTTGCGGGCGCAACAGCATCTTTGACAGTTGAGAATCCGGGGAAACGATGTCAATCACATCGATTCTTGGTCACTTGAAGACCGTGTGCCCATGTGGACTCGATATGCTTATTTTCTTCATGTCTATCACCAGATCTTTGGGAATGGAACACAACCATATTCAACGTGACACCGATGATCCTTTGACCCAAGAGGAGGTTTAGTACCTCGCACAACACAGTCAGACACACAAAGTTTCAACAATAAGCAGCCTCGAACAGACAGCAACTTCACGCCAAATTTGGCTCCAACGCTCACGCTTTGAGCGTGTCTATCTTTATCAAGTATCGGCCGAGCTACACGACACTCAGACTCCCAGAGACAAGGGTCCTGGTAATTGTCCGGGGTCTCGACGCTAGACGCTCCACCGAAGCTGCCAAGAGATAAGGAAACGTCCAATCAGACATTCTCTATTCGACCTCCTTCAACGGTTCGACCTGGAATTCGGCAACCTTGAGGACAATGTCAGATAAGAACTCTGGCCGGTTATGCGGCGCGTCTGGGGAAGCGCAATATTGAGTGCATGTCGCACAAGAGGGTGTCGAGGCTTCATTATGCTTGAAACTTTCTCGCCATGTAACTCTGGTCTTGGGACGCATTCCGACGTGTCAGAGTCAACACCTCAAGAGCTTAAAATGCTTAAAATAAGTCTAACAATAGCGAATCAGCATGGCATACTCAGCACTAGAACCTCTATTGCGGCCGTCCGGATATACATAGAAATCCTCTGATTCCTCAGTAAGCATGGCCGGGATACACTGCCGATATCGACAGCAATTTCCCCTCCCGGCATGCATCAAAGGAGTCAAATGCCTACAATTAGGCCAAGAGGAGATATTCATTGCGGGCCAACTGCCAAGCAGAGGTTGCAATCCGGAGGTCCTATAGGGATATTGGTGCTTATCAGCACAGCCTATTTAAGCTTGGGTGTGGCGTCCATCCCAATACAACCGGATCGGAATGCTAAGTGTGATAAGCAGCGATGGGTGTGCCAGACTCAGGAACAGCCATACAGGGGACCGTTTACACAACCACGACTTCATTTCTGGCGCAAACGAGTTGTGTCAAGTCAACGTCAACGCCTTGATACAGGATCATCCTCTCAAGCTTATCATGGACAAAGTCTTGGAATCGTGGAGGATCATCATCTAGTTCAGCTTGGCACCTGAGCATCAACACCCGTGTGACATCTCCGTGTCCAAATACGGGTTCACCAAAGTCCAAACCGAACATGTGGTGGAGTATCCTTCCTATTGCTGCTTAAGCTACGGGCGTCTTATCAAGTATCCCCCACACTTATGTGCCATACCCTCCCCCTGACACCACGTTCGTTATGTCCTGGTCGCCGTCGTCGCAAGCTCCGTGAGTCAAAACATATTTAGCCCTGTGGCCCCGGGTTCTTCATCCTTTCGAATCACTTCATTCTTCCCAGCTTAAGTTGAAGCTGAAAAGGTTCGACCGGCGCAAAGGTTTGGATCAAAGAACCCGCGTCTCAAAGCGCAGTCTCGTCAAGATGACCACTCCTTACAATGGCACCACTGATCATGCCGACTATGGCTACTCAACCCATGTGCATGATCTCAACATCTTCTACGACGTAGGTTTTCCAGATGGACCTCATTGTGTGATGCTGTCTAACAATGTCTAGACGGGCAACCTGACGTTCCTCGCTGTCAGCGCCGTGCTTGTGCTTCTCATGATTCCCGGCGTCGGCTTCTTCTACAGTGGTCTTGCCCGTCGCAAGTCTGCTCTGACGCTCATTTTGTTGTCGATGATATCAGTTGCGGTCATCAGTTTCCAGTGGTTCTTCTGGGGTTACTCCTTGACCTTCTCGCGAACTGGAAACTCATTCCTCGGTGACTTGACCCAGTTTGGTCTCATGGACACCCTCGCTCAGCCCAACGGCTCTTCCGCTCTCCCTGATATTCTCTTTTGTCTGTACCAGGGCATGTTCGCTGCCATTACGTGAGTGCCCTTAAGAACTTGAGAGTCCATTGTCCTAACATCACCAGTCCTGCCCTTGCCATTGGGTGCGTTGCTGATCGAGGTCGCATCCTCCCTGCCATCGTCTTCATGTTTCTTTGGTCCACCATCGTCTACGACCCCATCGCCTACTGGACCTGGAACGCCAACGGCTGGCTCTTCAACCTTCCCAGCTACGACTTTGCTGGAGGCGGTCCCGTTCACGTCTCTTCAGGAACCTGCGCGCTCGCCTACTCCCTCATGCTCGGCAAGCGTACCGGCTACTCCAATAACAACGGTCTTCCTTACCGCCCTCACAACGTCACCCACGTTGTTCTCGGCACGGTCTTCCTCTGGGTCGGCTGGTTTGGCTTCAACGGAGGTTCTGCTCTTGCCATGAACATCCGCGCAGTCATGGCATGCTATGTGACCAACCTGGCTGCCTCATGCGGTGCCATTGCCTGGATCCTCCTCGATTACCGTCTCGAGAAGAAGTGGAGCACCATTGGCTTCTGCTCCGGTGCCATTTCTGGTCTCGTTGCTATCACCCCTGCCGCTGGTTTCGTGAAGCCCTGGGCTGCCGTCATTATCGGAATCTGCGGTGGTATCTTCTGCAACTTCGCCACCAAGGTCAAGTTCCTCATCAACGTTGACGACAGTCTTGATATCTTTGCCATCCACGGAATTGGTGGTATGGTTGGTAACATCCTTACCGGCATCTTTGGAACGTACGTCTCCCTATTTCTCTCATCTAAAATGACCACTGCTAACTCGCAAAAGCAAAACCATTGCCGCTCTCGACGGTGGAGAGTACGACCCTATTGGTTGGGTTGACGGTCACTTTGTTCAGCTGGGTTACCAAATCGCTGGTACTCTTGCCGTCTTCGCTTGGTCCTTTACACTCACTTGCATTCTCCTTTTCATTCTCAACCTCATCCCTGGCCTCTCCCTTCGTGTCTCCCCAGAGGAGGAGGAGCTCGGCACTGATGATGGCCAGCTGGGCGAGTTTGCGTATGACTATGTTGAGATGACTCGACACATGGCTGACAGCACACATCCTCATTCTGATGCTAGTGCCCGAACAAGTCAGGAGAAGGTTTAAAGTGGAGATTAGTGAAATATGGGTGGTTCAAATTGTCAGAGTGGAAGATGCGTGCTGTGTATCTTGAGCGTCAGTCGCTTCTAAGTTTAGAGTTTAATATACCCTTTTGTAATGCCTCCTGAAGCTGTTCCTACCACGTTGACAAGTCCACTATAAGCACATATCACTTCTCACTACTAATTCGAGAATGGTTCTCGCATAATGATGAATAAGCATATAGACCCATTGGCCGTTGATATTTGATTGTCATAAATTACAACCCCTACAAACCGTTTCCTCAGGGGTCCTTTATACTCCTATCAAGGGCTTAAAAACAAAGCACGTGAGTTCTCATTGTCATGCCTCCCGCTTCCTTCTTTGTCCTGTGGTATCTTGGTCTTTGCCGTCAAAAGTCGTTCGTCGCCGAAAATCACGGCATGCTAAACACAAAACTCCATATACACTCCTGTGTCCTCTAGCCATTGCGTACGTGAGCGAAAGCGTGTATAATCTAATGCTGGTGGCTGTTAGCTGTGTCTCTCGCTGTGGTCGAGCAGCCTTACCATGAACAGGGAAGTGAACAACGAAAAGAATCCGGTGGTGTCATTTCTAGAGCTAAAGCAAAGTCTCGGTCATTCAGTTCATGGCGTCAGGTTGGTCACCGTTCTCTTGAGGTCGGTGGATAGTCGCAGTGCTTGCGCCGGTCGAGGGTTCCCCGTTCCCTGGATGCCCATGTCCAAGAGGTGCTGCGCTCGCTTGGCTAGTGGTATGCTGTGGTAGTCCGCCTTCTAGTATGTTGTTAATGCTGTTCTGAATAAAAGCTGGCCCAAGCAATCCTGGTTCCTGTCGTGCGAGTGACGATGAAGGCAGGAAGCGGGCGAATGTCGGAAAGAATGGAGGGAGCTGACCTGTTGGGACACTAGGAGGTGGAGGCGGTACGGGAATAGATTGTTGAAATCCGTTGTTCATAAGAGCGTTGGGATTTATCGTTCCGTTGCCGTTGGCCGGATTCTGTGCCTGGGCATCCACGACCATCTCGCTGCCATCCAGACCTTCGAAATCGTTGTCATCATCAACCATCTCATCGTCGGCTCCATCTCCGGCAGTGGCTGTTGGCTGCAATACGGAAGTGCGTTGCCGTTGTCCGGGGTAGACTGCTGTTCGATTCCAGCTGTGCATGTCCCATAGTTCCTCGAACTGTGGTGAAGTGTTGAGGAAGTCACGGAACTTGGACACCATAGTGCCGGAAAAGACACAAAACACATCTCGCTGGTGTTGAGTGAACTCTGTCATCAGGTCAGCAGCAGTAAACAAGAATTTACGATAAACATACCCGGGGGTGCTTGTCGACAGTATGGCTGGAAGTCGTCACGCTGGAAAGCGGCAACTCCAGTCAAACTCAAGTGTGTCAATCGAGGGCATGAGTTGAGCAACTTCATGATACTCTGTGAAATGTCAGTAATGGCAATCCTGGAAACAAAGGGTGACGAACCTTGAGGGTAAGGTTGACACAGTAGCTCAGATGGACACGCTCGAGACTCGAAGCGTAGTACTCATTGCCAACGAGCATGCCACTGGCATCTCGTCGTACTCTAGGGCGAAATGCGGCTTCTGCGAGATGAAAAACTGAGTCATCCGTGATGGAGCTACATTTCACAAGTCCAATACGCTTCAGCTTGGGCAACAGAGCAAGACGCTTCACACTCTCGTCTGTCAAGTTGACACAGCAGCCCAGATCTATGTATCGAATGCGGTTGCAGTTCTGGACTAATCTCTTGACACCTTCGTCGGTGATATTGCCACAGTGACCCAGATGCACGTAATGCAGGTTCTTACCAAGCTTTGAGATAGCATTAACGGCTACATCAGTGATGTTTCGGCACTTGGCAAGAACAAGGTTGCGAAGGCGAGGTGCGACATCAATAATCTTCTGGACAGCAGCATCTGTCAAACGCACGCAGGATGTCAGGTCGAGAATGCGGAGATGTTCAAATAATCGTCCATGGGGTAGAGTCAGGAAAGCATCGTCATCGATTAGTTCGCAGCTTGCTAGCCGTAGCTCTCGGAGACAGTTGCCCTTGACCATAAGAGAAGTTATAGGGCCATTACCAATGCGATTGCACTGGTGGAGGTCGATCTCGAGGATGTTGGGACAGTTTTCGGCGAAGGCGTGGATAGCGTCGTCTTGGAGCTGGCTACATTCATTCAACTTCAGCTGCATTGAGTTAGCCAACGTCCAAAGCTGCATAGTTTCATCGTAAACTTACTCTCTTAATATAGCGACAGCTTGTTGCCAAGTTGATCATGCTCTCGTTGGAGACATTCTCGCAGCCAGAAATGTTGAGTCCTTGAAGGCGACTGCAGTTCTTGGCGATGGTGTTGATAGACTGCTCGGTAATGTTCTTGTCGTTGGAAATGTCGAGTGCCAGCAACGAGGTGCTATTCTCCACAAGGGCGATAAGTCCGGAATCGGTGAGGTTGCGACAATTCGTAAGAGTCAAACGTTCCACCCGACTACAGACTGCGAGCGGCATAACACTACCATCGCTGATTTTGTCAGCAAGGGCGGCGAGGTTGAGCCTCTTGATAAAGTCGCGATATCTGAAAGACGGTGTCTCGAGCTGCAGCGTTTGGCAAATGCTGCCGTGGTTCTTCCAGCTCGTACACGCTGGTCGATGCCAAAGTTGATCTACTGTGTTTCTAGCCCAGCGTTTGCAGACAAGCATGCAGTGGAACAAATCGGAGGTGGAACTCAATTTGGCAAACACGCTGATGAGGATCTCATTTGGCAACCGATGGACGGGCGGTTGGCAAGCATCTTCCACCTGCATATCTTGAAAGTTGGGGACTCCGATGCTTGACTGGGAGTCATTGGCTCCAAGAAAGAAATCGGACTCTTCGTTATCGGCGGGCGCGGGGGAAGTTGACGAGGATGACGATCGAGAGTCTTCCTGCTCGTCGGCGGTTGCAGGACTCTGCCGAGAGGCAGGGCCGGCGGCAGCAGCGGCCATATTGTCGGTGTTGAGGGAGGAGCGCTTCAGATGAAAACGCAAACACAATCAAAGAAGCGCTTTCGGTGTGGCTTTTTTCGGTGTTTGGGCAGGATTCAGGCGGAGTTCAGGGATCACAAGGGTGATTCTTAAGCAGCGGTAGAGGTAGCAGTAGCGGATGACTGATTATCGTAGGGACAACAGCGGATGTGCAGGCAAGCAGCGTGCAATCGGAGGATGCGTGGATAAGAATATAGGTCAAAAAGGTCCTTCTCGTACCCGAAAGCCGTGTTTCGCGACAGCGATGAGGGTGATGATGTTTTGGCGCTGGGAGTTTGTTGGCTTTGCTTTGTTGGTAAGGTAATAAGTTAAGGCAGGGCAGCCAAATGGGGCGGAGGTTTTTGGGTGCTGGGCTCCAGTCTTGCCAGTGCCAGGGTCAGGTTGGGCGCGGCTGCGGTACTTAAAAAGCAAGGAAGACAGCACTGATGACACAGCCAAATGATGAAGAAGCACAAGTATCCACGAGGAAGAGGGGATGGACCAGAGACATGGATCGAAGAGGCGTTTGTGTTTATTTTGCTGGTTTCAGCCGCGTCCCCTGTAAAAGTGCCGCTGTCGTGCGCTACGATGGCCCTTTTTACAAGCGCTGAGCTTGAGACTGAACCCGATAGAGAATGGATTGGGTGAGCCCAGGCCAGTTGATCCCCCAGCCTAGAATCTGGATCTCCTCCTACGTCGTAGTCGGGCGGGATGTCCGTGGTGGGGTTTCTTTGGTATGGCAGGACTGGTTAGGTCAGGGGTTTGGGGTCTGCGGGTCTTTGTTTTGCTCTTGATCTTGGTCTTGTTCTTGTTGATGATGATGACGATGTGTGAGTTGGTGGAGTCAGGTTCAATGCGAGGAATGATTGATGTTTCAGTAAACCGCGTGCCTGGTTCACGCCTCAGTCAACATGTCTTTCTGGTCGTCTGTCTCTCTGTTGTTGCTGCGGGGAAGATGACTGACATGGGATCAGGTACATGAAGGAGGTGTGATCAATGTTCTGATTTGAGGTTCCAAGGTTGAAAGGACGAATCAATACCCGCCGTGCAGGTGGCTTGAGCCATTAATAGACTACGCGATGATAAATGGATATGAAGATGCAAGTAAACGCATATACTGTATCTGTGACAAGGATAGAAAATAATGCAGGCCTTTTCTGCTACGTTTGCATGATAGGAACAGCAATTAGGTTCGTCAATGACTCCGTCTTGATGATTGAGTTTCACATGACACAAAAGTCACGCTGATACACGTTTCAACTGGTACCTAACCACATAGAAGCTGAGAGCGAGGCGTTAGAGCTAGTGTATTGGATAACTATCCAGAAAATCTCAGTATTTTCAAACTGACACAGATCTTCTGACCATCCCACTCCCGTGATATCATTGAATTTGAAGCATCTCGATCCTCTCAAACCCAAGGTACAGGGTAAGACCCCTCACGATGGCATCGCTGACGTAGATGGATTTGATCTTGGCGATGTATTTTGTGGGTCCCCCGCAAGCATTGGATTTCCTCGGACTAGGTTTACCCATATGTTCCGTATTATGGAACTCTTCCACGTACCTGACTAGCAACTCAGACCATCACCAAGCTCGTTTTCTAGGTGTAGTTGATTGAGGAGACTTTGCTATTTCAAGTTACTAGTCATTGGTCTGTTCGACATTGCGTCGCGAGCGCCACGATGTTCCGTCCCTCAACTCTCCGCCCTGCGCTCCGCGCATCAGCCCACACAAGATGCGCCATCGCTCGAACAACCCGAAGGACTCTTTTCTCCCAGCGATCGAGCCGTCTGACCGATGACCTCGATGTTAATCAGCTCAATTCGAAGCGACGAGATTACGAACAGAACCGCACAGCCTTTCTAGCTGCTGGTGCCATTGCCGGCATTGTTTCCTTCGTCTACACAGCATGGAAGTTGAAGAAGGCCATTGAGGCCCAAGGAGAAAAAGAGAAGGCTGCTATCAAATGCGATACGGAAGTTCCGACAGAAATCTTCAAGACCGAGGCGGGCGAGAAGCGGAAAGTGGTTATTCACGATGAAGATGGGAATGAGGTTGTTCCTACAGGCAACAAGACCGTCAAATTGTTCCCTCGAAGGTTAGAAGTTGAAGATGCTGGAGCGGCAGGAGACGTCGCTGGCCCAATTGCTGCCGCTGTAACGGACAAGCATGGTACAGAGTTCACACTGGTTGGGCTAGGAACAAGAACAGTGACCTTCCTTGGCATCGAGGTGTATGTGGTGGGCTTCTATGTTGCTACCCAGGATATCGAGAAGCTCCAGCATTATCTGGTCAAGAAGATTAACCCTCTAGCCACAACGCTGATTCCTTCTGAGAAGGAGGATCTGCGCAAGGCACTCCAGGATCCTGTCGAGGGTGAAGAGACATGGAACTCGATTCTGAAGGACGCTGGATGCCGCTCAGCATTCCGCATCACCCCTGTTCGAGATACTGACTTCCCTCATATGCGCGACGGCCTTGTGAGGGCTGTTCAAGCTCGCTCATCACATAATCCGGAGTATAACGATGAGACATTCGGAAATGCTATGAGGCATTTCAAGATCCTGTTCCAACGAGGTCTCGTAGCAAAGAAGAACGAACTACTTCTTGTCCGAGATGCTGCTGGAAAGCTGACCATCACTTACACTGATGGCACTCGCAAGGAGTCTGTCAAGTCCACACTGGGAACTGTCGAGGATGAGCGACTTTCAAGGCTGCTGTGGCTCAACTACCTCTCTGGTAAGAAGGTTGCGTCAGAGGAGGCCAGGAAGAACATCATCAATGGCGTCATGGAGTTTGTTGAAAGACCTGTTGGCACTGTTGCCACCCAGGTTTTGTGAGAGGGTCAATCACAGCAAAAAGATGTACATTACGGAAATTAAGCCATGTATCACTAGGCACTAGGCACAAGCCAGCAAGTCATTGTAAAGGGTCATGAATTCAACTCATCTGGGTCATCCATCCGTCTTGTAATACCGTCTAATGTTCAGGTGCAACCGATATCTATATGCCGCATACGGTCTACAAAAACATGCCTAGAGCTTGGAACTGAAGCACCATGTGCCCTTAGCCCAACGTGTCCGACATTTGTTTTGATGTTTCTTACGCCTTCAGGGCACCGGCTTCCTTGAGCAGGGAGGCAAGCTTTCCACCAGACTTTAAGCTCTGAACGTCAGAGTTGCCGCCAATGTGCTGCTGCTTGATGTAGACATTGGGAACAGTGCGCTGGCCAGAGATTTGCTCAAGAGCATCCTGGAGAGCAGAACCGTCGGCTACAAGGCGTTAGAGACTGTTGTTTGATACATTGGTTGAGAACTGTAAAACTTACAAACTTCGTCAAGCTCGAGAAGCTCGTACTCAGCGTTAAGCTCATCCAGAGTCTTCTTGGTCTGCTTGCAGTAAGGGCAGTAAGACTTGGAGAAGACAACTACGAGGGGTCATTAGTAGGGGTCCCAGCGCGGGGCACAAAACAGAGAGATAACGTACCAACAGAGTTGTTGTCGATGAGCTGCTGAACCTTGGTAGATGCTTGAGTCATTGTGCCTGGGCTTGTTGCGCGAGTGAAGAATGATCTAAAGAAATTCATAGAGGAGAGCGAGATGGCTTTGATGTAGGGGAATGGAAAGTGGGGTGGAGGTATTTATTCTACGTCAGATAGAGCTTGATTTGGCTGTACTGGGCTGTAATGCTGGGCTGTGAAAGGCGAGTTTGCTTTGTCATGGGCGTTTGAGTGGAATTAATTCGGCGACCATGAAAAATGCGATGATGCAATGTGCTGGGTTTTCGGGATTAGGTAATCATGCTTTTTGGGATCATTGTGTTGAGGTGGTTCGTTCATCATCGCCTCGGCTGTACAGCTGAATATTGGTAATATATTTGTCTTGAGTGTAATCACTTACAGACACAATAAAAATAGGACGTGATGATTCCAGTTGGTGTTTAGGCTTGTTCAGTCATCATCTTGTGTAAGTGCTTATGCTGCGTGAGAACGAGCAACTGCCGTTGAATCCTTGCATTTATAAGCCGAAGGATCCTTCAACGTGGAACATGCTAACAGTATCTGAGCCCAAAAGAACTTTTAGGTGGTTTGAGTTTTTTTTCGTTCATACTGAAGCCCTTGATAACCTATCAACGAATGATAATTGGGGTAGGTTGAGTGAAGCTAACCGTATAAACAGGTGCAGTCTAAAAACATTTGAGTTGAAAGGGAGCCGAGTAATTGGACGTACCCTAAACTTATGTAAACTTATGCGAAGTTACTTAGCCTTTCCATTGTTTAGGATCGAGACTCCAAAGAACTATAATGAAATTAAGTTCATTTCGGTCTGTAGTTATTAGATCTTAAGCTTCTTTATAGGTAGTCTTGGGCTACAGCCTCCTCGAGCAATCAGAGTCTACGGTGGTCCATCGGTTTTACTAGTCATGATAACATCGTCAAACCTCCACTCAAGAGGGGCCGGAGCTTTAAGCAACAATCGTCTGACAACGGACCGTGACTTAGCTTACGGGTTTCTAACTCCATTTCTTTTTGATCATTGGTTCTGACTTTGTATCAAATGATCTAAGACAAGTCTGAGGTGGCTCTGGATATACCCACCATGAAAACACTGACAAACTTCATGATGTAGCCTACTGGGTAATATCTGACTTGGCTTTGCTTTTTCCCAACAAGATGTCAAAGGTTTACGATAATGGCTTGAACACAACTGATGCTATTTTCATCGCAAAAGTTCCAGTTATTAGTTTTCAGCATACTCAGATCTATAGCTTCAAAGTCGGAGTTGAAGAGACATTCTACAACATCAACTCTTAGCGCCTGGAGACCCCTTAATTACCTACCATATCCCGCTAGAACAGTCTGACACATTCCCCCAGGTTTCAATTGCCAATTGTCAGGCCATGAACCTGGAAGAGGCGTTGTCATTTCCCCGTGCGGCTCTTGGCTGAGATTAAACCAGCGGAGGGGTCCAGATCATCAAATTTAGAAACCCAAATCTGGCCTCTCTCCCTTTTGTGAGACTTGCTAGACTTTTTTTTCTCACCATCCATCATCAACTGCGGCACAAGCACAGGCGCAACGACGCACAAGCTAAAAGAACCAAAATCTACAGCGCATATTTCTTGCATTCGATTTGTTTCTTGGGGCGACTCTTGTACATGTACTTTGCTGTACTCCGCCCCCATCTCCACCAATCGCCGCTCTCACGTCTGCAGTTTTCAGGTATCCCCTAAGCTGCCCGGTTTCTTGCATTGCGTCGCCCCCCGTCATCATCAACTCACGATTCGGTACCGGTACCTACGCTTGGCTGCAAGAAGGAACAGAAGAAGAGAGACGCTGTTAATCTGGGCTGCACCGACGCCTAAGCCCCTCACCAGTGGCACCGCAAATAGAGCCCAGCCCGATACACCCGTTTGCCCAGTCTCGCCTTGTATCACCAGAGTCACTTGATCTGACCTCCCCCACTACCAACTCGCCTCGTCGCGCAAAGACGAGACAGGTTAGATACATACCTTCTGGCCTCTGTCGTTCGCTGTCGACTATCACTGGGAAGACCCTGGCCCAAGGGTCGTTGATCGTCGCCTTCTGCTGCCATTTGCAAGCCTCGCAAGCTTCTTGTTCGTCGTGCAGCGTAGCCCACCTGGCTCTGTCCTGCTGCTTGCTCATCGCTCCACATCAGCCCACGGGTCGATCACAAGAGAACCACCAGTACCAGTCGCTCAGCTTTATCGCCGACCGCCCTGTCTTTTTGACCTCCTCCTGTTCGGACCTTGGTTTGGGTCAATTGCTGCAACCCGTATTCCCATTTGCCTCTAGGGTGTCCTTTTTTGGACCACCTTAGAAAACGTCGAACAAGGTGGATTCCGCCCAAGAAATCGTGGCATCTCCCGGTGCCTTACAAAACGTCACGTCCTACCTCAACGGGGCGCTGGCTAACCTCTCGTCTGCTTTTCAAGATTCGAGCGGATACATATCTAACACTCTCGGCGTACCTCCTACCGTTGTCTACAGCAGCCTCGCTGTCCTGCTCGCCGTCCCATTAACAATGTCGAGATACGGCTGGTCCATCGGCCGCGAACAGATTTCGCCCTACAGTTCTATGCCCAGCGGCGTCCCCGCTGTCACCGACGACGATTTTAGCTATATCACTTCTCAAGATCTTGATGGCGTCACCGAGGATCGATACTATCCCAGATCCCACTCGACTGCACCCCCACCAGCTCCAGAAGACGATGTCCTCCTTATCAAGAATCGCGGCATCACATATCCCGCTCACTTTCCCGCATATGCGATTGGAGATGGAAAGTTGCGGGTGATAGACGTCAAGGACCGTGTTGGTCTGATGATGGAACTTCCTGAGCGAGGAACATCACGCATCAAGCTTCTCTACAAGGGAAAACAACTCAAGGACCCTATGGCGCCAGTGAGAGACTATGGTGTCAAGAACAACAGCGAATTGATGGCGGTCATGCCCGAGATCAATGATGTCAGCAGTGGCTCAGAGGAGGAGATGGTGATTGTCGATGCTCCTAGAGAAGACAGGAAGACTCGCCGCCGCAAGAAGAAGCGCGATAAGAAGAAGGGCATCACCAGTGATGGTGACTCCTTGTCAGGCAGCCCCCGAGACAGCGCTTCTACTTTCGACCATCCCAGATCACCTCCAGCACCACCCACATCGTCGGGCGCAACCAGCGGACCCATGAAGGTTCTGGACGATCTTGCCGTTGAGTACCAGATCAAGTGGCTGCCTTTGTGCTCCGATTACATTGCGTCGCCACCTTCAGACCCCAAGAAGCGAGAGGAGGATCACCGAAAACTTTCCGAGAGCATCATGATGCACATTATGCTGAAACTGGACGGTGTCGAGGCTGAAGGCATGCCCGAAGTCAGAGCGCGGAGGAAGGAATTGGTAAGACAGGTCCAAAAGACATTGAAGGATCTGGATATTGCAAAGGAATCTTAAGCCCGCGGTTAAGCGATGGCGTTGATGTTGAGTGGAAAAGATTGTCTGGTTTGAGTGCAGGCGTTACAGGGAATAATCCATTATTCGACTACCTTACCATTGCTCTTGATATAGAACAAGCTGTACAATAGATTCAAGCGTTGCCTTGACCATGATGACCACCATAGACAGCATTGAGCAAATTGGCACATTTAATTTGGAATCTTGAGTATCACCATGCGCATAGATCCCTGTCATGACTTATGATGTAAACCCCCAATGATGGTGCCAGTGTCATGTCTTGGAGCAGCCCAATCTCTATCATCACGTGCGAACCATTCTACGAACCGACGCCCAAAAACTGCATGATTTCCAGTGGGCGAGACGGCAATTCCTCGGCTCAACCCGCTAGGGCTAACAGACCTAAGCGGGAAGGAGTCGCTCGCGGTGAAAGGTTGCCTTTGCCCCAATAGGCTAGCGCGGTTTGCTCAGAAGGCACAACGAGCCCTCAAGCGGTCCTTGGATTTTTCGCCCGTCAATCACTATCGCGACCACTTGCACCCAACATTCGAGGGACGACTAACCCCAGCAGCACAGCAAAATAACAAATCTTCGCCGACCGGTTTGAGGATTTGAGCTGCCCTTCTTTCCTTTTCTTTAATTCCCCCCAGAAAAGACGGTTACGATGTCGAGCTTCGAGCAAGTTGTGAGTACCGACTGAAACAACATATCCATTCACAATTCATATTGTGACTTGAGGCAAAAGACGAGCTGCGGGCAGCCGGGATGCATTGGGCATGAGATTGGGGATGCTTTGGGATCTCAGTTATC
Organism: Fusarium sp. NRRL 25303; assembly: GCA_013396255.1. Classification (NCBI taxonomy): domain Eukaryota; kingdom Fungi; phylum Ascomycota; class Sordariomycetes; order Hypocreales; family Nectriaceae; genus Fusarium; species Fusarium sp. NRRL 25303. Next base: position 22,517 of record JAAOAY010000043.1, read on the forward strand.
AGCGATTGCTGGTGCTGTGAACGCTGCTCGTCGTTTGCTTCACACGGGAATATTGGTCTTGAAGATGCATTTCGCTGACCGTTGTGTGCGTTTAACAGGTCGTCATCGATGGCAAGGGCCACCTCCTTGGCCGACTCGCCTCCATTGTCGCCAAGCAGCTCCTAAGCGGCCAGAAGATTGTTATTGTCCGCTGCGAGGCTCTTAACATCTCTGGAGAGTTCTTCCGTGCGAAGCGTATGTCCACCCCACGACACCACTCCGATCTGTGGCCGAGCATCGTCAACACCAAAACGATGCTACTCCTAGGAACACCAAGCTGATTATGCCAACAGTCAAGTACCACGCCCACCTCCGAAAGATCACCCGTTACAACCCCACCCGCGGTGGTGAGTCGAAACCGTACCCACACACTTGACCACAGTCATTGACTCGATACAGGTCCCTTCCACTTCCGCGCTCCCTCCCGAATCTTCTACAAGGCTGTCCGTGGCATGATCCCCCACAAGACCGCCCGTGGTGCCGCTGCTCTCGAGCGCCTCAAGGTCTTCGAGGGTGTCCCCCCTCCCTACGACAAGACCAAGAAGGTCGTCGTTCCCCAGGCTCTCCGTGTTCTCCGTCTCCAGCCCGGCCGCAAGTTCTGCACTGTCGGTCGTCTGTCCAGCGAGGTTGGCTGGAAGTACGAGGACGTCGTTGCTCGGTATGTTTTGGTGTGCTGTGTGTGACTTGAACATGACTAACTCTACCCAGATTGGAGGAGCGAAGAAAGGCCAAGGGTGCTGCTTTCTACGAGCGCAAGAAGATCGCTGCCCGACAACTGGCTGATGCGAAGAAGAACGCTTCTGTCAAGGAGGAGACCGCAAAGGCCCTTGCCAACTACGGCTACTAAGCTGGTCAAATCCCTCGACATGGGATCTTGCCGGTCTAGGTAAACTTGGCAACGTCTATCATTTCTCGTGCGTTTCATTAGAATGGCGCGGCGGTTCAACAAAGGGATTTACTTGATTTGCTGAGTGATGGCAAGGGTGGCTCGAGGAGTAGATGTCGATTCCCCCCAAAAAGAATGTTCTAAATGAAAAAAAGTCCCTCCCCGATCGTCGAACCACATTTGCACTGCCCTCACAAGAAGGAATTAAAGCACAAGAGACCGACAATCAGCAACACCATGATGATGACCGAGACTTTGTGTGTGGAGACTCTTTCGAACCTTGGGCTCTGTGATGAGGCTTTGATGAATGGATAAGAATGTTTTTTTCGTTAATGGGCGTTTGAAGGGTTCTGGAAGTTGATATCTTTCTCCCGTTGATCATCCAAGGACGCCAGAGTTCAGCGGACGGGTTTTATGAGTGATGGCGATTTGGAGGTGATCTTGTTACGCTTCCCAAACGGGGACAGGGTCTCGCATTTGCACAATAGGAGTAGAAAAGGAAAGGCTCTTGTTTGATCAATTTGTTTTACATGTGAATGTGTATTTGAAGTTGACGTCAGTGTCCTGTGCTTCATGTCATTGTGTAAGCTGATAATGTACGCCGATGACTTTACTTGTTCGCTGAAGCGGACAAATTAGAACTCTTGTGGTAAGTCATATCGGTCGCAGGAATAGCGCCCGGTAGGTGGCAGTTCTGACAGCTTGCTAATATACAAGTGTCCCTGTAACTCAACAACCATTCTATGAGACCAGGAACGGTATGACATATTGCATTTTTTTAAGACATATTCGCATCTTGAATAAGATAAAGAAAGTAAAACAATACGTAGGATGAACATATAAAAAACATTTAAAGATCTTCTGAGCTGCTTTTTACATACACTTCCATCAACGTGTAGGGTATGAATAGTGGTGGCTCTGAGGGGTGTCATGTGCTGATAAGATAAGCATTTTGTGAGGTGTCCTGAACAGCACCTCAATCCATATGGTACACCCAGTTGCACATAGCCTTTTACTGCCAGCTCACACTCCCAACCGGTCACTCTTTTTAACGATCCACGTTCATAAAAACCCATAACAAGGCATTTCGCAAAGAAAAACAAAACAAAAAATCACCGCCACAATGTCGGACCTCACACATTTCGACCTCCTCCCCCTCCAGATGGACCCTCAATCCAAGGCCATTAGCTCTCAACAACCATCGCGCACACTCAACGCCGAGCTCGAAGCCCTCAACACCCTCCACCGCTCTCTCCTCAACGTCGATTCACCCACAGGCGCACCCCCTCCCCCCGTGCCCGTCAACCCCAAGCGCACCGCTCAAGTGACCAAGCTTCGCGACTCTGGCAACGCCGAGTACCGCAAGGGCAAATACCCCGAGGCGATCAAGTACTACACCCTCGGCTTCCAAATGGCCATGCAGCGACCCATGTGGGAGCCCTCTCAGCTGGTGCGAGAGGAGATCAGCGGAATTCTGGCGAACCGAGCGCAGGCGCACATGGCGATGCAGAACTGGGCCGAGGGTGCTGTGGATGCCCATGCGAGTGTCGAGGCGCGCTGGGTAGGAAATGCAAAGGCTTGGTGGAGAAGGGGAAGGTGTTTGGCTGAGATGGGAAGACTGGAGGAGGCGAGGGATTGGGTCAGGAGAGGACTTGAGGTTGAGGGTGAAGAAGGAGAGTTGGTGCAGTTGTTGAAGGATCTCGAGGAGAGGATTGAGAAGCAGGAGGCATGAATGGCCTGAGCTGTTGATTACGATTTGAGTTTGAGGCGGCTTGGGATGAAGAGGGGTGGGATTGAGTTGTCAGTTCACCCGAGACATGGGTTGACTACGAGACCTGGGGCCAAGATGGAATTGGTCGCAGTTAGAGATGCCAGCAACACTGGCATGTGGAATGTCTTTTACATCAAGGGAATGCTTTGCTCGTAATGGTTGCTATAGGAGTTTTGTTATTATCACTGCAACACGTTTCATGGACTCACGAAACCCCGAGGTTCCTCTGGCCAGTCTTTTGTTCCCATACCATCCCATTACTTCACAACAGAAACATAGTCACAATAATGAGTTGGCGACTCGTCGGCATTTACTATAGCTCGTGTAAAAAACATGGCATCACAAATGCATCCGATGTAATCATACACTTCCAATTCCTCCGCCCCGTACTCGCTGCGCCCGGGAAACGATATAAGGCAAAAAGCGAAACAGCCCCCTTTATCCGTGCCCTGATGATCACTTTCCTCCATGCGTTGCTTGCCATTTCTGCGTATCTTGACCAATGAATTTCCATCGCAGCATACCATTAGAGTAAAAAGCAGAATAAAGAGACATAAAGAAAAGAAGGAGAAGAAAATGAAGTCCACAAGAGCTGATCGTAGTTCAGATTCTTCCCGCATGCCGTGTGTATTCGTGAAAAAAAGAGCCGTGGGTTGATGGGCTTCGCGAGTATAATTAGGGGGGGATGAGGCTGAGTTTGAGGCTCGTATTTCCATTCAATTTCCCCCTGAGGTTGATCATGGCGCAGTGTTTCATTCCTTTGCGAAAAAAGTGATAGAACCAGGGCGTTGCTGTGGAAATCAAGAGCAGAAAGACAAGATGATTTATATCGATAATAAAAAATAAAAGAAGAATTCTCGTTTGCGTATGGGGGTATCTTATTCGCAACACATTTGCTTTGTTTGCTGGATTTGGTGGGTTGTTTCTTCTTCTTTTTTCAGGGTCTACTCCTTTTCGCTGAGCTTCTCGTTGAGGCTCTGGCCACGAGGTCGCATGACAGCGTCTTGGCCGCTCATTCTTCGGTCGAGAGCGCGCTCGAGCTTAGCACCGAGGGCGAGCTTGCTCATGGTGTCTGTCTTCTCGTCGGTGAGGGTGACGCGCTGGGAGGAGAGAGCCTTGTTCTCCATGCGGTCGAGGCCGGTAGCGATGTCGCGGATCTCGGCGTGAGCAGAGTCGGTTGTCCCGACGGTGGGAGACAGCGAAGGAGCCATGCTGTAGGTGCTAAAGCGGACCGAGTTGCGGTTCTTGGAGGTAGAGTCAGCGGGTTGGTCCTTTTCCTTGGTGGCTTGACGGTTGTGGTTGGGCTGGGTGTGAGCGTGCGACGAGACCCACGGCTTAGCCATGGTGAGAGATGGACGAGGTTGAAGTAGTTTTCAGAGGAAAAGAGACGAGACGACGGACGAGGAATAAGAATGCTGGGCTGAGGGACGTGTGAGGTGACAGGGGAGTGTATCAAGGTGGAAGTGATGTGCACTGCGAACAAAGATGGATGACGAGCAAGGTAGTATGGGCTGAACCAAGCGGCCGGAGAGGCAAAGATGTCACATTTCAGTTGACAGACAAGACAAGCCTGGCAAAGTGAGTAGTGACAAGACGAGAGCATCCGCATCCGCATCTGCATCCGCATCCATTCTCTCTACTCATCCGGCCCATTCGTCCCCATCACTCATCACTCTCAAAGTGGGCAGACACCAAACTAGAGGCGGAACTAGATGGGACAAGTCCCAAGCCTTTGAACAGGGGGGGACAAAGGGACTGTGGTGTAATCCATACGCAATAGAGAGATAGACAGAAGGAAAAGAAGATCCGAGCGGTCATAACATACCGAAGGGGCCATGATGGGCCGGGAAGAGTCCAAGGAAGCAGGCATGGTGATGTTTGATGCGACGGTGAGTTGCGGGTACTATAGGTGATATATGAAACCGCGTAAGAGGGGATGAGGTTTCGAAGAAGAGGAGAAGAGAGACGAAGCCAGAGAGAGAGAGACTGAGAGAGGATGAGAAAGTGGGCTGGCTAGACGTAATAGTTGATAGGTAGTCAAAGACGGGACGGAGCTACTATATGTAAAGGCAGCCAAGTTAATTTAAATTGACTGCGCTTTGTCGTCGATTATATTAGTGTCCGTGTCTCTTTTCCTCTCTTGACGACTCTTCTTCTTTTTTTTCCTTTCAAAAGGGTCAAAAATTGAGAAAAGAAGAAACAGATTATGAAAGGGACAATCAAGATGGAGACAGATCTAAAAAAGAGAGGGAAAAAAAAGGGCAAGGGGGAGGGACCAGAGGGGAGAAGAGAGGAGATTTGGAGATTAAAGCAGAAAAGAGGCACAGGCACCACAAGGCCCAGGCACAAGTCTCAGCGGCTGCTGGAGGGGGGAGGCTTACAGGGGGTGTGGCACCCGAGGTACCTTACAAGAACGCTAGGGAATTGGATGTTGGGTTTCTAGGTGGTTGGATCTCCCCGTTAGAGGGGGCCTAGACTGCACTGGACGAAAGCGAAATAAACATGGCATGATGATGAAGAATCGAATGAAAATGATGCAAAAAACACAGACACTTTTTTCATTTTCATCTATTAGACTGCGATGGTAACTTGAAGCGCCGTTTCAAAACATCCAAGGATCAGGCCACGGACGATGGAGTCACTGAAGAAACTGCCCCTGGAACCGGTCCCGCCCTGTAAAACACAGGGGTCGAATGGAGTCGTACAGAATACCCCAGGCCCAACCCTCCACCTGAAATCTCATGTATGGTCTGCATTTGAACTCGTGGCCACCAGGTTAATGTTTCCCTGGGCCTCAGGGGAGGGGGGGCGAAAAATGCTACGTGAGGTAAAGCACCAAGAGAACAGGTAACTCACGAGAATCTGGACAATCTTGCACTGGAATGCGTTGATCTAGATGCATCCATCACGGACGCCAGCTCACGTGGAAGCCACGCGATGGGATTGGATGACGATGACGAGTGGCTTGGAGGTTGTCGATGCCTTCAGAGAGATAATCAAGCCTGGTTCGTCATTTCCACATGGGAAGGGGATGGGATGGGATGGGCGATGTCGATCATACATATCACACGTGGTTTTGTTGGATTACGACTGTGACATTTGGGAGGGTGGTATTCACTGACGATAGCACATCTCGTATTGCTGTAGCCTGGCAGCCCATTCCGACATCACACGCCAGAACATGCATCTCGAGCAGTCATCACAGTTGTACTGTCAGACTTAATCTTTACTGCCAGTTGCAAAGAAACTTTGTCGGTTCGAGATCCGAGGACTTACGTTGGTCTGCGATGTTAGAAGATTTGAGATCCAGATTCATCTCGGTCGGTCTGAGGCGTCGTCGGAGGTGCCGTTGACTAAGTGAATGGCACTTGTTTAGGACTGGACGGTAGTAGGACTCTTGATTGATTGATGTGGCGTTGACTATTTTGGTGTTGACATTATCCATGCATCATAGTCGTGTGGATGAGTGACGATGCTTCGAGATGGAGGAATTGAATACGACGATCATAGCTGAATGAAGTATCTTATCGACATGACTTGAGAAGTCAAAGTCATAGAGACCGACGATTCCGACTTAATTATCTAGGTATTGTCAGGCCTCAAATACCAACTCAATCTAGTATCGCCAGACCCGTCGACTCATGTTTCAGCCCAAAACCCAAAAAGACTTGTGCAGATCATCATCAACCCTTGTCTCGCCTCGTGTCGTCTCAGTCCAGTTCTTCACCAGGAACGATAAACGGTGCATGACGGACGGGAACCGGATGCTTCTTTCGCACGTGGCCTTTGGCTCTTCCGAGGGCGCAGGGCAGGGCCATTCTATTCTGGACAAAAAGAGCCGATAGCTTCCCCTCGCTTGGACGCATCTCGGGCCGCAGGGTGGACTGATTTGGGCATGGCTGTGGCTTGGCCTGAAAGTTTATTCGACTTTGTGTGGGCGGAGCTGAGATTGCATTGAGCTTGGTGACAGCAAGGGATGGATATCTGACTTCAACATGATGTGATTGATGCTGTAGTCAAGAACATAGATAGATAAAGTGAGTGTGATAAAAAGAGTGAATCTCACGTCTATTGTAATAAGCTGCCGAGACTGGAACACGACGCTCTGCTGATACAGAAATACAAAACAATGACACTCAACCACCAGGTGCACACAAATACCACTCGTGTATTCCAATACCAATATCAGTACCAGCATCAATAACCACTCATCGCTTACTCTTGTGTCTCTTCTTGCTCGACTTGGCCTTGCTCGACGTGTACTCCACCCCAACCTTATATCCCGAGCTTGCGGAACTCGACTTTGACGTCGACGGCGACGGCGTAGACTCTTCCCCGGACGCAGGAAGCGAGAAGGCTGATCCGCGACGATGAGATTTGGTGGCGCTGCTGTACCCGAACTTGCGCGACGCTGACCCCTTGCGGATCTCAGAAAAGGTCATCTCAGGCGAAGCATCACGGCTCGAGCCTGAATGTGTCAGTTCTACACTCACTCACAAACCACATATTGGCCAGGGGAGGGAGACTTACCGTACTGAACACACTTGCTGCAACAGCCGTGATCACAAGTTGTCTCAACTGACTCGACCGAGAAGGACTTGGGGTTCATGGTCATTCTGCTCATGGGCATCGTGCACCATCCTTGAGTGTTTGGACCCTGCTGGCACGAGCAGCACGTCCAGCTCCCGCCTTTGCTCTTGAACTCACAGTTCTGGAGCGGGCAGTCGGACGTCGTGGGCTGGGCTGCCGCGAACGATATGTTGCTGCAAGGCGTCTCATAACCCGTCTCGAGATCGATGAGCGCCGACGGGCAGTAGTGCCAGTTGATGGATGTGTGGGCGCAGGGATGGTGTCGAGGATGTCCGTGACACATTGTGACTGTCTTTTGTTCCTGAGAATAGAAGCACTTGATCTGAGGATTTCCTCCTGGTCTGATAGCTTCATCTTGGGGACTATTTATACGCCGACGGACCAGACTGACCAGACAGATCGACCTCTTTGGAACCGCAGGCCTAGTTCCTCCCCATCAGCGAAGCAATTCTCATACTCAGAGACCAAGAGATGCACATCTCGAGTCCATCCATACAATTTGCACGCTCTGGGTTGAGGCGTCTGCAGCAGCGCAGCCCCATCGATCGTGTCCTCGAGTGCAGCATCATCGGGAGTGTGCGTTGCATTTCCATGATCAAGTCTCCGATGAGGCAGAGACATGAAAAATTTCATGGCCCAATGTCTCGGGGTGTGATCTGATGGGGTCTTGTGTAACGGGGCTCGAGGCCATTTACAGGACGCCACAGGTGAAAGCCTGGTAACGAGGCTGTCGCAGAGAGGGAATACTGTTGTCGCACAACATTGAGATTGTGAGATCGATGGTGATGAGATGTGATAAACCCGGTACTCTGGTTTTACGATTACTGATCTGGTGTGGATGAGAGTGACGACGGCATTGGTGTAAGAGCACGATGGTCGAGTGTACCGGATATCTATTGGTAATAGTTGAGGTTGGTTTGGCTGGGAGACCTTGGCACCAAGTACCCGGTCGACGGGGGAGCACATTCACACCTACAACCCATACAAAGGCACAGGATCTTGTGTTTCTACCAACCCAGCGCGATCGAGGCATCCCACCTGTCCCTGTTCACATCTCGATTTAGACCCCTGGTGGTCTAATGCAGGCAGACATGATCTGGTGAAACAGAACATGTCAGCCTCGGGAGGACTTGACGAGAAGCCAATGGTCACGAGGCAAGTCTCCGAGTTGATGCGGATATGGACTGATTTACTGGGATCATGCCTGTTGACTTGAGGATGGGAGCCGAAGGGGCATCGTGGAGAAGATCGTGACGTGAACATGACAGAAAGTCTCACTTGGGCGGAGCTACGAGAGTAGAGTGGTAAACGCGTTGACAACTATCTCCGACGAAACGACCTTCTAGAAACGACTCATGATTCACCATCCCAAGGGTATCTTCCTCCTCGCATCGCATACCAAGTTAGGAGAAATAATCTCGAGAGGCAATACACGACTTGCAGCAGATATGCTCGCACCGATACGTGCCCCCCTCGCCAATCATGACACAACTGCACCGCCCACCAACATTCCACGTCTTGCCGCACCAGCAGCAGTCCCAGGCCTGGTTCTTGGCCTCAAAGGGGCAGTCGGCGAGTGGACACTTGGGCAGCGTGTAGCCCGACGGCGGAGGGTATGGGACGGTCTGCTTGGTCGTGTTGCTGCAGGGGCGGCGGTGAGAGAGGCCGACTGGACAGTAGCTTATGTGTGTTGAGACATGCTCGCATGCGAGACGGAAAGTGATTCGATGGCACATGATGCTTGAGTTCCTGTACGAGTTTTCGACTTGGACATGTAACTGTTGACATTGCTTTGTTGTGATGGCGAACTTGTTCTCACATCTCGCAGCAGAAGCGAAAAGAAAAGCTCAAGAGATCATGGGTTTTTATGTATCCCAAATATCTTCCAGCTTTTCCCGATCTATCTCTCAACCGGCTCTCCTTACCCTTTCATCAAGATGCCATCAGCGCAACTCCAACCGCGATAGAACCCGAGGGCGGACATGGCTGTAAAAATCTCGAAGGACTCATGAGTATCGGTGCCAGGCGGGCGGAGTTAGGAGCTCGGATCTATGTATGGCAAGTCGGCTGGGGTTGTAGTATAGCTGACGAGTATGATTCCACCGTGACCGCGAGTTTGTGATATATCGTAAGAGGAGAAAGTATCTCCTCAGTCATGTCATGAAAAGGCGATCTCGGAATGTACCGTACCGTGAAACCTCGGTCGGTTATTGATACTCGTGCCGAGAGTGTTACTCGGCCGTCTCTTCGATCCCATGATCTTCTCTTCTGCAGAAGTTCGTCGATGCCTCCTCTGTCGTGAATCACCGAGATTGGCGACATGACGATCAAATCTGCATGTAGTCAGCAAGCCAAAAAAACCAACAATAAATGTGATAATTATAGACCTGCGGGAATGGAAACGCCATGAGGTGTAGCCTGCATGAATTCGCACATGTGGCTTCTTGAGCTACACCTGCAGACGTCCACAGCGTCGGACTATATGCAGCTGAGATATCAGCTGCAACTCAAATCCCATGAGGAGGCCGATATTCTTCGGCCTCAAGGTCTCGCCTCTTCAAGTTTCGTCGGCTGTGCAGTTCTCGCAAACCTGGTGCGTGCAGTACATCCTTACATCTGCAGATCGAGCATTGTAGCACTGGTAACCAAAGTTCTCCCGTCTTCCACACATGCAGCACTTCCACTGCCCGTTAAGATCAGCGAGACGACATGCTCCAGAGCGACAGTCTGGATCAATTAGACACTGGCTCATAGTACATGGGTCGCTGGGGTCTCCCCGGGGAGAGCTGGTCGAGACGCTGCCACACGGTGCGAGGGGCCGGCTGGTGACGGGATCGTAGTAAGCAGCAGCGCAATACGAGTAGTAGTAGTTCAGGCCTGTTGGGCGGTAACAAGGGGGCACATGGTGGTAGTGGAGGTAGTGAGCGATACACATGGCTGTGGTACACATGTATGTCTCGGGAGGGCGCTTCAGCTGCTGGGAATACGATCGAGTAGAATGGATCTGGCTGTTCGATCGGGAGGCGAGAGTGTTGATGGAAGAAGCAAGGTGACGTGATCTGTAGAGCAGAGCAGAGCAGGATCAGGCTGGACTTGGGAGCGAGGTGCTGGTGAATGATATCACAGTCTATGTAGGCCGTTATTGGTCAGGACAGGAAGGATATGCAGCCCTAGACGAGATGTATGCGTGATCGATGTGACCAGTAGTGTTTCCACTAGATGAGTAATAATAGAAGAGCGTGACAGAAGGCCATCCATTGAAGAAGATGGAAGTCTTATGTATAAGAGACACGGCCAAGGACGGACTGCTATCAACACGTGCAAACAGTGAACTGATTGACGAACCACTTGGTGTCTAACAACACTCAACCCCAGACAAACCCCAACAGACACGAGAGGACCGGCCTCTTTATGCTTTCCTCAATCGTATCACGAGCCAGGCCAGCTGCAGGGTCCCGACAGTCGCTTATACAAGATACCATCCCATAGGGCTGAAGGAGGCATGACACTTTTTTTCAGCACTGACCAGCAGGACCAATTAGACCAGACCGAAAGCCCTCCCGCGAACGGTGGAACATTGCTTAAACAGTAATGGTGCGACGAATCTTAATCCAAGAGGCTGTAAGCGAGGTTCCAGCCTAACTAATGGCCCAGTTGCTCGGCGTTGAAGTTAGACGCGAGGGTTTTCCGCAAATAGGAGTGATCAACTCTATCAGAGGAAAATGACCCCATTGATGCCCAAGAGTGACACGACCACTAAGTTAACTAAGGTAAATTAAATTAAATTGGCTAGTTTCACAAGGTGATCCTCGTGGAAATCTCGTGGCGTTTAACATTTTCTCGGCCACCAGGAGCAATTGCTCCCCCATCAAGCTTTTTAATATTATTTCGCAGTGGTATTGTTCTTGGCGGTCAATACTATCAGCCGATGTAACTACATGCCGCGGAAAAGCAAGATTTATTTAAATCCGTAGACGAAAGTGCTCTCTAGCTCTGGACGGAACTAGCAAGACCCAGATGCTCTTGGGGGGGCTTACTCAGGTCTCACTAAACACATGGCTTTCTCGTGGTTGTGTTGCCCTGACCATGTTGGTTGGGCACGGGAATTTCTGGATCAGCGTGGGTTTACAGCCGGGGACAGGGCCAATCAAGCAGATCGAATCCCGATATAGGTGCGTGTTCAATTCCGCAGCTGGGAGATATTGGCTTGAGGGTGGGGAGCTGTTTGGCAGATAGATAGATGGGTTAACTAGTCAGCGCTTATATATCGAGACTAAATATCCGTCGGAGTATATTAAAATGGAGTTGGGTGAGTTATGACGTTTGCCTTGGTAAGTGTCTGGTCTCGAACGGAGTTCAGAAGTGTAGTCCTTACTATTAGGTCTTGTGAATGGCTACCAGTCGATCACGCAATGAATTAAAGAGGAAGGTATAGAGATAGTATCGATGATCAGTGGATATCACTTTTGAGCGAGTTGGATTAAGGGCGCAGAGCTAGTTGCTGAGGCTGAATACTGCTACCGTCTGTGTCACATCCAGCCTCATGGCCACGATACACAACCGAAATTCTAGAACATCGACCACGCGATTCCGAGGATCGTAGGATCGTGATTAGCTATCTGAGGGTACTAGAGCTTCCGAGGAATGGCCCGATGTTCGCCAATGGCTGAGTTCCTCCGACCACGTTTCAACATGTTGACTCAACACTACATCCTCGCACAAGCTCAAACATCAGTGAAATATACCTCCTCAACAGCGCCGCAAGAGATGTTTATTCACCAAGCAAGGGTATCATCGCATTCTATGCTAATACGAGCGACGTTCCGCGGCACCCTCCCACCAGAGTCCACCGGCTCGCACCTCCGGCTCCCCGGGGACGTCCAAGCGAAGTCTGATCATCAAGACAAGGATATTCTGTAACTGCCGTTCCAATGAGGGAGAAGTACCGCTGCGCCTCCCGATATCTTTTGCGTTCCTCGGAAGCTGATAGAACTTGCCAGCGAGTCTGTTTTTATTCGAGGCAGGGACGCTGACTGGAAGCGGCTCATCTGGCCTTAACAGCTCGCAGAGCTGAAGCAACGTATTCACCAACTCATTGGTCCTACAGACCTCGCGCCATCTATCTTGACCAACACATCCGAATAATTAAGACGTTGGCGAACCAGATCAGGAAGGTGTTATCAACATTCATTCGTCGTCTCTTTTGTTACATACTGACAAGCCCGAGACACTCGATCCCCTGACTGTTGCTAACAGGCACTCGTGTACCCCAAACTCTTGGTCAATCGGCTTAAAACGAACCTCGCCGATTCTGAGCACCTTGATAGAACTCACGAACTACTGTATAGGGGGGCCTCGACAGCTTTCAAGGACTTGAAGGTAGACACTTCGCAGAACCATCACTCGTAGGCTGTATCAATCTCAGCTGCACCTTCACATTGCAGTAAGCATGGCTGGGCGGCTCACACAACGTTTGAGGCACGACGAGGGGCCACATACTCGGTTACTCGAAGCAGAGGAACGTAGCTTGATCACTCAGGAGAGGAGTGACAGGGACCGAGGCTGCTGCGACATTCCCAGGTTCCTCGAATCTTGACGGCACTACAACATGTTGTGATGATTGTATGTCTAAGAGCAACACAATACAAATACGTATCGCCAACTCACTTGGTAGTAAGCGCTGATAAGATTGAAGTTGCTGACATCTCATCTCATGACCCAACATCCCCCAGTCTTGTTGTGTAGGGAACCAAATACAAATATCCTCGGCACACGTAATACTTTTCATTCAGTATTTGCATTTAAGAGGCTTCATTTGTCGAGACTCAAAATCTCAAATAAGCCTTAATACATTTCTACCCATTCATATCATTTTACTCAGTTAGCGCTGAGACTGGCTGACGTGATATATACCAGTTGGTGGTCAGAATACCAGCAAACACAAATAGAGCGAGAGATTCTTATATCGCATGAATGTAGACAATTGCTCCCCGCAAGCTTTGCATAGTTGTGCGTCGAAATGGCTTTCAAACACTTTGGGAACCTCCCGCTAGAGTTGCAGATGAAGATATGGCAGACTTACACGCACCCTGGACCAGCTATGCACATCTTTGACGTCTGTTTTCCATCATGGAAGGGCGATGAACGCGCTGAAAGAGCTTTCGAGACGCAGAGGAAGGACAAGGCAGGAGAAGCCAAGCTCAATAACTACAAAAAGATGGTATTTCTCGACCGTCTCGAGAATGTCAGGTCGAAAGCTGCATTCGACCCAAGCGTGTACCACGCAACAGCCACATCAAGACTGATCAGCCGTCTCGCCGAACAAACCGTCAAAGAGACAGAGGCAAGACAGGCTATGAACGAGATCCATCTCCCCGGCAGGGCCCAAAAGGTCTCCATCCCTGCATCCGACGTCCTCATGCTTCGCTTCCGAGAGGAGCCGTCCGACCACAACGACCTCGCTACGGAAACGCTCCTCGTACCACCGCCAATCAAAGACATCCTCGAGAACCAATGGTCACCGGAAATAGCCACGGCATTACAGAATGCGAAGAAGGTCGCAATCGACGTTTCCGAAACATGGGCGACAGGGTTGTACGGCGAGCTAGGGCTTGAGGAGGTTGCATTCTTCGCTTGCACGATCCAGAAGAATCTGGAGGTGTTGTACCTTGTGGATGAGTGCACGGGGAGATGTAAGCAGTGTGGTAGACAGAACGTCAAGATGAGCGAGATACGAACACCAAATTCTCTTTGGAAAGATCTGCGGACGAAGAATACGGATGATCAGGAGAGGCCGGGGGATATCGTGCATGCAGTCTCGAGACGCTACGTCGAAGCGCGGAACCTTTCGGTGCTGGGATGGGAGGAAGAACATCCATCGTACATTTTCGCATGCTTGATCGATACTGCGATCAAGAGTCAACAAGAGGGCGCAGATAGAGGAAAGTTTCAAGGTGTCAGAGTCTTGGTAGTTGAGGATGAGTGATCACGAAGGGAACAGAAATTGGATAATGGTTTGATGCTAAAGAAACCGCCCGCTCGACTTTTGCCGGGATATACCATAACGCCGTACATGTTCTACCACTTATATGCATTTAAAATCTGTCCTGTTAGCTGTGTTTGTCAATCAGAATAGGAGAACTCACCTTATTTCGTATGATCCTGCTCTCGTCATGTACCGCACCCACTTGACACTCGAATAATTACTCTTCTCAAACACCTTAAGATATCGCACCAACAGTCCTGAACTCGTAAACATGAGCAAGCTAAAGTTCATGCTCAGCGGCGGTCGACTCCATGCCCGCTGGTTCGTCATGCTCGTCAGGATAGCCTCGGCGCTGAGAACGTACTCGCTCTGACCGGTGAAGCGACCGATCTTCCACACGATGTTGTTCTCGCTAGGCTCGTACTTGGCTTTGCCCTGCGTGCAGCGCTCAGTAATCTTTGCGGTGTTCAGAGGCGTGGGGATCTTGACGACGACGTTTGTGGCGAATAGCTTGGAGCCGAAGTTGGCCTTGACACCGATACTGTATTCCACCTTTGAGCGACCGACTTCGTTGACGATGGCGTGTACTTTGAAGGGAAGATTGACGTTTTCAGTTGCGCGATATCGCATGAGCTCGAATTCACCGTCGGGAGGAACGAAGCTGATGATACGGTCGGCGTCGAATTTACCCAGCTTGACACACTGGTGGAATTGACAATCCTCAAGAGTAACACTACCAGCTGCTGCCTTTGTCGCCTTGGTGCCCATCTTATTTCCGCTTGGGAGGCTCAGCAAGCCATCGTTATCGAGAAGTAGACGATCGTTGAGGCCAAATTTACACTCGGGCGTGCCGGAAAGGTAAGCGCGCATAATAATCTGGCCCGTAACGTCTGCGCGCAGGACAGCGCCGGTAGCAGACATAAGCAGGTTGACGTCCTCGATCACGTCGACGAAAGCCTCATTCTTACGATACTTTACGTCTGCCTTGCGCCAGGAGAGGGCTCCGGTGGCTTGCATCGTGATCTTGGAGGTGTTTTCGGGGCGGGTCTCGGACTTGACGCCTTCGGTGGTGATGTACATCTTGAGGGTGTCGGTTTCTGTATTTTGAGGGTACCCAAAGTCGATAATTTCTGAGAATGTCAGCGTTGTTATAGAGAGTGTGTGCAGTAGAACATACCGTCTAGGAGCTCATATACCAAGACAAAGTTATTCTTGACAGCCTCCTCATCAAACTTGCCAAAGTAACCCTTGCCCAGCTGAATCAGCCTGTAGAGAAACTCAAACACGAGAGCGGCATTGGCATTGCTCTTTGTGATGGCGACGAGGTAGATGTTCTCATGCTTGACATGGCTGAACGTTGTGCTGCCGAGGGTGAGGATTGGCGATCGAACTTGGGCGTTGGAGATGACCTGGATGCGAAAGACGTCGGCGAGGCGAGGACGACAGTCGTTCCGGAAGGCACGGAAGATAAGGTTCTCGCCCTTTTGGTTGAAGACCAGAACGCCTGACAACATGGTCGCGATTTGAGGGTCTTTGGGTTGGGGTGATGGAAAGTCTGTTGGAGCGCCATGGGAAGATAGGAGGTGCCGTGGTGGGGGATTCTGCCGGGGAGCTTGAAGGCGGTGAGCGAGTCGTGGAGATTACTAAAGCCGCGGTTCATTGAGATGAGTGTCAATTGAATGTGAGATACAGCGTCATTTGCTTAATGATGCATTTTGTTTGTTTCAATTGATTTCATCTTTATTGC
Organism: Fusarium sp. NRRL 25303; assembly: GCA_013396255.1. Lineage (NCBI taxonomy): Eukaryota > Fungi > Ascomycota > Sordariomycetes > Hypocreales > Nectriaceae > Fusarium > Fusarium sp. NRRL 25303. The sequence continues at coordinate 38,535 of JAAOAY010000043.1, forward strand.
GCTGTTTGTCGCCGTTGGCATGTGTTTGCAGCGCAGTGATTGACCCGCTGTGTCCCATTGATGAACTGGTGAATGAGCCCACTGAAAGTTGCGGAACAGCGCCTCAACTTTGTTTGAACCGTTGACTTTACACAATAATTAAATCTTCGTTAGCTGTACCGTCATTCGCCTTTTGAACAAAGCTGTGCCTTGGATGTAGCTCTACTGGATAATTCACCCGGATTCCACAACCTTGTATAAAGTGGATTGCTTGGCATCGCCAAAGCTCTCCGCGTCATCAGCTGCGCCGCCCAAGGGAACACAAGACTTTAGACAAGGATGCCAAAATAAACCTAGCAAAGAGTTACCTAAACTTTGGCTAGACTGCCTAAATACTTTTGTCATCTACCTATGATCGAGGCCCTGAGTTTTCTTACATCCCGTCTACTGGCCGTCAACCTCCCCATCTCATCTTCACCTCTCCCTGTTTATAACTTAACCTTAACACAATATAATTAACTCCATCTTTTAATAAACAGTAATTATAATGACAGACGCGACAGAGTTCCCACAATCGTTTGTCCGACCATGGAAAGAGCTTCTTCAATCGCGACACGACGAGCAACAAGATGACTTTCCCAGTTACTACGTCAATAACATCGACTCCCTCATCACAACCAGCTCACCCAAGACATTATACGTCGGAACAGGCCACTCTATCTACACACGCGCTCTCCTGCCAGCAATTCTCAGCGCCAAACACTCGGTTCAATTGATCACCTGCTACTGGGCTGCTTCACCGTCTCTGGACGCTATCCGCGACACATTCGAGAAGCTTGCGACGGCGCGTATTGAAGCCAACGTCAAAGAGCCTCTACGGATTACAATAGGCTTCTCATCATTTGGACTATTCCAGAAACTCTTTCATCCTGCATCGCGAGAGGGATATGTCTATGAGCCGTCAAAATGGCCTAAGCTGGGTCTGCCCGACCAGCAACTGCTACAGAATGCCAATATCGACCTTACGGTCAAGAGCATCTTCTTCACACCACTAAGCGTTATGCACCCCAAGTTTGTGATCGTCGACGGAAAGAGGGCCTGGGTCCCAAGCTGTAACGTCAGCTGGGAGCGATGGTTCGAAGGTTGCGTCGAGGTCGAGGGTGCCATTGTCGACCGGCTGTTGGCCTTCTATGATCGCGTTTGGGGTCACAATGATGAACCTCCACGACCTTTTGAGTCGCAAGAAGATTGGCAAATCGATCAAAGAGCGCCAGATCGACTACAAGCCAACAGTGAAGCATCGGCAACGCAGTCAATTGACTTCCCCGCCAGTGGCTCAGTTCCGACCATCTTTCTCCCTTCGCCGCACCATCGGAACCCTCGGTTCTCCTTCTTCCCATTTCTATCGCAGACAGATCCACCAATGACTCCCCTGAATGCGGCATTACTTACACTGTTCAGCAACGCACAGCGACGGATCACCATCCTCACTCCTAATGTCACCTCTTGGCCTGTTGTGGAGAGTCTGTTGGATGCGCTCGCACGTGGAGTCGATGTCCAGATCAGAACCAGCAAGGGTATGATGCTGATCGAGCAGCTAGTCACGGCTGGCACAACAACATCCTGGTGTTTGCGCAAGTTTATCCAGAGATACAATGCTCTCGTCAATCAGCCACGATCATCGGATCCTGAAGCGCAATCACCTGCGCCCGGCAAACTGGAGATCTTCTACTACAGGCAACTCGACGCCAGACGCGACCAAGAAGACGAACCTGTCGTTAGTCATTTCAAGATGACTCTCGTTGACGACGAGTATCTAGTGTTAGGCTCAGGCAATATGGACAGGGCAAGTTGGTGGACGAGTCAGGAAATCGGATTACTATTCTATGTCCCTGGCTTTCAAGGCCAACACCTCTGGAACGATGTCCTCGAGAAGCGCACAGAAGTCTTGCTTCAATCTGACCACCCTAAGCGATTGATCTGATCACCCCCAACGATCAAACCGACTACAGCTCAGCCGCCTTGATCTTCTCCCAAACGCTCACAAATGTCGACGGGTCGTTGGCGCCATGGAGTCGGAACCGGTCCTGAAGAACAAAGTCAGGCACACCGCTGACACCACTGTATCGCGCTTCGCCCGCAAGCTTGTCAACCTCTGGGCCACCCTCGTCGCTCTCGACAATAGCCTTCTGGAACTCATCCTCGGGTATTCCCGCCTCGACAGCCACGTTTCTCAAGGTGTCGTAGCTGGTAATGTCGTCGTTCTTCTCAAAGTAGGCAGCGAAAAGGCCATCGAGCGCCTTGCTCTCGGCATCCTGGCCGTGCTTCTTGGCAAGCTGGACAAGTCGGTGCGAGTCCCTCGAGTTTCCTGTCTGTCCCCCGAACTTGAAGTCGATTCCCAGGGACTCTCCGACACCCTTCAAATGCTGGTGCATCTTGACTACACGGTCTCTTCCAAACTTCTCGAGGTAGAACTTTTCCTTGGAAATGCTCGACGCGGGACCTCGGGCCCAATCAGGCGCCAGCTGGAAAGGCTTGTAGCTGATGTCAAAAGTGTCGTTTGAGTCGGGGTACTTTTGCTCCCACAGGCGCTGCGCAGCCTGGAGCTGTCTGCGACCGACATAGCACCAAGGGCAGACGGTGTCGGAAGTAACTGTAACTTTGAACTTTGTCATATTGATAGTGTGTAAGATGATATCTGAGGAGTGGGACTGTATAGGGAATGGCTCGGGGCAACCCTCTTGCCTTATAACTGAAGCTCTTGGCTCGTTGTGCGACGCGATCGCATCAGCGGCTCACGTAATCAGATCGGCGCCGGCGGAAAGTTGAAACCCGCTTTTCTCGGAGTTGGTGGGATACCGAGGCCGGACTGTGGATCCTTTGTTACACGGATTGAGATTTTCTGGTTCCATTACAAAGATGTGATACGTGCTTTGAAATGCGCTCGGAGATTGGAAATGAAGAGATTGCGAATGATTTTCTTTGCGCTATGAACCTCGGCTCGATGCTTCGCTTCTCCGTCGAGGGGCATGGCCGTGGCGATGAAGTGAAGCATTTGCTTGACGGCCTTTCGAGAGCTCACTGCAGCGCTGCATGAGGATGACGCCAGTCTGTACTTTGTAGGGCTGAACTAAGGAGCTAGATGGGCGATCTGATGCAGGCAGGGCACCCCTAGCTCAACCCAGTTTGTCTGGGGGCAGTTTGACTAACGACATACGTACGTCGCGGAAGTATGCAGTCTTCGGTGCTATTAATAGCAACCGGCTCAAGGAGAGGCACTCGCGTCTTGTCTGAATCCACAATGGCATGGGCGGGACATCGTCGATCTCAGTCGTCATGTAGTTACGGCACGTGTTTGTGCATCACGATAGATATGTAGAAGTATGAAGCTGAAGAGATATGTCATAATTAAATACATTCAGTAACCCTAGATTCATCATTAACATTATCTGACCAACACATCAAAGCTCTTCAGAAAGCACCCGAGACTCATGTCCTGTAGACTGTACCATCCCTAGGCAGCTTTCCCGTGGCCAAATACCTATCCATAGCCTTACTAGTATCGCCCCCAAGATAGTGGCTCGTGTGTCCAGCTCCATTCCTCGTAATGCTCACTCTATTCGCCAACTGCTCTCTCACCCCCTCGGCCCAAGTAATACTGGTCTCAGGATCGTACACCGAAGCCGCGATCAGAATAGTCGGAGCATCCTTGATACCATCTGCCAAAGGCCCCTGTGGGTTCGTCAATGATGCAGGCCAACCAATGCACGTACTCTCATAGTAATACGTCTGCGTGGCACCCCTTGTTCTTGGAGCAAACGTCACAGCGTTAATGAGCTTCTGGCGCAAGTCTACTGAAGTCTTGGACTTGTGCAACCAATCTTGACATCCGATGGCAAGGTAACTATATGGAGAACCGCTCGGATCATTGACGACTTTACCACTGGGAGTTGAAGTCGACAGCGCAGTGGCATTGCCCTTGCTAGCTTGAAGAATAGCATCTCCGAGAGCAGCCCACGTGGAACCAGAGCCAAAGTCTAGATCAACAAAGGTAAGAAACTCTTGTGCATTGTATCGAATTTCTTCACCCGTCACATCAGAGCGACATGTCTTGTTGCAGCCAGGTGCAGGAATGGCCTTGGAATCAGCTCGAGCGAGAGTTTCATCCCAGACGCGACTGGAATTCTTCCCGTGAAGAGCGCACGTCGAGTTCTTATCACACCACTTGAAGAATTGATCGAGGACAGTCTCGTAGGCGGTTGCTTCAGCGAGTAGGGTTGCTATCTCGGACTGGGAGTGGTCAACGTTTGCGTCGAGAGCCATGCGGCCCACTGATTTTGGGAATAGAGATGCATATGTTGCTCCGAGGAGTGTGCCGTATGAGAGACCGAGGTAGTTGAATTTTTCAAGGCCAAGAGCTTTGCGCACGACTTCATGGTCCTTTGCAACATGGACGGAGTCGAGATGTTTGATAAGAGGACCAGTGAGATTGGCACAGCTCTCACCCACGCTTCGACTGTAGTTGAATAGCGCATCGTACTCTTCATCCGTTGTAACGAAAGTCTTGACCCTCTTGTTGAAGGCCTTGGGATCGCATTTTACAGGACTGCTCACACCAACACCACGGGGATCGAGACCGATGATATCGTAGGCATCACGAAGCTCATCCGAGAAAGAGATCGCCGGGACGTATGGTGATCCAGCGACGGTGATGGCTCCAGAGGCGCCAGGTCCACCGGTGTTGAAGAACAAAACACCATGTTTCTCGCCTTTGCCAGTATGGTTCAAGCGGGTGAAGACCAGCTCAACTGTATCGTCTCCCTTGGCAGACGTAGAATTACCACTTTGGTAAGCAAGAGGGACGTTGATCTTTCCACAGTCAACACCCGGTGGAATGCCAGTCGGACATTCTCCCCAGCTTATCTTCGGGGCAGAAGACTTCGTCGCCGCAGCGTTAACAAACTGCAACAGTCCAAAAAGGACAAAAGGTATCAAAAGCGCCATCTCGAGAAATTGAGCAGGAACAAATTGGTCTGAGAAGAAGAGGGCGCGGTGAGTTGTTATATGTCCCCCTCAATGAGGCTGCATCGTGCTGACTACCGAAAGTTAATTGGAGCCGTGTGTTCCGTGGGCGGGAGATGAATGGACTAGCTAGTGCTGACTGCTACCACAGACGTCATTGATGTGCAGAAATGGAACTATTGACCCAGATGGTTGGAATCGCATTCGTTTTGATAGGCCTGGACGTATTTGTTTACGAGGGATTGGCTTTGGCGCGGTTGAGGTGGGGATGGTGATGGGGAGGCTGGGGTTGCGCTTAGCATAGACGCGGTCATTCGATAGTCTGATATAAGTCGTTTTAGTATAGTCTCCTATATAACTAACGATCTTTTAGAGATTAAGTGTCTTGTATTCTTTGACTAATCATTTAATATCTATGCTGTATGTAGATAGAATCCATTGTCGTGCAGCCTCAACTGGGAGAGCATGATTGTGTACTATCTGCTTAACGCCGGTATTGCTGCAAAATGAAAACTTTCAGTAGACAATAACTATATATCTGTATAATGCAAGAAGTTACGCTGGGGCTGGCGTCTACCTTGTGCTCGATTGAGGACGATATCTGTAAGCTTGTTTTCGTGTCTTGTGACATTGCCAGTGAATATGGTTTGCGACGAGCTGCTGTCCCCTTCAACCTACCGGGCTGCAATTGCGACTCTCTTGATGATAGTTAATATTAGTGTGCGCAGATTCTCCATTGGTGAGCCGTATCACTGAGGATTCATGAGCTACGGGGAATGATTGTGTCAAGCACATTGACCAAGGGAGAGGTAATGCACGCTGCTTCAGTAACAATTGACTGCAGGACCGATTCTGACAATTTGAGCATATGGGTATTCATTGTAGGGTGAATTGGCGGTATTGGGGCCATTGACTGGTAGCATGCTGAGTTCCAAGTTGGCAGGTCGTAGTTACAGGGACGAAACTTGTAGCAGCCATAACTCGATCTACGATGGGTTCATCTCTTATTTGACGCTTCTATGATTGAGATTGACTCCCCAAGAAGCATTTGGAACCAATTTTCGAATTTTCGAAGCATTGGTGAAGCATGTGTTCTCTTTGGCATCTGGTTTGTCTCATCAACCGCCTCACCCAGACTAAGGGGTATCGAAGACCGAGTCAAAGAACAGCGCCACGACAAGGCAATCTGGCACTCAGGAGTTCCAAAAGTCCGAGTGACCATATCTCAAGCCATTAACCATCAGTTCTGTCAATTACACAAGAGCAAAAAAGGAGAAGCATGTGCTTGTGGTCGCGCCCCTTTCTGAAGCCATTCACAGCAAAAAAAGGTTCGCAAAGCACTGGGCATGCCTACTAATCCCCCCTGAACGCTGAGCGAACAGGATTTACCCCCGAGTGGACCCAGGGGACAATTACCGTGTCTGCATCTCCCACCCAGACAGAACGGGCCGGAGTCGAACCGGCGTATCTTGGTGCCGCTGGCGACGGTTCACCATGCTTTAACCACCCAGCCACCGCTCCGGTAATTGTTGAAAGCAATGCTGCGTTTTTGGTTTATAAAGGTATGGAAGATCATGTCGTGGGGAAGGTGGGAGAGGATCCTTCGTTGCGGTGGTCGCTTGTTACGGAAGTTGCTCCTTCTTTCTCTGGGCGCTGGGAGATGATGGCTTGTGAAATGAGGCAGCACCCCAACTCGCCACATGTGGCGCACAAACTAGGATGACAGTACTGTTTACCATTCGCAACAGCAAGCAGAACCAGTTTCGCTAGATTGTACGGTGAGAAAATAAAAGAGGAGTAAGCTCAAACGAGGTTGAAGAAAAATGGTGCGAGGGATATGCTTGGGGTTCTCACGTGATCTACCCCACAGGAGATCGCCGGGCGGAAGACGGTTTTAGTGCGCCCATTCCCAACTTCATGTGATATAAGAAGAAACAGGCTGTACACAAAACAGGAAGACAACCTAGGAAGAAAGCACTGAGGGAGGTGGAGAGTATGGGCACCGGCTTGACTGAAATGGAGATCCTTATATTCAGGTTGAATGTCAGGTAAATGAGTAACGAGCGCATCCGTCATTGCCGATAACAGCTCTTGTCAGTGACAGGACCAAAAATGAAAACTTGGTAGCCAAAAATTTGAGAGAATGACCAAGGGACACTCAATTGACGGGGAATTGAACGCGGTGGCTGCAAGTAAAGTTTCTTTGAAGTAAGAAGAAGAAAAACTTTTTAAAAAAGAACACCACCGTGACCGTCAGGCCACGGCTAGCATGGTGAACCGTCGCCAGACAAGAGCGTACAACGTAACCTCACCTATATCCTGACTCAGCGACTCAAACTACTACGTGAACAATTGGAGACCAGCGTATTTCGAACTTGAGAGCAATAGAATAGAGTTCAGTCACTTCACGCGGAAAAAAAAACACTATGATCACTGTGGCCATTAGACCACAGCTAGCATGGTGAACCGTCGCCAGACAGAGATCTTACCATGCAAACCCAGCTATAGCATTTCGAACAATTCGGCAATCTCTCAGTCTTGATTACAGAAGTGCCCTCGTAGCTGCAGGCCTTGAATAGAGTTTCATCACAAAGCCCCAAAAAGACACAATATTCGCCATAACTATCAGGTCATGGCTAGCATAATGAAGCGTCACCAGACAAAGACCCTATGCTTGAAGTCAAACTGTGGCACACAAGTGAAAATTCTAAGTTAACAAAATGTAGGAGAATGTCATACAACACAGCTTTCGAACCTGAGCATAATTACAAAAAAGGACAAAAAATACATGGTTGCCGTGGCCCAATGGGCCACAGCGCGCATGGTGAAGCGTCGGCAGACATTAGAGTCTTAGAGATCAGAACTTATAAAGCATTGCAAGTGCCACCACTATGCGGAGCGCTCACCTTCTACGTTCAGTGACCACCGCCATCAACAAATTCCTGTTTCAGCATGACTATCCAGTGTCAAAAAGAAATCTGAGTATGTAAGATGCTAGGGAATATTATGACATATTGTGTTCGAACCTGGGAGTAGCTTTAAAAAAATACAAAAAAACATTCAAGATGGTTGCCGTGGCCCATTGGGCCACAGCGTGCATGGTGAAACGAAGCAGCTATTAGGGTCTTAGATACTGAACCTTATAAAACTGTTGCAGCTTCTCATAGGCGTCAGTAAGGATGATTGCCCCTTTCATCGCTGTGCGTATGGATGCAAGACAGGATACACCGTCGGCAAGTTTACAAGGCCTTGTTGCAGAGATGGCAGAGTGAAGCACTAATACAGTCAGTGCCGAAGAGCCATGTCCACGTTGGAACTTTGCGACTACATCCCAAATGCTGCTCATGGCACCCAACTCTCGGGCGCCACTCTGAGTTAAGAATTGCCATAAAGGAGTCACAATTCACTGCACTCATATGACTACGGCTTCGTACGAAGGGTTAGAGATCAATAAAATGAGCATATTTATATCTTCATTTTGAAGATATCCTCGGACAACAGAGGCATTGGCTACATGTGGATGGCATGGTGTGGACAACGAGGACGCGAAGAGTGCCTGGGAAGGGGCCTGAGGGCAATCACTCGCTGGAATCTATTATCTCAGTGATGTTCGAATCGAACTTCTCCTCAGAAAATCGACCACACGAGAACATAGGAGACAGTAAAAAGCACATTGTCTCCATCATCGCGGACGAAAACACCGCTCGTCAAGACGCCTGAGCCTGAAGACCACTACGAATGCGACAGCAAGCCAGATGCACATGTCTACCAGGAAATCCACCTCGCAAGCCCGACGACCTGCTCGCAAAGTCTCATGAAGACCTTCGCAACCCAACGGAGTACCGAGCTTCAACAGACTCATCATCAACGTCTCGTGCGATACCGCAATGCTCACGGGGGAAGGAGCAACGAATCACGGCGCAGAAATTCTTCGTCAAATTGCTGACGCAAAAGAGGGCTGAATCTGGTGTTATCGCTCGGGAGTCGTGCGGGCGAGACGGCTTGGAGACTCCAGGATACCAGTGGTGCTCAAGCCGTCCCTACTGGCTGGGGTTATATGCTTCGGTAAACCTGGCAAAGCTTAGCTTAAGGTACCTCAAGAGTATGTAGCGAGGGGGGTTGGCAGAACCTTGTTCCTCCCATATACTTTAGGCAAAAAGCACGAGGAGGATCCATCACAGATGATTATCGCAATAATTAGGCACCAGATTCTTGTCTCTTGTACAGAGTAGAAATTAGCCTATTTAATATATCTTATAACGGGCCTCTAAAGAGACCTTGAGATCTCACGAATGAAGTCAGAACACTGCAAAGTTCACTAGCAGGCCTATGGTAGCAGAAGGGACATAAAGTAAAATATGACTATTTATGGAATGGATAACAAGAGTGAAATTGAGATGTGCTTGTGGCTCCTTGTGCGATTTTTGGACAGTTTCTCGGCATGTGGTGTTTCACTCAAGTCCCCGAGGATCCTAGGAGGCATCGGAATATCGCTTTTATCGTCCGATCATCCGAAATCTTGCAGCGGTATTAAAATAAACGTTAGACCAATAGGTGGCATTTATCACTGCCTTATTGTCTCTTTGCGCAAGCCCATAAGCTGACTTCATGTGTCAAGCCGGTATCCTTCCCGACAAGCCATCAGCTGACACCGATCCTTTGCCTTCATTTAACCAGTTTCTCAACTCAGAGAATCTATTACGTATCCGCATTTTCCTCTGCATAAGAAGTAAAGTTCAAGGTAAGAAAGGGCTGGTCTGGAATGGTCCTTGCAGATCATAGCGCAAAGCGGCCCAAAAAGAGGCGTCTTGCCCTGAAACCGCGTGTCTAAAATTGGAAATCATGTCTCTGGCATGGATCACCACTGGGCATTCTTTTCAGCTGAGGCTTTCTCAAGTGCAGCGATGATGGCACTGCGTCATGACTTGTACTATTGAAGTAATTATACGAGGTGGCGTTCGTTTCCTCGTTGTACTGTAATCACGGTTAAGTGAAACGGGTGCATCCTAGGCTGATTCGAATTGATTAAGCTTATTGAGAAACTTATAACTGCCGACTTCCCCGCAAGAACATTGAGTGACCATCAATTCCACTTTTACCACTTCACAATGTTGTTTCAGAATATCCTCATCGCCGCCTCCATCGGCCTCGCAGCCGCCTCTCAGTCCTCGGGTCAAGGATGCGGTCGCAAGATCGCGCCCTGCCCCGAAGACACCACCTGCAAGCCAATTCTTGACAACTGCAAAGACCTCAACAAATGCTCAGGCATGTGTTACTTCAAGAACCAATATCAAACCTGTGGAGGCTTTCGCGCCACGCCTCCTCCGCCCTGCAAGAAGGGAACCCACTGTGTTGATGACCCTCGAACCCCCGGGGACTGCGGCATGGCTTGTGACAAGCCTGGCATCTGTGCGCCCAAGAAACTGCACAAATGCGGGGGAATCATCGGGAAGAAATGTCCCAAGGGTCTGTACTGTTACGATGATCCGTCGGATGATTGTGATCCTAAGAAGGGCGGGAATGATTGCTCTGGAATTTGCCTGTAGGGACCAGCTTTCAAGTTGCACTAATGACCCGACTCACATCATTTATCTTTGCGTATGGTCGAAAGTGTTGTGATGAATACAATGGGATGGGCTGAAAACTTTATGCATGACTGATCTGCTGTTTTAAAAATTTGTCAACTGAACAAACAATCAAATAGAGATTCACGTGCACGAGGTAACGTTGCAATTACAATTCCATGGTCTCAGAATACTCTCACGTGTTCAATTTAGGGAATCACAAGTTGGGACACCATCAGCGGTAGAAACGGGTGATCGCCGTGCATGAAATCCGCCCCGTAATGCGTTTCAAAACATTGGTGTCAAACATGTAATTTAAACCAAATGTCCAAGCTCTACCAATTGTTTCTTGAGCTGTGAATCCTTCCAATTTGATGGCATTTTGCGAAACGAGATTGGGTGATTTAATTGAAGAATTGACCAATGATCGTAAATCCTCTTCAATGCCAAACACGGGATGTTTCATGAACGCGGCTCTAGATTAATTGCTTCGGGAAAATGATTGCGATCAACGCAAGAGCTTCTATTCATCTATGTACGATCCGGAAAATATGCTAGAGAATTTTGTCAAGTTGTGCACGCTTTTACAGTAATTGCCAAAACGCTGCGGCAACACCAACAGCGGCGTAGAGGTTGGGTCCTGCAGAATTGGCGACGTTGGAACCGTCGGTCGGAGACGGAGTTGCAGTAGCGGTATCAGCAGTTCCAGTAACCGTGACAACAGAATCATCGCTAGTCTGATCAGCCGTCGCTTCAGCTGCACTGCCTGATGTGTCGTTCGTTTCTTTCGGCTTGCTGACTGTGGTCTTGATCGAGGTTGCGGTTGTTTCACCAGCTGATGACTCAGAAGTGGCCTCAGAGGTCTTGTCGCTTGAGGTCTCCTCAACTTCAGATTCGGTCTTGGCCTCTGTAGTGGTAGTCGGCACCTCATCTGTTATCTTTCCAGCCTCGGTGGTTGGCTTCACCTCGTTGCTAGCGCTGGAAGTTGGGGCATCGACAGCCGTAGTCTCATCAGTCTTGGGAGATCCCCCAGAGCCTCCGAGATCAATAGGCTTCCCGAGTTCTGAATATCGTCAGTATAGCATTCACCGACGAGCCGCTGTACGTACTTCCGCAAAGCTCATTTGCCCAAGCCATAGCCCCAGCTTTCTCATTGGCGCAAGTCTTGTCCGCGCATTGGACAAAGTTGTCTTGTAGCGTAGGCATTGTGCAGAAGCAGAGATAGTTCGTCGCCTCTTTGCATCCCGCGGGAGGTCCATTCGTGATGAGGCCTTGGAAGCAGTCAATCTGTCGCGTCGTGAGTATTAGAGAATCATCAGATGGTGAGTTTCATACAGCACATGTAGAGTCGGCTGCGATGGCTACCGAGGCCATGAAAAGTGCCAGGTGGATGGAAGTAGATCTTTTCATCATGGCTGATTTGAAGAACATATCTTGGTGATAGTGTTGAGGATTTCGGCAAAGCGATGAAGGAGGAAGCCTGGTGACATGTGTATGAGGAATAAATATCGAATGATGCCCCTGCCCTTAGCCGTGTTTCATGATCGTCTATGCAAGACCTTGGTCGATCCTACGTTTCATCCCTGGGCCCCTTGTCAAACTCACTGAAACAACCCCCTCCTAGAACAAAATGGGTTTCTAAATAGTGATTGGATGTCGGTTGGCTCAAGGTAATATCAAGGACTATCTGTATGTGATGTCTTATCATTATCAAACCATGATAATATTGACTATGCCGCAGCGGTGTTGGATGCAATACAAGAAATGAAGTTCGGACTATCGTCAATATTGAATTTAGCGAACACGGTATGGATTGGAGATTTCGATTGATAGTTAATGCCTCAGCCGGGTGCACGTAAGTAGAGAGTCAACATAGTGACTACCAGTGCTCTGGTCCAATCTCAACAGTGTTGACGTCAACGCCGTCCTTGAACCAGCGATCCTCCTCACTGATCTTGACATTGTTTCCGCTCATCTGTCTCTTCTTCATCAGACCATTCTCATCGAAAGTCCAGTCCTCAAGTCCGTAGCATCGCCACCACTGACCATCATCATCGCGAAACTCATACCAGAACTGCACGGCGATCTGCGAGCGTCAGAATGAGATCTTCCTTCAAGAATCCAGAAAAGCCGTGGTGACTGAGTTTCATCTCGGAGAGTTGGCTCACCTTATTGTCATCAAAAGCAAAAAGCTCCTTGCGCAATTTATAGTCGTGTTCTCGATTCCATTTCTCCGTCAGGAATTTCTCAATTTGGTCACGGCCCTTGATGAAAGTATCTCGGTTGCGCCAGATCGAGTCAGGTGTATAAGCCATCTTGACCTTTGCTGGATCTCTTGAGCAGAATGTGAGTCAGAATGCTTGCTTACGCGTAGAGGAGATCTTACTGCGTGTTCCATCCATCTTGAGCCGCTTTGACTTTTACATGAGCAGTCTCTCTAGTGTAAGGAGGGAAAGGGGGTCGTTGTTCAGCCATGATGTTGATTGAAGAGATCCGAATGAGCTATGGAGGTACCAAGATGTGGTTGAAGAGTTGAGGCATAAGCTTTATACTATCTGAGGAGACGATATGCGGCAAAAGCGGGGGTTATTGCGGCGCGCTGACTGCGGCGTTCTCGGTGATGACTTGGATGTCAGTCCTGAGTAATTGATTACGCGTGCGTTATAAAACACTTAGTCAAACTAGATGCCGAGAATCCGAGTGAAACTAGTGAGGAAAGGATTTTGAGTCATTGATTGTCGTGATAGTCTTAGAGAACGAGATTTCAATATATATGCCTCAAATTTGGTTCCGTATATATTCTTATGACATTTACCATGAATGTGTGCATTTGACTTCGGCACTAGAGACCGTTGAGAAACTATAACTATAATTTTCATAGTCTTCGATTAAATAATAGACTGTTGGAGTAGATAAGCATCGACGCACTGCAGGAAACTCATCCTCTCAATGGACAAGTGAAGTGATTGCTACAGAATAAATATGAGACGGCAGATTCTGAAGGCAGTCTGGCAACTATCACGAAAGGTTGGAGAGTTAGAAGTTGCTGTTAGGCAGGAGGACAAGCTATCGTAAGTTCTATGTGACGATACAAGTTTCCAGCGACAGTTCTCAATTGTCAATAATGGAACAGCTTTAGCCGCCGCTCCTGCTGGCCAGACCGTATCGCCCTTCACAAACATGCGGTCGACCTTCTTATTGGAACCGAAGCAGGGTTATAAGACTAACAACCATTGGAGTTGACCGGTCTTTCTTGGTAATCTAGCTTCGTTACTTACTAAGTTATGGAGTTTCGGTCGTGGAATTAGTCCGACACAAGCCAACTTATCCCAGCTTCACATATTCCCTATCATCTTGTACAGAAGAATAGATGCCCGGCATATGCACCCATCTCAGCTTGTTCCTAGAAAAACACCATTGCACAGGATATTCCAGAATCAGATCAACCTGTCTCTTCAATCTTCAGACCTGGAGAAGTAACTCGAAAGTACGCCCAAATCTTAATTTCACCGAGGCCGCCATCCACCATCCGCTATACTAAAGTAATTCGCTTAACTTTCGATTCCCGGTGGCTTGATCCCTCGAATTGCCCCTTAAACATGAATCCGTCAAGGAAAACCTCGCCTTTGACTTCATATCGCAGCGCACTCCCCGTGCTGGGGGACAGCAAAACAGGGGTACTACAGCCCCCAACGAGCCAAATTTCATCACCAATCGTAGCACCCTCCCGACCAAGGCCCATGTAACCTTTGGAAGTGATGAATGGATCCCAAGATACCAGACGCTTCATCCTGATAAACGCCTTTTGTCCGGGCCCCGTGCCACTGCTTTTGGGCTTGAACCCGTATGCTTCAAGCCGCTTACACAGTGCCGAGCCACTGCACCAGTTATAGAAGATAGTGGGAATATCATCAGGTGAGGGTACGGGCTCCAGGTAAATTCCATCTAGACTCAAAGTTCGGATGAAGGCTTCTGCCCGACTGACGGCATCTGAATAAGGTGCAGGTTTGTCCACTGGAGTCATCCAGAAATCCAAATACTGCTGATACAGTTTTGAGTTTGCATCAGAGAAGTCATGGGCTTTATCGCGAGGACAGAAATCAGCTATTGAAACAATCCTATCAATCAAGACTCCCGAGACCGTCAGCTGATCTCCCTCAAAGACAGGTTTGAAAGGAACTACTTCAGAGGCATTAAAAAAGCTCTCCTTGTGGTTGATATGACTGAGGCCTAAGCAGCGCCTCAGCCTCTGTGAGTGCCAATTTGGCACCCAAGAAGGGCCTGCGAAAGGGCGCAAGACTGGGTTTCCAGGTGATCCAGAGCAGATGTTATCGCGTTGCTCAGGAGCACAGAGGCCAAGAAACTCCAAGTTACCATGTATATCTGCATGTACCATAGCTGAACGCTTGTAGACCTCATCGGGCTCGAGATCATATCGAACCGAAGTTGCATCAGCCTCCCGGGGGTTGCAAACGCCTAATAACGCATAGATCTGATCGTGAGCAAAAGTTGCTCGGGTGAAACGGAGATGCTCCATCAGCCAGAAAAGACCAAACTGATTTTCATCTGTTTCTAATGCTTGCCTAAGTTCTCTCAACACCCTGACAGGCCGTACTTCGCCCGTGTTGCCACGCTTGAGTTTCTTTATCGGTCGTGGCCGTGCAAGTAACGACTTGACAGCCGTGTCGATACCCCGGAATATATCATCCATGGAAATTGATTCTGACCCGCAAAGAAAGATGGCGGTCTTTGGGAGCACGGATTCCTGGATCACCCATCGTCGGTGAAACCACTCGCAACCAAGCAGGCGTCGAATTGCATCCCAGCCCATAGGATCAAACGGGATCTCGTTGTCTGTGTGATGTGAACTGAACCGACGCAAATGCTGAAATGCATAGCGCAAATAGCTGTCGTATTCGTGAATCCAGACAACCACAGACCTCGCTTTCGAGTAGATATCCCGCATCAGCGGAATCTGCAACGCCTTCTCATTATTATCCAGCTGATCGATGCAGATCATATCAATCCACATCGGTAGCCTCTCATTGTCTTCCCAAACTTGCGGTAGGGTTTCAGGTGTATGGCAGAGCATGTTAACGAGAAACGATTCCAGGTTGAGAGAAATAGGTAGTTTCTTGACTCCACAGCCTGACTCAAGGGACATGGCCCGGTCTGCTTTCTTGTCTCCCCAGACATGCGAAACGGAAACAAATGCAGGTGCACTGCCTATGCTGAATCGCCGTACACGGCCGTTTAGGTCCCCTGAAGCAGTTGCCGGAAGAAGATTAAGTAGCCGTATCTCATGCGCTGGCTCGCGAAGGCAGTAATAGTGGCTAGAGTCCATCTTGACAGCGAGATCTGGAACGCGAGTGTTTGAGTCGAGATGACAAGGCTGTTGCTTTCCCCTCCCTGTTGGCCCTTGTCTTATATTCGGACTTACTCGTTCCGGCGCCTGGCTATCCAATCGAAAATGCAGCTGATCCTGCCCTGGGCCGCGTTGTATTTCTTACTCGTTTCAACCATCTACTCACTTTTGCCAGGGCCTGTGTTCAGGACCAAGTTGAAAACCTGCCTATACGATGAGTTCCAGCGTCGACAAATTTTCAGCTTCTCAGATGAGCTTAAGGACCTGTATTTCTAGGCAAGAGAATCACTCTTTTCATACTGCCTTGGCTTTGACTTCAGCTCCTAACCGACTTGCATCTTACATCCTAGTCAGCCACATGAGACGAGAAGTCTCGTTGGCTATGTGTAAAGCCAAGAATCGTCAGCGCCTAATCGCGGGGAACATGCACCTTTCATCTAGCTCCTTTTCAAGCTTGCCCATCGCAAGTCCACCATCCATGCTCATCATCAACCTCTGTCAATCAGGCCGATAAGTCGCATACAACATGAAAGAACTTGATCCTGCGCTATACACTATAGCATGGATCGCGCCCTTGGAGATCGAGGCTCAGGTAGCTCGTCATATGCTTGATAATCTTCACGATGGAAGATTCCCTAACGGTCGAGCTGATGACTATATCTTCTCGGCAGGTGACATCAGCGGCCCGAAAGAAGGGGGTTGCGGATATATGGGGCGGAGCAGCTCCACGCTAGCGTTTGCCAGCCTAATGACTGCCATAAGCGGCATGCTGCACCAGTAAGTTAGTGTAAGTCATAGGGAGAAGCATAAATACGCCGCTATAATTGTTGACGCAAAGCGTCAGGTAAAAAGTGAGCTCAGTGCTTCAACAATGCCTTTTCTATCACATGGATCCTTTTATTGAACCTTAGCATGGTCCCCTCTTTATGCCGTACTATATATGCAACGCGTCTTCGAGGGATACACTTTTGAATCAAGAAAAAACGAAATTTAAATATCTTGGCTGCTGGCATCAAACTTGGAACGGGTTGCCTTGCTATATTTCAACACTACTTGGGGAGCTACATAGACTAGGCAGCATAAGCAATACACGTGCCAAATTGTACATATTCTTCTAGTCCTCCCTAGGAATATTTGGTCAAGATGCCATCCAACTCCTTTTGAGTGATAGGTACGACCGTTCCATGACGAGGGCTTTTGGGTAAGTTGAAAGACTTGGAAATGGTCCAATTCGGTCGTGAAATATCGTTCGTCTCCAGCGGAACATACCCTCGACCGGTGAACTCGTCAAGGAAGAGATAAAACTTCTCCCCGTGAACATCACCGGGGTTTGACTTGAAAATCGCAGGTCCTTCGACCGCGTGTGTCCCTGCCTTGGCCCCGATGCATCCAGTCACCACCTTCCAGCCACTCAAAGGAGCTAGCAAATCCTTAGAGCTCTCTTCAATAATATCCACGCAGTTTGTCCCGTTCGTTCCAGAGTCCTTAGTGAAACGGTAAAAGGTGTCACCCTCCTTCAACATCGTCGTGTCGATACGATCTTTGTCTTGCCAAACGACCGGCTTGGAAAATGAGACGAAGTCGCTAGTAAGAGAGTACATGATGCGCTGATAAGAGGTACCGGCATGGTCGGGGTTATCTTCATCCCAAAGCGATGATGCCCAGTAGACCACATACTTTCCCAGATCCGAGTCATAGTAGGCCTCAGGAGCCCAAGTGTTGCCGGCAGTAGGTGCTGAAACCTGAATGTGGCGTTGTGCGGACCAATTGATGAGATCTGGTGTCTCCCAAATCTCCAGGTAGCGACTTCCATGTCTGGTTGAATTGGCCCATCCAGTTTCAGCTACGTGGAGATCAGTAGCGATGAGGAAAAACTTGTCTCCTTTCGCTGACCGGATTAGAAATGGGTCACGAACACCACGTGTACCCTTTGTTGATTTCAGGACGGGCTGGCCCGCGTTGAGCTCTGTCCAAGACAGAGCATCATTTCCCTTGCTTGCAGCGAGAAAAATGCTCTCCTGTCCTCTACCGTTGCCAGTGAAGTAGACAAATACATATCCAGACATGGGATCAGTGACGCTGGCAGATCGTCTGAGCGGGTTGCCATTGACGAGTGCAGTGGCAATGCAGAGCGTGAGTGAAGTGAGGAATTTCATGGTGCATATAGTAAAGAGGTTACTGGTATAAGATGTTTGACACTTTTGGAGTGCAAGTCGAATACAAGCAAATGATCAAGGGTTATATATTCGTAGCTGTTGGGACCTACGCCTTGGCCAATCTATGGGTCGGGTTAAAGGCCGCCGAACGGGCTTCACATCAAGTGGGTTGTGATGATCACTTTGCGAGTTAAGGTTCGCCTGGCGAGGATTTAGGCGAATTTCAGATGAATGGTGCGGATAGAAAACAAGACCAGCTAAAATACCGTTTACACAAGAATGAAAGATCTACACTTGTATATAAGCGAACCAATAACTGCTGAATTTTATCACGCGACCAAAGAGAGAATGGCGGATGAAGGGACGAGTAGCATAGTACGTCAAGGGCGTCTTAGTCCGGTACTTGTGCAAAGTCTTATACAACGCAATTTCTTCCATATATCCTTGGTCTTTCCTTAACTGTGCTAGACTATGCCTGATGGGTATGCTTCAGATCTAAAATTAAAAATCATGCAATGTCCCTGGAGAAAGGAAAAAAGAAGGAAAGAAATACCAATGTAGTAGCTGGCTGGCTCTGGTAATCTTGATTACTCGGCATTCGGATATGCAGGAGAGCCGAAGCTACTACGGATACTTCGGCAGGTTTAAGCATATACAAGGGGTCCACTTAATACCGCGTGATTTCGAATAGCTGGGCCTAGCATGCAGAAGGTTTGGTGGCATGTTGACAAGGCGGGTATACTAACTAGATGGATTCTTAGACTGCGGGCGGGTAGATGTTACTCTTGATATTTTTCATCTATACGCTGAACCGCCCCAGTAATCTTCCTCTCTCTTAATTAATAATTCGGCCGTCAAACGCTAGCATAGATAGATTCTTAACTCAAATTCAGTCACCCGGCGTTTTTCTGATCTAATACCCCACGATATTCAGTGGTGGAAGTGGTGGCAAAACAAAAATAGAAGTAACCGGGAAAGGAGAGCCCAGTTCGTGTTTTAGTGTTATCAGTTTCGTGTCTCCTATACAATAATGATCTGGCATGTATTGAGATATGCCAGTTTGGCTTATTGATCAGAAGCCGAGTTTAAATAGTCTACTTGCAGTAAATACTAGATTTCGCAAACCCGCTTTTGAATTGTCAAGCTTAACAGTAATTATTGCAACGTCCAACAACCAATTCGAAAGCTGAGGTTTGTTATCCATCCATTGGGACCGCCCATTTATCAACTTTTTGTAGTGTCCTTTAGAACTATCCTTCATCCCAACTGGCCACCAAGTCTTGCCATGATGGGTTACGTTACTCAAAATTTCTTGTTCTTTTCCATTTCACGAGAGTGAAACGGTAAACGGTCATTTAGTGTGACGAGAGAGCATTATGCATCAAGTCTAGCGTGATGCTGGGTTTGCAAGTTTTAGTCTACAATTTCGGGACATCTTTACACGATTGTTTGCCTAATGGATTAAGCAAGGCTGGGGGGTAGTTTAGTTAAGGGAAAGCTCCTGATTGCGGCATTAATTAGTTTACTCTCGGGAGATAAAGTTAAGCCGCCCCTATAAAATAACGGCACTGATGTATGAACTTGGTTTAGCTAGAAGACGGTTAGTAGCAATAAAGCATGGCAATGCAATGGCTATTTAGTCAACTTTTAAAGGTAGTTAATTAAGGCTAGTGTGATATATACTTCTAGGCCTAAATTATACTCAAGTTTAATATTAATGAATTATATAAAATATACTAT
>JAAOAY010000044.1:0-40378 GCA_013396255.1 Fusarium sp. NRRL 25303
GTTACTCTTATTGCTAATAAAACAAATACTCTTGTTTTTTATATAGATATATCTAATATCTAATTTTAGACTCTTAAGTGCAATACTACTTTAAGATTCTCTACTGGGACTGCTGCAACCCACTCCCTGCGTTTTGGTAAAAGAGTTGAATTCCAGGAGCCTTCTTTAGAATTAAGTTTTAATGAGCTGTACCGTTCTAATCGAAATTGGCGGATAATTCGAGAAATAGAAATATACAGCTCAAGGTATGAGAAACTATAAGTTATGAATACCAGACAGCTTATCTGACTAGGGCTTTATAGAAACTTACTGAGCTCCCAAGCATAAATTCGCTCCTCGTGAAAAAGGTATGTAATAGCGATCGCGGAGGGCATCAGCAGTCAGATCCTTTCCATCTTTTGATAACCACCGATATGGATCGTACAGCTTGGGGTTTGGAAATGCGTTCTCGTCATGTAGGTACCAGATGGGTGAAGAGGTGAGAACAGTCTGCAAAGCTTTTTATTAGCATGTCAACATTAGAAAAGCAAAGCACGAGAATACTGACTCCTTCTGGGATAAACGTATCATGGAGCTCAATACCTCCGGGAGGTACGATCCTGGGAAGCATGGCCGCTGCAGCGCCAGCCCATCGAATACCTTCCTTGACACAGGCTTGAAGACGAGGGATATTCTCGAGCGTAGTCATGTCCGTTGAAAAGTCAACACTGGCTAGATCCTGATACAGAGCGTCTTGGAAGGTGGGATTATGCGCAAGAGCCCACAGAATATGAGCTAGTGTTGCAGAAGTCGTATCTGTCCCTGGGCCGAGGTTCTCTCCCGCCTCAGATAGGGCAGTTTCAGCCGGTAGCCCGGCGTTGCATAGCGTTTGTATGAGGTTTGGAGAGCTGATAGGTGTGCCATAATCTGACTCTGTGGAGAGTGCTGCCTGCCATGATTTTCGAGTCCACTAGAGACATTAACATAGGAGCTTGGGTAGATGAAGGGGGATTGGAAGGTCGGACATACACTGTGAAAGTCAAACAGGCCTTGAGAATACTTTGTTCTGAAACCGGTCAAAGTATACAGGCTCTGCTCAGCGTGTTCCCAAAACCCACACAACATAGGGAAATTAGTGAGCTAAACAGAAGCAGACATTATTAATATCAATCATGAATGTTATTTATCTGAGGTAAACTCACGACAGGCATCCAAGTTGCCTTTTCGTCATTCTTCTCCACCATAGCTAGCTGTTCTCCGCTAGCCCAAGAATCCAGGGCATTGATTGTTGTACCGAAGGAAAAGTCGGCTATTTTAATATTAACGAGGAAATAGAAAAGCCAGGTGGATTTTATCTTACACATAATATCTGCTTCGAGAGACCGAGAAGCGACACTTAAATCAACAATCGAATCGCTATTTCTGATCTTGTCGATAAATCTCATGACATGATGGGAAATTATTTTCTCCAGCTGCGGGACCTTGCTTCGGGAGAAGAGCTGTGCCATGATCCTCCTTCGCTTGGAATGCTCTACCGGGTCTCTATCGGATATCAGTCAAGCGCTCGCAATTGTTCGCATAAGTATTAACTTGCGTTATAGAAAACAGAGCCGCATGGCCGCCTTGTACGAATTGTCCATAGACTCTGGGGTCTTTCTTAAATTTACTTCCGACCTTGTGAACCGTTTCATATGTCTCGCGCGAGTAAAATGAGACTTCGTTTGGACCGATACGAATCAGAGGGCCTAACAATATCAGGATTTATTCCAATGCTTTGTCAGAGCAACCCACCTACCTAGCTTCTTATGTAACTCGGGTAGTGTGAGGGTGATGGCGCCTTTATACTCCTGCGGAAATGTCCATAATAGTCTTGAAAATGCTGCACCGAAACCTGCGCTGGGGATCTTGGATAGGGGCGATGTATATATTGAGATGATATTCTATAACGTATGTCAGCCGATAAAACCAGTAGCAATTCATAATAATTCCTACGTAAATAAAGATTGCGACAAAAACCGTGCCGGCAATCTCTAACATTGGTAAAGCCATGGCTAGGTATTCCGTATTTCGCAGTGCCAAGTCTAGACCAGGGCTATGATTAGTCTCTCTACTTATATCTGAGGTCGGGATCAAGCAATACTCAAAAAAGTCACGCCATCTGGTCTAGGTATGTCAGACCATCCCAAAGAGGAAGTTATACCGTTGGCGGAAATAATTCCTGGCGATATGGTACCGTTCTGCTGGGAAGACAGTCTAGATCTATCTGACACAATTATAAGTGCGATGACGTGCTTGGCATCCGCTGTCGTCGCTGAAGATAGTTAGTACCAATCCGTGCATTTTAGTAAGCCAGGGTATAGATTATAAAAGTTCCACGGAATTTCATGTTCTGATCCGTGGGCTCCGTCTTTCTCAATCATAATTATTCCCGCGGCGACGTTTTAATTTTTAATTGGCGAGCATAAAAAACCGCGCAATGTCGACATTATGGGAAAACAATAAGGACGAGCCTGTCAAAACAGGCGGCGACGTAACAGGCGATTCTAGCGACAATACAGCCGACAATGTGGTCTTGGTTAGTAGTATAGAATATACCTCAAATAGACCGACAAGCAGAGCTGACGCAGAAGATGTAGGAGAAACTGGGATACAAACCTGTACGAGACAGAGTATGGCTTCCGTTGAATAGTTAAGAGCTGATAAACGACAGGTCCTAGAACGTAGCTTCAATCAATTCCACAATTTTGCTACTACCTTCGGTCAGTCATTTTACGAACGAACAGATTCAGACGAAACCTCTAACGCTATGTAGCCGCTCTTTACTTCATCGGTGGCGTGCGCGTTACCTTTTCGACTGGTATCGCAGCTGGTGGAAATCTGGCATACTGGTGAATCCTGAGCGTCTCCTTACCTACTAACTTCGCTGATCTCTTTAAAGGACGAGTTACATCATTACATGTGTCTTCACATTCATAACCGCTGCGGTAATCGCCGAGATCTGCTCTTCCCTACCTCTAGCTGGTTCCATCTATCTCTGGGCTGCTGAAGCCGGCGGTCCCCGTTGGGGTCGATTGTTTGGTTTTGTCGTTGCTTGGTGGTCTACCACTGCTTGGACAACCTTTTGCGCCAGTGAGTACAACCTCCGTATGGATCGATAAGTTCTAATCTCTGCGGTATGAAGGCAACACGCAAGCTGCTGTAAACTACCTGCTTTCGGTATGTATTTCCCCGTGAAAGAAAAACGGTTCAATTGATGTGATATCCTCAGGAAATCGTGGTGTTCGGCACAGACTTTCCCTCCGACTCATCAAGCGTCAAGTTCCGAGCTGTGCAATGGATCCTGACAGAAATACTGCTCGCCCTAGCCTGCATCTGGAATTTGCTCCCTCGTAAGACTCCCAACACCAACATGTATCTATACCTCTTGTCTGATATCAGCAGCTCGATACTTCAAGTGGATCTTTTCCGCATCTAGCAGTGTTGTCATTCTTGATTTTGTCCTGAATCTGATTTGGCTCCCTATCGCCACCAGCAAAACTCTTGGCTTTCGATCAACACACGATGCTTTCATGACGACTTATAACGGTACTGGGGCCCCGCCGGGTTGGAATTGGTGTCTTTCCTATCTCGCTACTGCTGGTATCTTGATTGGCTTTGATGCCTCTGGCCATGTAGCTGAAGAGACCAAGAATGCCTCGGTTGCAGCAGCTAGAGGTATTTTCTGGAGCACGGTTGTCAGTGGTCTCGGCGGCTTTGCAGTCGTCATTCTCTTCTTGTTCTGCGTGGTAAGTTTCGTGTCGTCAAAATTGCATGAACCATTCAATAACACCATGGCAGCCCGATGCTCAAACTCTCTTCTCTTATGGTGGTCCTCAGCCTTTTGTGTCAGTGTATGCCGCGATCCTCGGTCAAGGAGGCCATGTCGTGATGAACGTTGTGTGTATACTGGCGCTCTGGTTTGTAAGTTTCTCGATGGCAACCATTTCAGTACGGTGAAGCTTACTGTTGAAAAGAACACCGCAATCGCTGTGCTTGCAGCTTCTCGTCTGGTTTTTGCCGTGGCAAGAGACGGAGTTCTGCCCTGGTCTGGCTGGGTTTCCAAGGTAGTAGCTGGCCAGCCTCGCAACGCTGTTTTGGTTGTCTGGGGAGTCTCTGCCATCATCACTTGTACCATCCTCCCATCAGCTGTAGCTTTCACCTCTCTGGTATCTGCCGCCGGCGTACCTTCTGCAGCTGCATACGGTCTCATCTGCCTTGGTCGCCTCTTTCTGACACCAAAGAACTTCCCCAAGCCAGCATGGAGCTTGGGACGGCTCAGCAAGCCATTTCAGTTTATTGCCGTCTTTTGGAATGGTTGGGTAGTTGCTGTCTTGTACTCGCCGTACATCTTCCCTGTCACAGCTGAGTCTCTGAACTATGCCCCTATCATAATGGCGGGCACCACAATCCTGGCCTTATTAACATGGTGGTTTACTCCGGCAGATAAGTGGCTACCGAGTCAGCGGATACAGCAAACTTTGGATGCTGATGCTAGTCCTGCACACGAAACTAGCCGTGGCTAGTCGGCAGTTGACTGTCTACTTGGAGGGATATGAGGGCTTAAAATTCCCATGGGCACCCAGGCCTTTTAGCCAATTAGGTCTAATGATCAAGGTTTAAGGAGTCAGAAAATTCAATCGGCAAATTCGACTCGGGGTTCAAAGCCACCAACACATTTTTCGGCCACATTAAACTACAATCCCCTTTCCAAGGCTTAAATTAGCATTCTGAGTTAAGCTTTATTCAATTTCGATTAATATTGTAGTTATGGCATGTTAGTATACTATACATTAAATGGCCTGAATTTAGACTTACTGCTACAAAGGATGCAGGCAAATATAATAAAGTTAAAGTTGTAATAAACACAGCAGACTTATTTAAACGAAACATGCTGTCATTTTGAGCTTTGGCGTATAACTGCTCCTGGAATGATAAACTGTTTGCAAGAAGCTGTCTGTTCTTCTCAGCCAGTCGCTGTAGGAACTCTGCCACTCTAACATAGGCACGACAATTTAGCTGATGATTCTGAAATGCTGTTAATGCCAATGTGGCAGGTTTTCTGCAATGCCTGGTCGAATCAGGATATCAGTTGCGACAGAGGGAAGATAAACCTTCTAGCAGGTCGTTCGAACTTCCCAGGATGACTTGTATACCACTACGGGCGCTGGTCATCACTGCACTGGCTTTCTTTTGGGTGCCATTTCTCCAAGGAGCGAAAAATATCCACACTGGCTCGGATGCTGGTAAGTTTCTTGAATTCTTGTCCAGATGGGCTCTGTCAGCATCATCATTATCTGGGCTTGTTTATGCTTGGCATATATCCGATACCATCACTGGTAGGTTATCTGAGTGTTCATCCTTACAGGTGACAGCATTCACGAGTTTCGCGAAGAGCTAGCAGAGGATGGCATACGCCTAGCGGAAGATCGTGAAGCTGAATCCAACACTTATCCCTATCAAAGCCACTGGCAGCCAGTCCTGGCGTACGGAGCTCTCGGAACTTGTCTTTTTATACTCCTTGTCTTCAATGGGGTTTTCTTGTGGAAGAAGTTCCATGTCTTCCCGTTCTTGACGGGGTATCTGACGGTGAGGCCACTAAAGCTCATAACCAGATTGCAAAGAGCTAACCGATCACAATAGACCATTTGTTTCTTCGGAGTTTGGGTATTATTGAAACTCTATAAGGGGGCATGGTCACCTTGGAATACACTTGACGTCAAGGCCATGGAGGATTTGATAAAGGAGCTGAATGATATGCGAGATAGATCCTTGGAACAGCCTGAGAATGATTCAGAGACCACTCGGTGGAATTGGATCTGGAAGGTAATTGGAAAGGATAGATCTGGTCACACTGTGGCAAGATGAGATAAGGGAAATTCCATCTTATCGTGTCTGGATTCATTTTGGGGAATCATAGCAAGACGAGGTACAAGAAGAAGGCCTAACGGCCAGGCTAGACAAAGACATGTTTCGGCTCGACTGCGCTGATAGCCTATCACCATTAGGGTCATTTGCTGTTGAGAACATTGCTTGTTGCAGTTTAATTTGCGTGCAATGAATATATCTTGGAGTTAAATCTAGTATCTGATCTCATTCCTATCCGATTAAAGTCACTACAAGCACTGAGAATACCACTGGTTCTGCTCCTTGCAAGTATACGGCGAAGCACAAACGGTAGGTCCAGTCCACGAAGCGCCACCACACTGCCCATATCTCGGCACAGTAGCTCCGCCAGTAACAGTCGGCTTGGAAGTCGTCGAAAGAGTAGTACTCGGCTTAGACGTGGCTGTAGCGGTGGCCGTAGGCTTCGTGGTCACAGCTTCCCCATTAGCGGCATTGACAGCAGCAGCATGCTGGTATACCAATTGCTGAGCCTCATCGTCCTCAAGATAAATAGTGTTGCCGTCATCGTGATTCTTTCCGTAGGAGAATTTGCTGGTGCCGAATTGCCAGTACATGTCGCTGACCTGGAGATCAAGAGAAGCCTTTTGCCATTTGCTCAGGGTTTCGATGCGAGTGGACTTGTCGGTCCAGCCGTATTCTTCATGAAGAACGGGCTTCTTGGCTGCGACACCAGCAGCGGCGTGGTCCTTGATCCACTGGACTACCCAGTCGGTTGTCTTGCTCCAGTACTGAGGGTACGAGTGGAATGTGTTGAAGTCGATGTTGGGAAGCTTAATTTCAGCATCGAAGTCAGTACCGTCAGCGCCGTTGTAGGTCCAGTCGTCTGATTGTCTGTTGAAGCCGCCTTCACTTCCAGTGGTAACGAGATGGTTTGCATCGAGGGACTTGATGTATGTGCTCATCTCGCTGACCCAAGAAGTGATGGTAGCCGGGGTACAGTCTGGTCCACGGGGGAGATTTCGAGTTCCATCGGCGCCGCAGCGGGGCTCATTGGCGATTTCCCATGCAAAGACAGCGGGGGAGTCCTTGTATCTGGTTACAACGGCGGAGATATAGTTCTTGAAAGCCTTCTTGATAGTAGGGAGACGATAGAACTGCATAATTAGTTAGACACATTCTTAGTCCAACGCGCTGGGAAACTCACATCATCATGGTAGCGGCCACCTAGGTTAACGGTATAGACGTCCATACCACCGTAATCAGCCCAGTTGTTAGTCAAAGCCAAGATTAGCTTCATGTTGGTGTCCTCAGCTGCCTTGATCACAACATCAAGCTTGCTCAGATCAATCTTGACGCTTCCGTCTTTCTCAAAGAATTGCATGACAGTGTTTTCAGCGCCAGTGCCGTACTGAGGCAAACCACCAGAGACATAGGTCCTGTTGTTGTCGTGGAAGGCCCAGGTGCGCATGACTTTAAGACCAGCGTCTTTTGCGAGTTGAAGGCCTAGCTTGACATCGGAGTAGTGATCGGTTCCCCACTAACATGGTTAGTATGCTTGATCTACATCAATTGCCAGATAACTTACAACGTTGAAAGGGAGATAGTAGGCATTGCTACCGGCGAAGAAAAAGTCTTTTCCGTCAAGTTGAAACTTTGTCCCATCAGTGGTAACAAATCCAGCTGGTACAGCCAGCGCCGGAACGCTGGCAAAAGCGGCCGCGACAATTGAAGCAAACTTCATCTTGAGATCTGAAGAATGATTGAACTTGATCAATTCTGCTGATCATGATAACAGCGATTAACGACATATTTTATAGTTGTTACATTCGACATGCAAATTACACATGCCATTCCCCTCATCCCCATGGAGCGATAAATGCAGCATACCGGAGCTCAACACCCCGTGATATCCGGATTCGGAACGGGAGTCGACGATCGCCCAGATACGGGTCGGAAAGCCGCGATAATTGAGCCGTTATACTTTTGGAAAGACAGGTAGTTGGCTTTTTAATTCCTGGGAGGCTTTGTCACGCCATGATTGGCAGTGGCCATCTGGTCTGTGCCGTTGGGTGACAAGCTCTAGACACCGATTTTGCATGATCAGAAGAGATTCACATATACCCCCAATATAGTCCACCAGTTGGAGCGATGCAACCATACTGCATGCTGAACCTGCAGGAGCAAGTAAAATGCATTAACCCTAATCTAGAGATACATCTACCTCCGTAATACCCAATATTATATAGTCAAAGCCAAAGAAGCTTGATACCACCTAAACATGATATCATCGCGACTTGCCTTTCCCGCATCCGACCTCCAAGGCTATTCACGAACGTGGGGATGGCTTTTGAACCCGCGTATTCGCGTGTAACACCTAATCAGGCAAGTGAGCTAGATGTGTTATTTGCAGTTGAGACTTGTGGCTGAACGTAAACCAGCAGAGAGAACTTAGCAGGTGGATCATATGTAAATAGGGATGTAAAATATCTAACTGGCTCTTTGATGCCAATAGATTCTAAAATGATAAAAAAAAAAGTGCTCGAAATATAGTATAAATTTAAATAGTCTAAAAGCAATTCCATCGGTAAGACGCTATGATATAAATACAGTTAAAGGTTGAGAGCCCATAAGCGCTAGGGATAACAGCAGCAAATATCAATGCCCATATAACTAAAATTAAGATATAGATAAGGGCAGAAATCAAGAGAGTAATTTTTCTCCTAGTAGGGAGAGAATTAGAGCTGTTATTTTCCTGCGGCAAAGTAGGTGCGCGATTTAAAGATGGTTTTAATCCTGTGAAAGTCAGTAGGAAGACACAGGCGGCCTGAGGTAAGGCTTCTGGGGAAAAAAGTAAATGTAGTATGATGCTTACGTGAAACGACTTCGAACGCTAATATGAATGGATAGACCAGCAGGAAAAGGGGGACAAGCTGGCCAAAGCTGGACTGAATGGAACCAATGTCTGCATATTTGTCGATAAGAAATTTGTAAAGATTGGCAAGTCCGAACACAAAGTAAAAGATCATCCAAATGATCTGGAAGAGAATGCTAGATTTGAAATCAACTAGACCCAAGTGCTTCCAAAACATAGACTCAAGGTTAGCACCAGTCGCGTCTGGTCGACCAAAGACAACCCTGTAATATCCTAACAGGATGACAGATATAAGGACAACCAAGTTGAACAGTATAATGGCCTCATCAGATACACTGGTATAACCCGGCCTGTCAGGGTCTATCAGATGCAGATTTTCCAAGGCACATTTAACTGAGGTATTTGAGTTGAAGCGGAAAGTAACAGACTCAGAAACAACCATACAAGGAATCAACAAGAAAAGAAAGAGGCTCATAGCACATGCTCTGAAGAGCCTCATATAACGGCCTGTGCTGGCCCGCTTTTTGACAACTGTTAGAGAGCATAACTGGACGATAAAGGAGAAGTAAGCCAGCATAGTCACGACCTTGAATGAATAGACGGAGAGGGATTCGTTGAGGCCATGCAATCCCATCGTCATCAACAAGGTCGGGATCAGTAATGCCATCCCGGTAATTAGTTGCTGATCGCTCATTCCTAGTACCAAGACCTCGAGAGCAGTATTCCATGTTCCAGAGCTATATCCGTCCGGGCTTGAATCTGTTCCTGGTACCATAGGGTTTTGTGTGGGACCCTGGGCGGATTGTGTTGCTGCTTGGCCCATGTTGCTACGCAATGCAAGTTTGTTTTGGGTTGATGAAGTCTGCCTCAGTGATCCAGTTGCTATCGTTGAACTACTCGGATCTGTATTTATTTGTGTTCCAGTATACTGTTGTGTCGGACTTGCTTCATTTGTGCTGTTACTGCTCTGGTTGTCCGCCGGTGACAATTCGGTAGCTGACTCTGGGTTATCGGATTTGCGCAAACATAGCATCTTAAGAAACCAGTGGTCGACAAGCGCTAGATCATCTCTCGCTGCAGGCAATGCGTTTAAAAGATATCCTATAATGATGGCGGAAAGGGTGAGGAGGGTAGAGGCAGTAAAGGCAGCGATCACCTAGAAGGGTGTAAGCTTTATGCGACAACAACCAGCTTGGTATCTCAGGGCTTACTCCCCAACCAGCAATATCGGAATCCACTACGTCATCAAGAGGCTTGCACAAGTTCTTATCCACAAGATAGCTTGTCCACATATTGAGGCTTGGAAGGGGTTGTGAGCCTAAAATAAGAGGGACAAACGGAACAACTTATTTGTGATGGGATTGACTCGGAGGGGCCGCGAGCGCATCGCCTTTTAATAGACTTCCCTATTCAGCCTGGATTTCTTGTCTGCCTAATTGCATTGTGGCGGCCATGCCAGCTGTCCAATCTTGGCTATTTTCAACCTGACCAGGGACAGGGTTTCACGAAATTGACCAGAGCTCAAAACTGCTCATTTATGGCAGTCTTATATGGCTGCATAACTTCCAAACAGCTATAAAAATCTGTAGTTATCATGTCTCTATTAAAGTTGATATTATACAGTAAATAAGTTAATTATTATTGTCTCTGTGGCTAGTCATTGAGGTGTACAATCCAGGATGACTCAAAAGCTCCGGGGCTAGGAAACAAGGCAAACCTGGATGGAAAATATGGGTCCTAAACCAGTAAGGCTGGAAGTATCGGGAAATATTGGCAGGCCTCATGCAAGGCAGACTAACTGCGCCTTCGTCTCTATTGCGCGATAATAAAAGATCAAGGATACATTATTCTGCCTAATTATTGTGTTGCCTCTATACATAGAGGAAGCGGACAGGAGCGGTTGAACTTATATCAAGTCAATATGGGCCAATCACTGATTACTGCCCTGCCGATTTGACGTAGTGAAGCGGTAGAGATGGGATAGCTGCTAGACCTCTATCTATGACCGGCCATAATTAATTCGCTCAGAGACATATGATTTACGTACAATAGCATAAGTGGTGTCAGATTGAATAGAGGTGAATTCCAGCGTAAAATATAAGACTTTAGTAGTAGGAGTTTTGGCAGTGGTGTCAGATGGTTTAGCGGAAATAATACTGGTTGTCTCTACCACTGTGTTGTGGTTGCTACAATTAAAGTTGTCAGGGCCGCATCGCTAGATTGCGAGGTCATAGCAGGTTATCAATTGAACACTGCAATTAGTGTCTTTGCAAGACCAACACGAGCCAGGTTTGCAAGCTATTACTGCTGGTACTCTGAAAGCGAATAAATCATAGAATGGAAGGGGACAAATAGCGCCTTCAAAAATTCTCTATGCTAAGTTCTCTCCGCTGATTTAACTCTCAATCACAAGTCTCGCCTGCAAGTAATACACCTAAGTCAATGCACTGTCATCATCACTTAGACTAATACAGTTATAGTTCATCCAATTGTCGGTGACATGGCTGTGATACCGGATGTTATATAATCCAGGCTAAAGAAGCTAGTATCACTCACATGTGATATCATCGTGGCTTGTCCTCTCAGCACTCAGTTCCCATAGGATGTTCTTCAAACCCGAGGATATCTGTGCCCTACGCGTATTCGCATGTAGTGCCTATTCAAGCAGGCAGGTGAACTATGTACTGACGATGGCACATATATGCAACGTGTTGTCTAATCTGCAATTTTCCATCTGAACGTCACTGATTCCAAGGGATTGAAATCACCTTGCCCTTCATATCCTTCAAAGCCCATCCAAGGCCGATAGAAGGTAACACCATCCTCATCCGTACTCTCCTCCGTGTAGAAGTTCTGGAAAACACCAGTATCCGCCTGACAATCCCAAGCATCATTGTCCCTCGGAGGAATGGTATAGTGTCTACAGTGGCCAGCAGGAATTGAGCAAGAGAGCTCGCCGCCAGTTTTGAGGTCGCATTTAATAGGCGCGCCGTAGTATGAATCTGACGCCGAACAATCGATGAACCAGCCTGGGCTAGGTACTGTGCCTGAACCCCAGCGGATGCAGATGAGTGGAAAATTGGGGTTGAATGGGTCGGCGCGACGGAGATAGCCTGTGTCTTGTTCGAGGATGAGGGCGACGGGTTCCCAGGCTGGATTGGAGGAGAATTGGAGATAGTAAAAGTTTTCCTTCTGACCCATCACTATACCATCTGCTGGGCCGCCTTCAGCAATGATGTTGAAAGTTGTGACTGCGGGCTCTTCCGAGGTCGTGGTTGTAGGTACAAGCGCTGTAGTCTCAGTCGTGTCGAGTGATGTAATGAGGGTTGTAGTGTCAGATTCAGTTGATGTCAATGCGAGCGAAGCATCAGTAGTAGAAGTCTCGATGGTCTCTGGTACAGTTGTACTGGCCGTCTCTGTAGAGGTGACTCCAGGCACAGTCGCCTGAGTTGACGTTACCACGAGCGCATCAGTGGATTGGGAAGCTACAGAGGCTTATTAGATGGTTACGTTGACCCATGGGCTCACATAACTCACAAAAACTGGGTTTGCAAGGGCCTGCTATGGCCGCCGGGAGCCCAAAGGCCAGTGGAAGAATTGAGGTGAGACGCATAATGAGAGACTTGCCGAAAGGGTTTGGCTTGACAGCGTTGAAGAAAAAGCGAAGGAAAAAGAGTGCATTAGAAATGTCCGGGTGGCGGCTGTCAAAAAGTACGGGTTTAAAGGAGACCCTGGCAGTTGGCCCACATCAGAAATCGATTCGATAGTTTCGAAGCTATCGACAATGCCAAGATGTTCTAGAGCTGTTATTTGCTGGACCCCCTTGGTTACAAACAGGGGCAGGTAAGCCACCAATTTAAGTCTTGCGGAAATAGCGGTTTTAGCAATAGAGTAACTTTTAGAGCATGGGAAGGAAGTGGATTAAGCATAGATTATACTTTGCAATGACTTTAATAGTAAGTGATAAGCACTACTCCGTAAATAACGGTCTGGCCCTCGAGGAATCCAAGGCGCGGAAATAGAATAGGCTACTCTACGGCTTATCGATATAATCTTAATTTTTGCTCGGAAATGCCATCCAATCATCGGTGAGATGGCCGAGTTGGTTATGGCGCCAGGTTAAGGTTAACCTTAACACCAATTTCCTGGTGGAGCAATCCTCCTGGGTTCGAGTCCCAGTCTCATCAGTTAATCTTTTTGCATTTTGACCTACTGAATTTAGCTGAAAGAAAGGTAGCATAAACGTATTCTTCTTTTTTAATATTTTAATCACCATAATTAGGCCATTTATGAGACTGGGTAAGCCGGAAATAGCTTAACAGTCAGTTGATATTATTAAGGCTGTGAGATGAGATTGTCTATTATAAATACCATGCATATAAGGTCTTGACAAGCTAGGCAGTTGCAGCGGCCCCAGCCATCTTCTTTGCCTTGACGTTCTTCCACTCAAATCCAAATGAGGTGATCAGAGCAAAACATCCCATGCCCAAGCCAAGATACCAGATAGACCGCATCGAATCGTTGTAAGCATTCAACACCAAGTCGACTTTGTCGGAAGGCACGAGCTTCCAAAGATTCGTTGCGCCACTGTTTGCAAGCGTATTGATGTCAACTCCAGGAACATACTGTGCGATTTTGCTCTCAAGTTGTCCTTCAAGTAATGTCTGCGAGACGGTGACAAAGACTGTTCCACCAAGGAAGGTCAAGAAATTCAGGATTGAAAGGCCAATCGGGCTATCGCTTTCTGAGAGAACGGTTTGAACGGCGATGGCGGGTTGTTGTAGCGTCAAGCCCATGCCTGCTCCTGTGATGATCTGCAATCGTCAGTAATCAACGCTTAATATCATATGGACTGAACATACCTGATAGCCGATCCATTTGGCCTTGGATACATCTGCCGTCCAGGTACTTATCAATGCCGCTCCAACAATAAACACAGCAGCTCCAGCAATAGCAAACGGCGTATAGTATCCAATCTTGCTAACCAAAACACCACCGAGAATCACACAGAACACATTGCTCAGTAGGAGCGGTATCAGAGCAATACCTGAATCTTGCGGCGACTTGCCTTTGACCACCTGGAACCAGACAGGAAGGTAAAACGCGTAAATGACCAGTATAGAACCAATAGCCAGGGTGTTTAGATACGCAAAGAAGGTTGTACGCTGGAAGAGAATTCGTGGGGGCACTGTTGCTTTTTCCTTCCTCCAAGCTTGGTAGCCTGCGAATATGAGGAACAAGACGCCAAAGACAACAAAGAGAGCGATGACGCGTCCGCTTGTCCACTGTTGGTTCTCCTTGCCATACTCGAGCGCGAAGAGAAGACTAACGACCGATCCAGCAATCATGAGGAAACCCAATGGATCAAGATCGAAGAATCTTTGACGCCATGACTTTGGTGGCTCGCTGGGTGGTGGTCTATTTGGCGCCAGAATGCACAAAAGAATGAGTGAAAGTCCACCGATGGGTACATTGATCCAAAAGCACCACCGCCATGTAACAGAGGTAAGATAGCCCCCAAGAATCGGTCCCAAGATCGACGAGATTCCAAAAGCAGATCCAAGAGAGCCAAGATACTTCGGTCTCTCCTCCAAAGGAAACAGCAGCGTGATGTAGATGAACGCGCCGGAGCCAATCCCCGCGCCTCCAATGCCAGTGATAGCTCGTCCAACGATCAAAGCATTGGAGTTTGGTGCAGCAGCACAAACAATAGACCCGATTTCGAATATGGCGGTTAAGATGAACAGAACCCATTTGGTGGAGTAGTATTTGAAGACGAGGCCGAAGGACAGCTGGAAGACGCAGAGGGGGAGAAGGAAGGCTGATTCGTACCAGGCGATGTCGCCAAAGCTGTCGAACTCGGCGGAGATGGATGGGATTGCTGTGCCGATGATTGTACGGTCCTGGATGGTCAGTAAGATGGAAGGGATGTATGAGGGTTTGCTTACCAGTGCGACGAGGAAGAATACGAGAAAGAGAGCTAGCATTGTTGGTAGGACGACTTTCTTTGGTGGATATGTCTTTTCGTTGGCTGTGTCGGAGGACATATTTTCCATGTCGACGCTCGGCCTGTTTGGTGGCATCTTATCTTTGGCTTCCTTTTCGTCCATTGTGGCAGTTTACGATGTAGAGAGACTAATCCTTGGACTTTGTTTGGCTGGTTATGAGGAGAACTTGCTATGCTTGCAAGAGTAATTGTCAAAAAAGATTGATTGAGTCGAGTTTAGGATGTTCGAATCAAGAAGTAGAACAAAAGAGTTTCTGCGAGGTCTTAAATAGAGGAAGAATTCTTTTATGACATTCCTAGTCAATTACATATCTTCCTGCTGGATCGTCAAGCATCATGTCAGGGACCAATCAGACATCACTCTCGAAAATCTCGGTCTCGGTACCGAGTCCGAGCTAACCAATCTCACCACCAAAAACCTCGCGGGGTCGCCCGAGCTTTTAATTAAACAACGTCATAGATTTCAGCGCGACCGATCACCAACCGTCAATATCAGCATAAAGATCACACTGCACATCTCACAAAATGAGGCCTCAAGCATGTGAACCATGTGCAAAACGAAAAGTCAAATGCGACAGGGCAGAACCGCCATGCTCTAATTGCAAGCGCCGCAAGCATGATATTTGCACTTACCCTGAAGTCTCGCCTTTTGAGAGGATTAGAAAATTGGAGGAGGCGGTGAGAGCGCTGGGTGGCGATCCGTTATCTGATACGCCTGGAAAGTATAGGAGACATAGTGTGAATGCTAGTCCTGCGGCAGTGAGTAATGCTGAGACGCCGATTATCGTGCAGGAGGAGGGAAAGTCTGTTTATCATGAATCGTGAGTCAAATCAGAAGCACCAAGGGTGTACATAACGTTACTGACCTTGAGACTCTCAGAGAGGGATGGCATACCTGGATCGATGTTTCGCGTCTTTACAAGGGCTCTAAAACAAAGTTCAGCGCCTCTGATCCTCGAGGTTCAGCCTTATCACCTGGAAAACACCTCCCTCACGCCTTTCACGGCTCACCATGGCGGGACAACACCATCCTCTCAGACAAGCTCGACTTTTGCCCGATACCGCAAACAGAATCCCTCAAACTATGGGATTTCTTCATGGAGCGAGTCGAACCTATTATCAAGATCAGCTTCAGCTGGACTCTCACTCATCTCAGAGCCGCACTGTCTGATGCTGAGAAGTGGAGGAACCTTGACAACGGGGACCATGTGCTAATATTGTCAACTTGTTTGTTTGGCGCTACTAGTTTGACGAATCAAGAGTGCTTAGATCTATTCGGTCGCACGAAAGCGTCTTTGACGAATGAATGTCGCGTCCAATGTGACATGGCGTTTTCAAGGATATGCCTGCTCGCTATCGATAGTATCTCGACATTGAAGGCTTTGTGCCTGTACATCGTGAGT
Organism: Fusarium sp. NRRL 25303; assembly: GCA_013396255.1. Taxonomy (NCBI): domain Eukaryota; kingdom Fungi; phylum Ascomycota; class Sordariomycetes; order Hypocreales; family Nectriaceae; genus Fusarium; species Fusarium sp. NRRL 25303. The sequence continues at coordinate 16,145 of JAAOAY010000044.1, forward strand.
CACCTTACCAGAGCCCATTTACCAAAGACTAACAAACCATCAGAAAGCAAATGTCGACGTGCTCACGTCCCGCAGCATGTGGACTTTGATGGGTCTCATCTCCCGAAGCGCAGAACAACTTGGCATGCACCGCGACGGCGCAGTACTAGGCCTTTCGCCCATCGAGACAGAAGAACGACGTCGACTCTGGTGGCAGCTCCAACACCTCGATCTAATTCTCTCACTAAAGAATAATGTGACTCCATTGTCCTACGGAGCAGGCTCGGATGTCAGACTTCCTCTAAACATCGAAGACGAGGATCTCGATCCAAGTTCGACAACACCGCTCAAAGAGCGAATCGGTCTCACGAGTTTCTCGTACACGCTATTTGTGTACTGGAAAATGGATAGGCAGCGCCGTTTTCGAATGACGCAGGCGAGCCAGGCTACTGCGGGTGATACATCTCTCCTAGGCTGTTTGGCCGACTCTGTGATCGATGATCTCGAGGCTGGGCTCAACGAAAACTTTCTGCAGTATTGTGATCCCATCAACCCGATGCATACGATATTGCAGATTAGTGCGCGGGCTATTGTTAACGTCTTACGGCTGAGAAAACTTCATGACGCTCGTATGCGATCTCAGAATAGTGATGATGCGTGCCATGTTGAGCATTTCAATGCTTGCATGCAGGGAATGCAGTACATCGTCGTTTCGCATTCGAATCTTCAGTTGAAGCCATTTTTCTGGCTCGTGGAGAGTTCATTTCTGTGGTACGCTTGTAAGTGACAGTGCAAGTACCGGCTAACGTTTAACGACTAACATGAGCAGTTATTGGAATCTTGGTCGATATGTCGAACCTGAAAGATATCACGCTTCTCAAATCAGCCTGGACGCTACTCTCGCAGCTCTACGCCGTAGCAGATCATTTATCAGATCTTGAAGACGACAGAAGGAAATCTCATGCTGCGAGATCAGTAATTGCGACGTGGTACGAGTGCAGCCAGAAACCAGGTCTGACTGACATGCAGAGGCCAGCGTTTGTTTCCAAGCTTGAGAAGGACTTGGCTGAGCTGGAAAGTAAGACAACTGCAGACAATGAAGGCCAATTCGGTGATGTACAGGAGGACTGGAAGACTGGGCCTGTAGACACTGAGCTGCAGCCATTTGGGTTTGAGTTTGCGGATATAGACTGGGCGTTTTGGGATAATATCAATTAGATGTCGCTTGCTGCGTATGCATGCCACTTAAAACATCTGATGACGGAGATTTAAGATCCATTTGGAGTAGACAGAAACATGAAGTAACCCTGAAGAGTCCGCATAAGCAACAGAACAGGGTCTGGCTGTCAATCGGTTCGATTGAGGTATTATGTTTAGTGGTGAGCTTGCTGTCGTACTCGTGGAGGAGACGCATGTTAGAGAGATTACATCACTGAATGAACTTAGTGAGTGTTTATTTGCTCTTGAGTCCAACTAGCCACGTTCCTCTGTAGACCCCATAGAGTTTGACCTCGAAAGTATGCATAACCTAACGCCACGACATATCTTATCGTAAACCTTGGTTGCAGAGAGGCCGAGTCCCACTGTACGAATGACAACTCGAAACCTTCAAGGTTCCGTCTCGTAGTCAAGCCACCAATTGCGTCAAAGACCTGCTCCCCCCTAATAAACCAAGGCTGCTGAAACCGCATATCCAGAATATCCTCCGTCCAAGTTATAAACAAAATCCCGCATTCAAATGATTCGCCGCATCGAGAAGAAGAATGTTCGGCAAGGTAACCACAAACAGTTCTGTCATACTCTATACAAGGGACTTGTGCTGGGGACTTGCGCGTCATTCCGCTTGAATGCTGGCACCATCCATAATTCAATAGGTAGGTCCCTCAAATCCTGGCTTTCTTGATAATACTCTCCCAGCCACCGCTCCTTTAGCAACTTACTTGCCACTTTATGTTGCCGGCGACGTTCTTTCTCACGTATCCGTTTTGCCTTCTCTTCTTGGATTTCGTAACGTCTCTCGGCTTTGAGTCCTTCTTTGATTGCTCGCCGTACCGTAACTTTGTCAAGCTTGTTTCTTACTTCGATGTCATCGGAGGTCGTTAGACATATTATCGCGCGCCTGATGCGATCGAACATGGCTGACTCTGGAGATGAGGGATGATATTGGTTGGTGATACGGTGGTAGCTCTCGGTTGCTAGCTTTGTTTTGGTCGATGATCGAGACTGTGTTGTGACTGTAGGATTTGATGTAAGCTTCAGGTATGCGGTGAAAAGGCATTGAGGATCTTGCATACATATGTCTCTGATGTTAGACGTGAGGAGTTGTGCTAAGCGCTAATGTACCTAGCATGTGTAGTAGTTGCAGTGGAGGAAATAAAATAAAGGAGGAGATCTCAGCGATGTCTATAGCTGGCAGATGAGAAGGATGTTGGTCATGAACTGAGGGAGGGAGCGGGGGATTTATATCCTTAAGATTGTCACATTCCGTCCGTTCAGCATCTTAAGCTTTACCGCAAAAGTATAACTCATTGCCTCTAGGCGATATCCGAAATCATTACAAATTGGCGTTATCCTTTTAGCAACACGAAAACTAAGAGGGCACAACTTGCTCCAGCGATGAACCTTGTTTGTGAGGAGGCCGAGCTTGTCCGTCACTGATGGCTTAGAGGCTTCGTCCTTCAAACTCATGTTCAAGCCACTGCTTCAACTTGGCTTATATAATGAAGTGCACTTTCGCTCATGGTATCATGGTGGAGTATATTGGTCAATCCAAAATAATCATCCGTGAGAAAAACGTCGCCTGTGCTAAGTGTAGGAAGATGACAGTCTAACCTTATGGTATTGAGCTTGCTGATGTGACTATGCGTTGACGATGTATCAGTCGAGTCTGTTTCAAAGCGCTGTTAGAGGTAAAATGAAATAGCAATCATACGAAGTTCTACCTGGTGTAAGTAATCATCGGCTCTTTGATAGATACAGGGACCATCATCAGTACTATGCCGAGATTCGCATAATACGACGAGGGGTCCCATCGCTTCACGGATGTTTCCACGGGGATAAATCCACGGAACGAATTTGGCTTATGCGTTGAGCATCCAATCAGCTTTGTCGTCAATGCCTCTGGCTTACGGTTTCGCAGCCAATCAGACCAAGAGAATGACGAACTACATCTGTGGAGTGGAACCATTCATCCTCCAAATTTGTAATCGCCAGCTGTGAACACTAGCTGGCTTTTCTTGGAGCCAGTTATATATATAGAGTGATTTCAAGTTAAACGCTGCGATGCAATACAAACGCGCTTGACCTCAGCTCATCCCTACTTGTTCTCATGCCAGTTCCCTTCACAACCATGTCAAAAGTAGCACCTAACTGGCCAGTCGACGGCGGTCATCGCGCTTGGCTTTCAACCTTTGGAGCATGGTGGGCTATGTTCATCACCTTTGGTTGGGTCAACTCCCTCGGCGTCTTCCAATCATACTATGAACAAACACTCCTTCCAGATTATTCCACCTCGTCCATCGCATGGATCGCATCAGTCCAACAATGCCTTACATACAGCATGGGTATCGTTCTCGGCAAAGTGTTTGACAATTACGGCCCACGATGGCTTCTTATCTTTGGAGGGCTTGCCCAGGTGTTTGGCCTGATGATGACGTCTATATCGACGGAGTACTACCAAATCTTCCTCTCGCAGGCTATTTGTAGTGCGCTTGGTGCTAGTGCTGTTATGTACGGTACTGTCGGAGCACTAGCAACATGGTGGAAAACGCGCAGAGCTACAGCATACGGCACCGCAATTTCGGGCTCATCTATTGGTGGCGTTATCTTTCCCATTATGGTAAATCGCCTGATGCCTCTTGTCGGATTCGGCTGGACTATGAGAATCGTCGCTTTTGTTATCATTCTTGGCGCGATCCTTTCAATGGCGACAATTAGATCGAATAGAGTCCACATCCCGACACCCTTCAATATTCGAACCTATATCACTCCATTGAAGGACGTGAGATTCGTTCTTCTCTGTTTGGCTTTAACACTTTTCGGCTTTGGATTGTTCCTCCCGTTTAACTTTATTCCTCTGGAAGGACTGTCAATCGGAATGTCATGGGACCTATCCATCTACTCAATCGTCATCCTCAACGCCGTTAGCGTTTTTGGCCGTATCCTGCCAGGCTTTCTCGCCGACAAGTTCGGGCGTTTCAACATGATGGTGGTCTGCACAACCATGTCAGCTATCCTTACTCTGGCAGTTTGGCTTCCTGGAAAGTACAGTACAGCACTACTCTGTTACTCGGCGTTCTTTGGCTTCTTTTCTGGCTGTTACATCTCGTTGACTCCAGCTCTCATGGTCGAGGTTTCGCCGCCTTCAGATATCGGACATCGCACTGGGATACTCTATTTCTGTATATCCATAGGAGTTCTTGCTGGTAGTCCCATTGCTGGTGCACTTGTTGAGGCTGAAGATGGCGACTACACTTACCTGAAAGTCTTCTCTGGTGTTACCATGTGCGCTGGAGCGGTTTTGATAACCATGATATCCTTTTATATGAGGCGCCTTTTAAAGAAGACACATATTGAATCACAGAAGCCGGAGGAGTAGATAGTGGTTACAGAAACTTTGGGCAAGCAAGTCAGCTCAATTTGTGGTTATCCACATTTGCGCGGATATCAGATTAGATCTTGACACCCTGTATCGTTTAGTAATCTCTTGATGGCTCGAGAATTGAAATTGATCTACTTATACATACAAAAATCATCAAAAAAGCAAGGATTCCCTAAGAGATCCCAACCGCTTTGCCCTCCATACTGACTCTTTTGTTACCGGCTATCTACTTGCTCAGAGACTCGATCTCAACACTTCCCAGGCTGTCAGCGCGCACACTTCGCCAATGGCGAATTCCGAGATAAAGAAAGATCAGAAGGGTAATGTACTCCGCAAGCAGACACATCAAAGCGAACGCGACTGCAGATCCAACTAGGGAATTCCAGATGGTTGTCACGTTGTCGACGGTGAAAGCGCAAAGAAGTCCATACACTGTTCGGAGGACAAGTGTCGGAATGCTTGCCAGAGTGAGCACTATGAACTACCGCCTGTCAGTATATCCATCGATAGACATTGAGTAGGAAGTGATCGTACAATGTGTCTCTCAGGAGCGATACGATGTTTCTGGGTGTAGAGGTGAAGTAGCTCGACTGTCATCAAACCAATGACAGCAGCAAGAGTCACATAGCCAGCTTGTGTGAGGTGTCTTGACAGGTGTATGTTAGTACCACTAAAAGCCCCAGCCACACAGAGAAGCACGATAGCGGCAATGAATGCAAAACGAATGATCTTCAATAGGACGAAAGCTCGTTTATTCTCATCAAGGCTTGCTTTCATGCTACAAGATTAGCAAATGACTTAACGATAAGGAAGGATTTCTCACATCAAGCGGATGAACCCAACCATGGAGATCATCAATGGAATGAGGCCGACATTGAGCAGCACGGTAGTCGCGATGATGAGTCCGATACTAGTAGGGTTGGATTGACGGAGGATAGTTAAGATACCGCCAGCGAGGCGAGCTAAAAGGATCTAGTGTCAGTATGATGTTCCCTCCAGACAGCGAGACGAGTCACTTACCCAAAGAGAACGTGACAAGTGGGTATGAGGCAAGACGAAGTCCATGCTTCCAGTTCCCGGCAAGAATAAATACAGCGACAGGCAACACAAGTGCGTAGAACACGACTTGAGCGATGCCAACAGAAGTATGTGGATTGATCATATTTCCAAGATATTCTTGACTGAAGATGTAGTGTAGTAGAAAACACATTGTTCCATCACAAGAGAACAGTAGTCTTTCTTTATAGTCGTTTTTGCACGGGCTCTAAGGCATACGGCATTTTCGCATAGCCATCAAGACTCGCGGTATGATACCGAAAAAGTGATAGCGCCGTATCTGCCGGGAATCGGCATCTCGACGAAACTCAGCCGCATCTTGGGCCCCATTTCTCGCGCAATGATCCCCAAGATGGCTTAGCCTTGGGCGTGAACTTCATTGTGAACCCACGATCATTGGCCAGCTTTAGCTTCTAGCTTGATCCACTATTGAGGTCTCCATTATGACAATCATTCCAGGGCAATTGAACTCAGATGATGCAAATCTCGACAAATCTCGGCAATGCCAAAAGCTGAGAGTTTCCTACTCAACTCAGCTACGAAGAAAATTGGTCGGTATGGTCGGAGTGGCTGGGCGGTCTAAAGCATGCCATACGTGCAGGCAGAGAAGAATTAGGGTAAGTGAACCCTCCATCCATGCGATCTACCGTACATCATGCGCCCTACGAATGACAGACCTGGAGCTGACTAGATCATCTCTTCAAAGTGTGGCGCTGAGAAGCCGAGTTGTAGTAACTGCCTCAAGTCTGGTCGACCCTGCGCAGGCTATCAGAAGACCCAAGTCTTTATACCATCGCATTACACAAAGTCTGCTAGTGGCGAAGCAATAACGCTGCATGCACCTTTGCCTCTGTCACGGCGCAGGTATGAGTATATTGACCGACAATGTACAACGACAGTACTGCCGCCACGGATGTCTGCACGCAACCCGAATAGAGATCAGTTCTTAGCCAATTTCCTCGACCGCCAACTCCCATCATGTATCCTCTCCTCCGGTCACCTCAACGATCATCGGAAATGGCTTCTTCGCCTATGCGACATAGCAGTATTGACACCAACCATGGAATACGCTATCCTGGCGCTCAGTACCGCAGCCTTTGAGAGAGATGGCGCGTTTGAAGGTCAGAGCCTAAAGCTTTACACTAGAGGACTATATGAGCTCCAAAAAGCGATTGACAATCCCAAAACGAGATTGGATGACCAAACTCTTGCAGCTTGTGTTCTTCTAGGCATGTTTGAGTTCGCAGAGTGTCCAGGGCGAACTGTCAGTGCCTACATGAGACACTATCAGGGAGCGATGGCACTGCTTCAGCTTCGTGGACCTGAGCAGCACATCAGTGGCCTGGCCCATGATATGTTTCAAGTACTCAGAATGCATACTGTAAGTCGACTAATATCACGGTCGTACAACTAGTTCTGACTTCAAGCAGGCATTTCAAGGTCTGGCCCAGGGGTATGAGAACCAACTAGCCAAGCCGACATGGATGGATGGACCATGGATTTCGAAAACCAAGACTATGCATGACCTACTTCTCGATATCTTTCTTCAAGTTCCAAAACTCCTCTCCAGAGCCAGAGCTGTTCCAGCTTCACAGCCATCTCAAGCTAGACTTAACGGCGGCCTAAAAGCTTTGAAGGCATTGCTAGATCTCAATGAGCAACTCATTCAGTGGCTTGAGTCATACCAATACACCTACCCGACGACTCACTGGCCAGAGCTGTCAACAGCCAGTAGCTCGACAGACAGTGAGGAGCTGGGAAGACTCTACCCAGTGTCGATCCAGTTTCCGTCCTACCACGTAGCGGAGACTATGATACTCTACTGGACGGTGCAGATCTTGATATATGCTAGCATCTCCACCCTGTACACTAGATTAACATCTAGTGATAAGGACATCACAATATTTGAGGTTGATGATTTGTCACCTAAGGGCAATGATGGCATTTCCCTTGCCGAGATACAACCTATACTAGATACATCAGACGTCATGTCATGGCCAGAGACATCAGCTCGCTACATCTGTCAGTCAGTGGAATATTTCTTCCAAAAAGAGTTTCGTGGCATGGGCGCTGGAGTGGTTCTATCACCATTATTGGTGGTCAAAGCTTGCCTCTCCAGATCAGCAGAAGACTTTTCTAGAGAAATAACTTGGATCGACGAGACGATCGGGCGTATTCAGGGTAATGGAGCTGGATTAGCGGCTTGCATTTAGCCAGCGACATAATACTGAGAGGCCCGTTCTCTCGAGCCTCGGGGAGCAAGAAAACATCGAACCTTGACATTTGGTGTCACAATAAATTCAGCAAATGGTATCCTAAACTTATGCTAGTTTACCTAAGACTTTTTTGTCTTTAGGACTAAAGACCTGAAGCTTCTTTCCACCCTAAAGGTGTGAAACCAACGGGTCTCAGAGACTAACGGATTTACTCGAACGGACAAGGGATAATTTACATAACAATGGAGGTGCCAAAATTAACGTAGCTCAGGGCAAAGTTCAAAGCAGCCAAAGTCATTGGAGTAAAGTTGTGACTAGATATTGCTATCTGAGCCGGCACCACTGTCTTGCATACAAGGGTGATTAAATAACTGTAGCGCCAATTCTACAGAGCTTGCTTCTGACGAATTCCCATTATAACTGGTAGATATATTGCAAGGCCCATGCCAAAATTATCATGTCCACTGAAAGGGGCTTTGCTAGAAGTCATCCCTAAGATCATTTGTAAGACAAGTTAATTTTCCTTTATATGCAGACAACCTCTCCATGGTTAAAAGATAAACTCGAAGCTAAACAAAATGAAAATGAATACAATGTTAATACCGAGCCAAAATGAATAATTTGGCCGTTTGGCGAAGACCTCCTAATTCTACGTTCCTCTCTCTGTAACAAAGTGCCATAAGTGAGTGCTCCAGATCAGCACCCACCACCATTGGGCAAGTTTGGCGGTCTGCTTTGAGATCGAGATATCGCACATATAAGGACAGAATGCGTTCTTCTTGTGCATCATCATCCATATCTTGAATATTAAGGAACCGGCGAAAGCCTTGCGATGTAAGATAGGCCGTAAATTGGAGTCGGTCACGCATGCCCCGATGTAAGAACTGTCGACTCCGGATTCGCCAAGTGGTGTCAATTAGACCAAACCGACAATTGTAGTCTGAGCCATTGATACGGCCATGGACTTGTCTCAAGAGACTGTTGTATTCTCGAAACAGGAATACAAAAATTGCCTGAAAGGTCCTGACGCAAAGAAGCTCATCGTGATAGATGAAGTTCCAGGGAATGTGAAAATTGTAACTATCGTCGCCAGTACCATAATCTTGAAGCAAGTTGGTGCTGAACCACAGAGTGTGTCGGTATGCTTCGAACAGTAGATATGCCCTTTGAAATTCTGTACTGTCTAGGTACCACAAGCGAGACTTCTTTTGTTCTTTTAGAGAACTTTCAAAGCAAATTTCACTTATTCCCGTGTCGGGACATTCCTTTGTCCTGATCTTAAGGTCGTCAGGTTCCCTGATCCTCGTGTCGTCATATTCCCCCATCCTCGTTTTGTAATAGTCCTTGAAAGTGCATGATTCGCGGAACAGTTGATATAGCTCTGCCAGGGCTCCCAGATTTAACTTCATTAATCGGCATGGTTCTGCTGGTGATATTAAGACTGGTTTTATGATCTGCTCAGATTGAGGCCGTGAAGACAGTGTGAGTCGGCCTCACTCTGCCGTAGGCGATGGATCATGACTGCCTGTTTAAGGCTTTGGCTGCAAGACTCATGGTCAAGATTCGACCGAAGGGACGGGAGGATTCTCTGCTGATTTTGAAGAACAACGCCCAAAGCGTGGGGATCGGCGCGAATGATGGATTGGAGATCCTCGGCAGAGTCAAAAGCATCTAGGATAATTATCATCAGCTCTGCTGAAAGTTCGATCGAAAGGATTGCTGGAGGCCATGATGCTGGTAGGGGTCTGATGATGTTTAGAAGGGAGAACTGCACCGCAATCGATGGTGAGGGCCCGGTGTATTTATACTGAGGGCTAAAGTTTAAATCGCTCAAGGTTTGCTTTCCTCAAAGCTTATGGGTTAAAAGATTGTATTTTTGCGATTTCCCAATTACTTGTGCTGGCTGCCTGAAGTCTATTCTGAACTTAGAATTGGGCTACATCAAGAAGTGCAGCGTGGCTTGATTACACGCAGGTAGTCAACGATAACTCCATTCACACATGCAGTACCTGGTCTGGCGTTCTGGCATAATGTCTAATTCGCGAGCTTGATCTGTTACCTCCAGTCAAGATTTATGGCCGAGAGCTTAAATCAGCAGGGAAAACTTATTATAATCTCAACGTTTGATAGTGTTGGTATGATATCAAGATTTACGCCAAAGGCAACTTGCTTTCCAGGCCATTACAAGGTTCAGTGTAAGAAGCATAACGTTTCTCAAAACTTACACTTAACTCAAGGACAACCAGTAGAGCAGTCACTCTTGGCCTGTCACTGAAACCTTGTATGAGTCATCAGTCTGAAAATCCGATTGGCCACAGTCACTGGCGAATAAAGCATGGAAATTCCACGATGCAGAAATACAGGTATCGGGGTCTTGGATAAAAATTCCATATGTCAATTAAACAAGTATGCCGAGCATCGGTCTGATTACTGATCTGCTTAGTGAGAGACCCGTTTCTGATCGCATATTGCGGCATGTCAGCAACGCGGCCGCTTACATGTCTCACCGCAAGCTGACGGGCCAATACACACGCATACATAAGTAGAAATAGGAATAATGATGTCCTAGTTAGAAGGATGAAAAAAGACTAGTTCGGCGATGCACATACGACAATGAGTGTATATAAACACCCAGAGCTCCCTCTTCAATGGTGGTATTAGTTTCTTGCATTATCGCTAGCAGTCAAGAGAGAAACCTTACAAAATGTCAACCCAAGAAACTGCAAAGACTTTATTCCTCACTGCTGATGGGATCGACTTTGCCTATCGTCTCATCGGCAAGTCGAGCAGTTCTCAGCCTCCACTTCTCATGCTCAATCATGTCCGATCTACAATCGATACCTGGGATCCTGAGCTGATCAACAACCTCACTGCATCAGGCCGCCAGCTTATAACATATGACTACGCTGGCCTTGGACATAGCAAAGGTCCGGTCGCGACAAGTATCAAGGGCTTTGCGATCAATCTCCTCGCGTTTCTCAACGTCTTGCTCTTGAAGCTTAATGTCAAAGAGGTTGACGTCTTGGGCTTCTCAATGGGAGGATATATCGCCCAACAACTGGCTCTTGATTCTCCCACCATTGTTCGGAAATTGATCCTCGCAGGCACTGGTCCCAGTCTTGGAGCTAGCTTGGTGCGTCCTATGAATGAGATCCAATCTATCGTCTTCAGCCCTACTCCTGGCCCAGCCACCATCGGTGCTTTCTTTCCTCCAACTACTGGAGACGAAGGTGCTGCGTGGCTCAACAGGAGTACTTCGTCAAGAGCTAGTATCGCAGGCCAGGATGGAGAACCCGATATCGCACTATTCACTACGGGGAAGCCTCTTCTCAATCTGACTCAGGCGTACCTTACTTGGGATGCAGACCCTCTTCCGTATGCCCTCCTGCAGAGCATTCAGAAGGACGCACTTGTTACCTGTGGCGATAATGATCTCATTGTCCCGACACAGAACTCCTTTGTTCTTGCAAGGCAGCTCCCGAGAGCCAACTTTGTCATGTTTCCGAGTAGTGGTCATGGGCACTTGTTTCAGTTCGCAGAGTATTATGCAGGACTAGTTGGAAGCTTCTTGGATGGTCATCTTCCGTCTGCTCCGTTCTCAGCAGGAGAGATCCCTGGGTTGGAACATTGACGTTGTGATACGGAAGCCTGTTACCTATGTAGGATGCTATAAATTGGGGAGCTTGTGTCTATCTCTTTTTGACGGGAAGCTAGGGGCCATATGAATGATACACTTTCCCTTTTGATTGCTCTTTTCTTGAGTCTAGTGATTCCGCAGATAGCCCACTTTCCAATCTGCTCAAGGGCAAATACTGACACCGGAATCCAGACGCTTCGTCTTGCCCATTCCCTCGGCAATTGACCTCGCCGTAGCCATTGCCATCCCGGCATTGCACAGCACCAAGGCCACCTTTGCAGTAGGGGGGTTCCTACTTAGCCCAGCGCTATAATGAACCAGCTTCGCCACTGTGATGAGCCACTCCTCCAGAGCTAGATAGACCGAGTACTCGTTGTAGTGTGCGTGGACCTCAATCTGCTCCCACGCAAGCAGAAATACCTGAAAAGCCCCTGAAATGACTCCAAGAACGTAGCCGATCTTCCTTGCGATGAATGAACCGAGGATAGGAATGCCACTAGCTATCCAAAGAGCGAACTTGGGAATGAAGCCTGGTATATCCGTATCAGCTGATAGGGGGTTTATAGTTTGGAATTTCAGGAAGCGGTGTATAGAAAAGATCCAGGTGATTAGTGATGCCGTTGGCGCCTTGTAGTTAGGCAGTGAATCTGGGCTATAAATGGTGGGCCATATGATGAACGTGTACTCAAGAATCGAAGTGGCAGGCGATCCAAAGAGCAGCAGCTGTTCGACCGGGTGTCCGGTCTCACGGTATTCCGTCCATGCCTTCTCCAGCCTCTTCAGTAGCGGCTCGTCTTCCGGGCTTTTGTTGCTAGAGGATTCCGTCGAAAAGGTCTGGGCTTGGAGTTGTCCGACAACCGGGCCCATATCTGAGCTGCTATCTACGAGCCTCTCAGCGGGGCTTGTCTCATTATCTTGGTTGATGGGAATGGCCACAGCCCTCTTTTTGATGATAGGGGCATATGAAGTCGTTATAGAATCACTCCTGAGACCAGCCATCCGTCCAGCAAGCTTTCCACGAAGAGCATTAGGCTTGGTAAGCCACTCTGCACCTTCCATCTTGGATGGACTCTCTCCCTTTACAAGCTTAAACACGATCGTCGCTGGAATCGCGATGACCAGACTAATCGCATCGAGGAGCGTAAGATCAGCTCCTCCACTGACTTTCCTGTACAAAGCGCTCAGAACAGGGATCTTGATGGTCTCGTTAATCTTGTCTGCAATCAACACGAGCAAATCGTTGATGTTGGCGAGAAATGCAATCAGCATGCTCTCCACCACATCAAGGATATCCTCAAGAAGCTCAAATCCCAGCTTCGTCAAAAGATTGCCGATGGATACTTCGCCCTGGAGGTCGATGAGATCCTTGATGTTGTCCCATAGGCGAGAAGCGAGCTGTCCTGCTTCTTCTATGACATCGCTGAGTCTATCAAGGATACGATCGAATGGTGTGCTTTGTTTACTTTCCCCGCCTCTGCTGTGTTTTAAATGATAAGATCCGTACTGTGCCTGCGGTGTTCTGGTGTCCTTGTCCGTCTTGTTGATCTCATCCTTCGCACCATCCTTTTCCCTAGCTTTCCTCCGCATCTCTTCATTCTTGCCAGTTTTAAGATCGTTCAGGCCTGGCGGTAACTTGCTCTCCTTGAGCTCTTTGATCTTGCCCCGCACCTTGTCGAAGAACGCGTGAGTCTTAATCTCAATGTAGGGTGTACCATCTGCGAGAAGCAGTATACCCTGGGTCGTCATGTTGGCGATCATGTTTTTGGTCTTGACGATATCACCCCAGTTAAAGATGAATCCAATCTTCTCTTTAATGTACTCCCAGCCTTTGACGACGGTGTCCAAGACGGTTTGCATAGCAGCTGCGACTTGAGATGCGGTCTCGAGGACAAAGTTCCACACTTTATCCTTGACTTCGACGACAAAGTTCCAGGCTTCTTTGACTTTCTTGACAGCGATATCGATAACTTCCATCACCTTGTTGACACCGCTTTCAACGACTTCTTTGATCTTGTGACTAATGCTCTTGATAGCGCCCCAAGCACGATGGGCAATTGTCTGGAAACCTTGCTTCATCAAAGTAAAGATGCCATTCGCTTCATCATCAGCCATCTCGCTTTTCACCTTGTGCAAATGTGAGAGCGTCTTAGCAGCTTCTTCAAGCTCTTTGTCAGAAAGACCATCTCTCACAAAGCTGGATCCATCAGGGAGCTTCATGTTCTTGAGATCCTGAGCCGATGAGACCTTGCCAATGGTAGACCAAAGCTTCTGCATGGGATCTATCTCCAGTCTACCACCTGAGAAGATTTTCTTGCCTGTTGTTCCACTAGTAAGGGCTATAACAGGTGTACTAAGACCTTCGCTTCGGATGATAATGGTCAATTGACCTGACGTATCGGTAGATACTTCTTTTTTGTCAGTGGGCGAAGTACGAGTCCAGATACCATTGACCAGACATTCCACCGAAATCGAGCTGGACAGAAGTAAAGGCTCAAGAGCCATTGGCGTGCCATCATTCTCTTCGACAGTCACAAGGATAGTATGCGACGAGAATTCAATCATCTTGTCAGAATGAGGAATCGAAATCTCGGCGGGTTGTTGCCAAATTCCACTCTCAACACTCTGCTCAAACATCCTGATACTACTAGTGTCATCAACAAAGAACAGTCTTTGTCCCAGCTTCGGGTTCCGTAAACAAGCAAATCTACCATCTTTGCCAACCTGATCTAAGAGTGGAATGAGAGGCGAAAGCTCAGCGGGTAACTGTCCTTTTCCCGGTACTGAGAACTCTTGATACGATAAAGCTTTCTCGGGGCTCAGACTCCAGATTGACAAATTATCCTTTGTCTGGGCAACCTTCATTTGTGTAGCATTACCAAAGGCGGGGTCAGAGCTGAGAATCGCGAAGGGAGTCTTGTCAACTTGGAATACTTGGTGGGCAGTTCTGTAGCTGAGACCATCCGCACCAGAGACAAGAAGATCCGTGAACCCCGATTGACTCTCAAAAGAGGCCAGCGTCGTAGCGCCCTTGGGCACTGGCTGGGGAAAGCTTCGCAATGTAGGATTCTCCTTGGTTGGGTTGAACCCAACGAACTTGAGCTGCAGTGAGTCGCTTTCCTCGTATAGAACGAAGAGGCCGCGATGAAGTGGTAGATTGGCGGGGCATTTGTCAAGGACTTTGATGGCGTTGGTTGGCAGCTCGAATGTCTTTTGTCGAGACCACTGACGAGTCACGGGGTCTACGCAAACGGCCCAGACGTCTTCAGTTGTCTTGTCGATGTGATTAAACGTCATGTAAAAACATGGGTATGTATTCTTCTTGTCATTGCTAGATCCCTAGCTTTTATCAGCATGGTATTAGTGTATAGCAATGATGGCTCTTACAATGAGGAACTCTCGAATGTTTATAGGCCATTGTTCGCCCGAGTACAATCGACCGGTCAAACTCTTTGTCGTGTTCCAGTCCTGCCTTTTCGGTGCCATGGGTTCAACAACATATAGCTTGCTAGAGCCGTCGGTCTGTCGGGCGGCGAAGACAAGATGGATAGTACCGTCCATGTCTTGATTCACGGCCAAGGCAGTGACAATTTCAGCGGTAGCCACTCCAAATTTGGAGCTTAGATGAATAATTACGTTATCTCCCAATTCGTTCCTCAGAATCAACTGAAGCGCTCCGTCATCGTCAACTGAGAATATCATGTTCTCGCCTACTTCATCCTGGGCGACGAAAAAGTCGCCTTTGAGCCTGACTTCACCTGCGGGGAACGCATTGTCCATCAGCTCGCAGCTGGAAGTGACTTTGGGCATTTTGATAACGTGGTGGGGAGTAAAATGGATAGCACAAAGCTGGAAAAGTGCATGAATGCGAATTGAAGTATGGGACAAGATGGGAGTATGAAAGGGTTGTCCCATTAGAGCACGTTATGAAGAGTTGACACGTAATTGCCTCCATCTTGCTAGAATGGTCCGTTGTCGTCGGCAACGGGGCATTCCGCACCCAAATCAGTCTTGCGTGCATTATTTAGGCCTTGGTCAACAGGACTATTGATGCAGGTGACTGTGATATTGGCTTTGGCGTGCTCCCACTATAGTGCATTGGGAATAGCTGACAGTTCGGACCGTTCCAGACACTTAGTCACTTCGTAAGCGCAACCAATTACCGGGCGACATTGGTCTCAAGCCGTTAATTGGGCTTACTGAGCCCCTCAGCGGAACCACTTTATTGATTCGATCCTCCGGGCTCGCCGCTGCAATCAATGTCAGGTCTTGACTATTCAGATAAGAGCACAACAGTCTAGGAAACTCTCCGTGTCCAACCTTTTCCTTCACCAATAACACTTGTTCACTGTACCATCGCCCTTCATGTCTAGCACGCTGCAGTCCCCTTCCCGCCTGGGGCTAAAGCTCCAAGATTATGACCAGGTCATCGCTCTATCTCAGGGCAACATCAACGAGACCTTGGAGCTTCACTTCATGCGTAACGAGAAACTTCAAGAGTTCAAAGCCATGTTCCCAACTTACGGACTCAAGGGAAAATTGTCCTCTCCTTCAGTGCACTTGATTGACAAGGAGAACGCTGATCAGGCCATCTTCTACCTTAATTTCGAAAGCGGGACGTATTACTATTTCGAGCAGCCCAGAAATACGCCCCAATATGATGAAGATGGCTTCCCTCTACCAGTTGGCCAACCGACACGTGTCAAGGTTGATGTATCTGAATGGTCCCTGGCTTTCTTTGTGGACTTTTCCTTCAAGAGAATGGCTACCGTTCCTGATAAGATCAGAAACGCAATTGAGCTTCCTGGGTCTTATAGTGTGAATCAACTGCTGATCGATTTTGGAACTCCTGAGATTCTCAACATTGCATGGGATCACTGCAGTACCCCGGGTGTACCAGAAGCCCAAAAGGCTACGTGCCGGGCGGAAATACGCATGTTTCTCGGTACGCACTTGGAATCAGTTCTTCTGAAAGAAAACGACCACAACATCCTCGGATATACTGTCAAGATAGATGCCCCACCAGATGGAGAGACAGTAGAGAAACGCCTCAAGGGAGTGTTCGAGAAAGCTCCCCATTTCCCTCCAACATCAGTCAGGCTGCAGACCATCAATTATCGGCCTGATGGTAGAGAGGTCCAAGCTGGAGGTGAAAAGAGCGATCATAACGCATTTCTCTTTACAGAAATGACGCAGTTCCGAAAGATGCCCAACCAAGACCTTCAGTGGTCGGGCGATTGGTTCTACGGCGGGATCGGTGGTACCTTGGCGATGTCGCGACAGATCTTCCTTGACCAATACCTAGCTGAAAAGCTCCAGCCCGCTATCGCTGGTCCTTGGAAAATGGCCAATCACATTGGAAACACATGCACCGAATTCAGTGATAGAATCCTCAAGTTCCAATTCAGGGGTGACGACGAATGGATCTTGAAGAGGTCGCGAGACACGAGCTTGAATATGAGGAGAGGTGCCGGGGTTCAATTGACGTACCATGACGTGGACGAAAACTCTGCGCAATGGGGGGATGACAAAGAGGTAAGTGTCAAGCCATTATCTGTAATGGAACATTACTGGTATAACAAGGCCGAGCTCTCTTGTGTCGTCGAGCCACAGGTTGGCACTGGTAAGATCATTATCACAACGGATCTCAAAACAGATACCCAACGGACAGTCAAATCCAATGTTGGATCATCAGATCTTCAACTCGTGTGCAAGATCCAATGGAGCACCACCATCGACCTAAGGGCGATTGAGACGGACGCGAAATTGTTAGTCGGCGTTGAATCCAAGAAACCCATCGTCAATGTCGACATTGTTAAAGATACTGCCAGGGTTGACGGCACTGGAGAAACAGCTGAGCAGTGGGAGAAATGGATTCAAGAGGCGGCAGCAGATAGGAAGAAGAGGCCTTTGAAAAAGAGGATTGAAACTCACATTGAGATGTTTCAGCATTGGTCAGGGAACATTGCACATAATTTGGAGGAGGCGCTGAATCAGCAGGGTCGTTTTATCTTTCCTGGTGGTGGAACTTTCGATATGAAAGATCCAATCTTTTCGAAGGAAGGGGATTTACTGATAGGTCTCACTTTTAGAGAGGGAGAATAGCTTTTACTTGCCGCAACTTGAGTTAATTACAACCTCAAAATACTCTATCCTTAGATAACTGAATTCAGCAACTGTATGGTGACTAGAGACTGTATATATATATTGCTGTCTAATAGAAAAGCAAGGCAAGTAGCCACTATAGCTATAAGTATAGGTTATATACTTAGTCTGTAAAAGCAGGTCTATAATTTGCTATAATTCTATCTTTAGCTTCTGCTGTATCTGGCGGTTATGAAGTAAATTTATATTCAAGAGTCTTCTTTCTTATACTGAATACTGTCTTATTATAATCTTATAGATGGCTTGAAATTGAAAAGATTTTGGACCTCAATGAAATGAGATAGATGTCCAGACTGCTGATATGACTTCTCTCCAAGAATCCCTTATCTATATCTATTCAGGCTTCGCTCCACCAAGCTTACCCTTGGTGACTTCCCATTGATGCTCATAGCCAAAGTATTTAGATGGTTTACCTGGATCCTCTGGATGCTCTGCCTTTCCAACCTTGAAGAAAACCTTGAGATCGGGCAGATCATCCGTCTTAAGCAGTTGGTTTGGCACCTGGAGCACAGTCTCGTTAGTTCAGCTTGGTCTTAGGAAACGGACGATACTCACAGCTACAGCTTTCCAATGAAGATGTTTAGTCATATACTCAACAACATGGTCTTTTCCAAGATGGCTAATTTCCGCCCATCTATTATCTTCGTGCAACGCTCGCTGGAGGAGCGCAAGAGTAACTGGCAGCTGACCCTTGGACAGCTGGTGATTCTTCTGCTGCTTCTGGCAGTTCTCGCAGTTAACGCCGTTCTCGTTGCCGCGAGTCCAGTAGCTAGAGGAAAATGTGTGGATGCCGCCGATGTAATCAACGCTGAGCTTGTAATCCTCGGGAGACGCAGGAATGTCACTTTCCTTGCCTATAAAGAAGTGGATACTGTAGCTGCCTCCGTTCAAGGCGAATCGATTGTAGATGATGTTGATGACATAGTCGTTGTCGAGACCTTCAATATTCTGAGTCGAGCCAACCTCGTGTAGAACCCTTCGTAGGACTCCATATTTCTCAGTGAGGCGCTTCTGTACAAGCTCAAGTGGAGCGGTGCCAGAGGAGTCTGTCTCAGGCGCCAGGTCGGGATACGTGTATCCAAGCGTGGTCCAATCTCGAACACCATCAGAGTTCCAGTGGTTAAATTTGGTATCGGTATGGAACGGATAAAGGTTATCCTGGGCTTTAGGGTCAGTATCGTTTGTACGCCCAGTGAACCACTGATCCTTTCCATTGTTGTTCTGGTAGATAGCAAATTGACGATCCACATTGCAGTGATGGAGCCAGAAGATGGGGTCATAGGCAGCGGTGCCAAGATCTGACATATGGCCATAGGAGTTTTCGGCTTGGCCCTTCTTAGTTTGTTGAGATGGATCCAACTTCCATCCAAGACCTCCAACCATGACGTGGATATAGTTGTGGATCATCTCGAGAGACAGGTACCCATTTGGCTCTTTCAACCCGCTATGCGCAGTAGTGGCGAACTCGGCATAGTTATCAAAGTTAGACGGGACGAATAGGCGGCTGACCTGATCCAGAATCGAACCACAGAGACCAGTGTGAATGTGATGCGTTTTCCCCTTTTTATCCTTGACTGCCACTTTTATGACTGCCCAATTGGGGTCTTGTAGTGCCTTGTCGACAAAGTCATTGTTTTGAATACCGGCAGCCTGTTGCGGTGTCAAGACATCTATGCCACTTTTACCATTACTCAGACCCCATCTGCTGGTCCCAGAAGTATAAGCCATCTGGAGGGATTGAGGTTAGCAATGCCCGGGGGCATGGTTGGCAATCGACTTACCGGGGGGTCGTTGAAGATGGTCCATTGTCCGAGACTAGACTGGTCATTGAACAGAGGGACTGAGCCTGCCTTCTGGAAGGTTGATATGGCACCTGTGCTGAACTGATATAACGGATTGGACGTAGATACAAGAGTCTTGCCATCAAATTCAACGATTGAGACAGTATCGCCTCGCACAACGGATGGCATACAGGGATCGGCAGCCCAATCCCAGTATGGCAATCTCCAGCTATTAGCCGCTTCCTGCCACACAGCCTGTTGATCGCCAGTGACCTGAGGCACGATCTCCGAGTTCATGATCTCCCAAAGGCGCTGCTCAAACAACAGCACATACACGCGATGCCAGGTGGGGAAAAGGATAGAGTTATGCGGGCAGTAGAAATCAGGAGTGATGTCTGATAAAGCGTAGTTAGTGGGGTAGGATTTGCTCGCCTCCATCGGGGCAGGATCATTGTCCCAGGGAATAGCAGGAAGACCGTGAATACCCGCGATCTGGAAGTAAGATTTGACATCTTCGAAGGGTATGGCCTGGAAGATCTGCAAAGCTCGGATGTAGAGGGAGAGTTGGATGGGGTTATCATTTGCCCAGGAGTTAATTTCGGGGCGTGGATGGACTTGGCCATCGGCTTTGATGCCGGTGATGGGAAAGGAAGAGAATCCGGACATTGTAAAAAATCGTTTCTTGAGAAATGAGAGAAAGTGATTGTTGAATCCGTAATGGAACGGCTATCTAGGTAGGTAAAGAAGCAGCGTTATATACCATTCTTAAGTCCTTTGCTTTGGCGTGTAATCATCACCAGGTCGATCTACCCTTGCGTTCCATCACAAGCATATCTTACGATTTGTGCAGGTGGGGTAATTAGTTCTGGATTGCTCTATCACACTGAAGTGAGACCGGCGCAAAGTCGCAATCGTTCTATTGGAGATGGCTGGTAACTAATAATTAAAAGTAACCACGCCGACTTACGCTTCCATTCTGTAATGAGAAGACCCCGCGATTTCGTTGAGCGGGGTAATTGGTTCTGGATCGTTCTTATCACGTCGAAGTGAGACCCGCGTGAAGAAGCGATCGATCTATCGAACATGGCTGATGCAGCGGTGAATGAGATAAGGGTTGTAAGCGGAAGAGAACCTCCTTATTGGAATGAGATTACCTGAGCCAAAGCATCCTACTAGGATCAATATGGTTTTTGTAAGTCCACATCTGTGCTCGGTATCACTTCTTAACGTAAACCCTCAGTCGCGTAAGAGGTATTCATGTGTGGAACTTGAAGCCAGGTACCTTAGATACAGGAATCTACGACCGACTCTACCAGTAACAGTTGGGGCTAAAGCTCCTCCTGCACACCAACTAGCTCGCTTATCGTCCAATTGCAATCCTCTGTAAATTTGGAGTTGGACTAATTCTCTTTGGACGGCTTTTCCCGCTGAATTTGGAGGTTCAGCTCTTCACTAGAGCGCCATGTCTCGGGGAACAACCCCTGAGCGCTTACCATATATGAAGATGGTTTGAATCAGTCATGCGGTTTCTATTATATATTAGATATTAACTGTTACTGTGTCAGAGTTGTATCTATTTAATTAGTTAGCTTAAGTACTTATTAGCCTCGAATAGTAACTTTAATCCCTTTGTACCTCTATTCCAATGGCCTGGGGTTTTTCTCAGTCTGGAGGTTTAGAACCTAGCATAAACCTTAGCAAGCAGTTTAATGAAACTGAGATTTTGGGTCCCAGCCTGTGGCTTGGTTTCCCTGTCGGCGTCAGAACTATTAGTTTTTAGCCCGCCCTATTCATGCAACAGTTACAGATTGTCACATGAAGATGCCAGCCAAGCTTCTCAGAAACTAATTGTCGTAAGTGTGTTGGTACCTTATTTCCGACCTGCGTTTTAATAAATGCTTTATCTTATCTACTCCGTCAGAAGGACCCACTGAGCTTACCCTGTAGGTGTTATCGATTGCGCTAAGGGTTGTCGTGGGTAAGCTTGTGATCACTAGAACCGGGAAGGCAGGCCATAGGTTTCCTGGGATTCCAGGAGAAGGTGTTCACTTGTTATGTGAGTCTCTTTGTTACCATTCGTGCAAGCCTACGATGAAGTTGTGAGGCTACTGGAGTCTCCCAAGTTGGTAATTGGTAAATTGACCGTCACAGCAATTTCAGGTGTGATGAGCAACTGTGCATCAAATTTTAAACAGGACAACCAGGTAACTAGTTGTAAGTAACATCTAGTGAGACTTTGCAAGACAGGTTCCGATTCCTAGTTGAAGTCGAATTGAGGTCGACTATTGCTGCCATGAAGATTATCAAAGATGCTGCCAAAGCGCTAATTGCTGATAAAGCAACTGGGCAGTGGCTGCAATAAATTGAGGTTATGAAAGCATAAAGAAATAATATCTGTTGAAAAACGATTATTGTGGGATACTTGAGGCTAAAATGGAGGATATAGAGAATTATACAGAGGTGCTAAGTTTATATAAGAAATTCATCTTTCTTAATGCTTGATAAAACAGGCCTTATCTTCTAGAGAGACAAACACAAATAGGCCTAACTTTCAGAAAAGGGGAATAGCTAATATTCACAGCTACTCTGGCTAGCCAGGATCCTAGTGTTCTCAATCTTTCGACATAGTATCTAGCAGCTGCACCCACATGAGCGAGAGACCCAACAGTTATTACCGCAGGCAA
Organism: Fusarium sp. NRRL 25303; assembly: GCA_013396255.1. Classification (NCBI taxonomy): domain Eukaryota; kingdom Fungi; phylum Ascomycota; class Sordariomycetes; order Hypocreales; family Nectriaceae; genus Fusarium; species Fusarium sp. NRRL 25303. The sequence continues at coordinate 38,260 of JAAOAY010000044.1, forward strand.
AGGTGAGCTTGTTTGTTCCGCAATCTTCGTACTTGTCACATTTTCTCCATGGACCACCTCCCATACCAGAGGCTGTCCAGCACCACTGACCACTCCTCGACTTTCCACATTGTTTCCAGCAATAACCTCGAGAACAGCCATAAGGGGCTTTGTAGTAACAAGCCCTTTCTCCAAACAGGCTGGCAGAAGGCGCAGCTGTCGTGTCAGGGTCTAAGTCCTCCTCTTCCATTGGGGCCAGAGATGCTCCTTCTAGAGGGTCTAAGGTTCGGTTGCGACCCATGGGATGGTTGGCACAGAGGCGTAAGTCAGAAGGCTCTACGCCGTCAGGCAGGTCTCCTGGTGCGATGTTCAGAATGCCAAGATCGCCACATATGGCTGCTGCGCCAGAGGCAGGTGAGGCGGGCGTTGCTGCGGATGACGCCCAAGCGGCTTAGGCAAGTCTGAGGAATACGTGATTGAAGTATTTCATGATAAATTATATCCAGAAGGTGAAAGTTGTCCTTGAATTGAGGAGTCGTTTGAAATCTGAGGGATTAAGTATGATTTTGTATTGGCATTGGAGGCACGAGCCGATGGTATTTATCCCACGACGGGAACTCTCCGTAAATTTGTATCAGAATCAAAGCGCGCTCCTGGTTGACAATGGGCTGAGTACACTGTGGATCCGATGTGATGAGAGAAGCGAGGTTTATGCAGTTGGTTCAACGTCGACGAGTGTTGTGATAGTGGCTGAAATCCCACCGCTATATCTGCTTTATTGGAGAAATGGAGAGCTGCACGTCGCTATCGGGCGCAAGTCAATCTTTACTGGTAAATCAGGTCGTAGCCTCTGGAAATGCAGATACTTGTTGCAAGATTTGAAGTTCGATATGAATGGTATCTAGTAAATTGGATGAAGGAAATCCTAAGCTCTATGCAAACACTCTCCTTTAACCTTGTAACGTAATCAATAGTACCAAGAAGCCCAAATGCCTTAAAAAAAGTGCATTGTCGTATTATCTCCCTCCCTGCATAGCTTATCATTATCGGTACAAAGGTGGACACGGGAATCAGCTAAGATGAATGGAAGGGGACAGAACCGGCCAATATCCATATATGGAAACTCGTTCGTTAGTATTCTTCTGTTGGCTGTTGGCATGGGTCTGAGGCCCTGTGAAGAGTCATTTGGTAGACGTGCCTATACGAGATTATCAGACGTGGCCAAAGCCATCAAGGGTTCGTGGTAGTCTAGAGCGTTCCAATTATCCGAGCGGGACTAGTAGCGACTCGGCTTGAACTGCCGAACGAACCTCATAGGCCGGCTGTTTATGCCTCATGGGTCCATCAGGCTGCGACCCTTGAGTGGATACAGCCATGTAACCAACAACCAACAACCAACAACCAACATCCCATACGAGCAGGAAAAGATGGACAGGAAGAGGCACCAATGTGTTCTTCTTCTGTATAGCCTGTCTCTTTTCAAATCTTGGAAAGCTTCAGTCAGCCGATCTGGAGCTTTACCTCGAGCCTCTTTATCTTAACTTCAAGATGCATATCTCTAAACTGGCCACCATTACCTCCTGCTTGACTTTAAGCACTGCAATAACAGGTAAGCATCAAGCCATACGTTTCAACATCCTTGCTAAGTTGCAAAGTCACATACAGCGGGTTCTACGATGATGACACCGCTTCAGTCGCTGAACTAGCATGCTGGAAAGGAGGCCGGATCGTCGAAGGTCAAGACTGGGCGAAACTCGGCGAAGTCACGTATCAGATAGCTGGATACGACGGTGTTGATGGCCCTGAATCTCCATTGTGCGGCTCCTGCTGGTCACTGAGCTATGGTGCTATCAGTCGATCTGTTCTTGTTCTCAACAGTGCCCAGGCTGGATCTGGGTTCGAGACGTCGCTAACGGTCATGAACTCCCTCACTGGAGGCAAGGCTGAGCAATTTGGTCGTGTGAACATTACTGCCCACCAGACAGAGCTTTTGGATTGTGGGGTTGCGACGGAGCCAACGGAGAAGGAGCGCAAAATGGTTGTTGGCGGGAATTGGTACTCAAATTGGTTTTATGATAATTTTACCTAAAGCTCTTCTACTGTTTATGCTAGACTATGAAGAGTTTTATATATTTTATGG